>OX359290.1:19640665-20050665 GCA_947179395.2 Pulicaria dysenterica | reverse complement strand
AAAACAGTAGAATTATAGAAGCAAAAACTTTATCTCATTTTCTCGATTGAAAAAAAAACCTTAATCCTCCTTGCATTGTTGTTATCATCTTCTACTCAAAAAACTTAATCTCATTTTTTTTTATTTCAACATTTTCCTTCGTTTTTTCCTGTTGTCTCACCTAACTCAAGTTTGATGTCTTTAGGTATATGGTAACACATATCAGGTAGATATTACTAACAAACTAAAAGAATAATTAATAAGCATGAACTTGATACCAATCGCCAAGTTGTTAAGTTCATAGCATGTTAAATTGTTAAGTGAAAAAAAGACTAATATACTGATATCGCATTATTTAGATATATATTTTATGTTATATTTGAGTATTTTTAGCAAAATATTGTTCAAAATATATCAGAAAGGTACTTATTACCTTTGTTTATCATTTTCAGGTTAAACAGACAAGAGTTGAGAAGTTTTGAAGCTTAAACGAGTGAAAACGAAGAAAAATAGAAAAGCTGTTAGCTCCGACACACATTCACTGTTTTGATCATATCTCATTCATACGAACTCGGATTGAGGTGATTCAAGCGACCACTGAAACTAGACTCTGAGGGCTACAATTTCAACGTTATGGCCATCTCTAGAAATGAAGGATCACGGCGCGGCGGGGTAAGATCGCGGCTCGATCGGGCGGATAAGTTCAAAAATTCAAATTTCAAACTCAGTGAGCTGATCGGGATAAATTCCAAAATCGCAACTCGACGGGTACCGGACGTGGCACGATCTGCTCAGTTTCAATATATATTTATATCTTTCAAACCATTTGGTTTGAGAATGAATCATCCGACTTTTCACCACCTTCCACTCCAGAAAACACCATTTAATCATTTCATAGGAGCTTGGAGCATAACATTGGAGATTTGGAGCTTAAAGTGAAGATTTATGGCTTGGAAACATTCGGCTTTTACGGTTTTGTCATTCTTATTCATAATGTTCATCTTTGTTCTTAATTTCTAGAAGTTTAGAATGATTAATCTTGGCTAAGTTTCTGTTTTTCCTCCCTAGAGGAGATGAACCCTAATTAATGTTGATTAATTCATGGAATTGGATACGTTAATCATATTTTTATCAAGTTGTGCTTAATCATTAGTTCATCCATGTTTTAGAATATGTTATGGTTATTTATAATCTTAGTTTTATGAATTAGAAGATCAATCTAATCATGAAGTTTGAATCTTGATTATCTAGGATCATTAGATAATTTAAACTTGTGATTAACTAATCCTAGGGTTAAACAATTAAAGAATGAAACTTTGACATGTGATTCAACATATAATGATCTTTATGTGTTAGTTTAATGTTTTGTTGATAATACAATGATTAAAGATTAAAACTTTACTTGTAATCGAACTTATTAGCTAATTTTACTTTTTAATCGCGCTTTTAACCATAAAGGTTATTAATTAGTGTAATTAGACGGTTATAATCGAATCAAGGTTTTAACCACTTTAGAAATCGATGCATGATGTTTAGTATCATTTGCTCTTAATTCCATGAATTTAATTAAATTGAAAAGGGTGAAATCGAATCTACGGTGGGAAAGTCTTCATATTATAGTTTAATCCGATCAAATTTATTGCTTTCTTGTTTCTCTGGTTTGATTTAGGTATTTTCTTGGTGTGTTAGTGGTTTTTAGTTGTTTGAAAGTGCAACTTACATCGTATTCCCCCTTTTTACTTGCTTTTTAGTTTAGTTTAATATTTAAATTAATATAAAATTTTATTAAATCATACTCGTTCCCCAAGTGTTCGACACCACTTATTTTCTATACTATAATACGATTAGGTCCTCTTGTCTATTTGTGTTGTAGTCGTACTAAATAATTTGGATTTTATAAATTTAAAACTAGTACGCTTACGCTCATCATCAACCCTCAAGAATTGAATATGTAAAATCATGGATAGCAAGATAAAAAAACCCTAACGTGTAATTGCATGCATGTATGATAGAAATCACATATCATATAGAAAGAAAGAAGAAAGTAATCGTACGTTAATAATGAAATCAGAGTAGCATTGAAGAAAATAAAAAGAAAAAACTACCTGGTGAATGACTAGCATGTATTGGAGATGCCATTGACGGAGGCAAGGGAAGGAGACGTGGTTGACAGAATTGACAGATGAGGGAAACCGCATGTCACGAAAATCGATGATGAACACGAGCTTAGGGCGTGAAGGTAGTAGACAATGAAGGGAACAACTATTTAAAGAATTTGATAATCTCCATAACCGATTAAAGAGTTGATTTTAGTTATTGCAATGGAATCCAAAAAGACACACAATCGATTGAGAGAAGGTGTAAAGGTGCATTGAAGAAGAAGCACGTTACGTTACTCGTGAATGGAATTAACCTTGGATTTACCAACAATCAAAACCAATGTTTTTAAAACCGGACCGGACATTAAACCGGCAGACTAATCGGTTCACTGGTTCGACCAGTTTGACCGGTCTTAAAAACCGGATGACGTCATAATTTATTTAAATTACAACAATTATATAATACACCAAAAAAATAAGGAATAATATGTTGTCATCTAACAATTATAAATATAATAATAATAAAGTATATAAGTAATACGAGATACATAATACTTGATGTGTCTCTAAGTTATTAAACAAATGCTTTTTAAAGTTAATGTAATTATAAAGCCTAGAATATATAACAACTTTATTTATACGTATAAAAATACACATGAGGAAAAAACTAGAATTATAGTCAATATTTGTACTTTGAAAAGAAAATTGTTCTACGAGTCCCACATCGGCTGTTGAGTAAAAATAAAACAAGTCATACGTGTGTATAAAAGAGGAGGGCAGGCCGTGTAAAATAGCTAAGCACGCTGAAAGTTACGGTTTAACTGGTTAGCAGGTATCCGGTTTTTTGACGGTTAATAAAAACCGTGCGGTTAAAAGTGCAGCGGTTAAACGTATTATAGAACCGCTTTTGGGTCCGGGTTCCGGTTGGACCGGTCGAACCGGCCGGTCCGGTCAGGTTTTAAAAACCATGATCAAAACTGAAAAAAGACAACCGATTAGGCCTAACTTTTATAAACAATGAAAGCCTAAGCCCTTACATAATGACACATCAGCAAATTGTACGCACTAATTAACTTCAATTTTAAAAATCAAATTTCAAAACCAATGCCACATAAAATAAGATAGATTTCAAGTTATAAAAGATATAGATTTTTTTTTTGACGGGTAAAAGAGGACACTTTTCCGCCTCTCTAATATGGGTTCGAATTGCTTAGTGGTGGGTTTTCGACCGCTTCTCGTTATTTGCCTTTAACCAAGGTTCGAGCACCACACCTTCACTCTATGGAGGAATCCCGTAAGGAAAAACCCCTAACCTACTGCATGCAGCATGATTTGATCCCCCAAACTCTTGCGAGGAAGGAGGGCGCCTTACCAAATAAGCTAAACCCCATTGACTTAAGAGATATAGATGCATTCAGGAAAAAACAATTGAGTTTAGATAAAGTACAATTTTGCTTTAAAATGTTAGTAAAATTTATTAACCATGATTTTGT
The DNA here is from genome assembly GCA_947179395.2 of Pulicaria dysenterica. NCBI lineage: Eukaryota > Viridiplantae > Streptophyta > Magnoliopsida > Asterales > Asteraceae > Pulicaria > Pulicaria dysenterica. The sequence goes on along the minus strand of OX359290.1, from coordinate 20,047,094 downwards.
ACATCATCACGAAAATAAGGAAGTTGCAATGATTAACATGTGGTTATTCAAGGTATTAAATTCACAATATGTCAAGTTAATCATACATTGTTTTCACACCCTAAATAGCAAATCAAAATAGCTACTATAGCTATAAAAACTCATCTTCCTCACCATTAATTTAGTTTGCAACTACATTATTTGCATCAAGAAATCCATTCATGTGATGCTCAAATTTTCTAATGGCACTCTTGGGAAGTGACACAAGCACTCGAATGGCATTAGAATCATCTATAACAGGCAAAAATAAACAATAAATGTCACTAGTGAGTGGACCCATATGCAAAGGCCTTCCTTCTCCAAAATCCACATCCTCCAAACCAAGTTTAGACCATTGAGATATAACTAAACTTGAAGTGAGATCAGTTTTTACATTTTTGTCTTCCAATAATTCCAAGATCCCACTAACACTATCATCAGTGATGTTTGACTTGGCTTCTTGCACTAGTCTAACAGCATGATGTAAATCACCATTGATCAACTCTTTTGCAGTGGTCTTTGCACATGCCAACACAAACCCATTTGCATAATATCCTCTTGGTATTTCTGGTATCACTTTATTCCGAATATTCATTGAAAACAAAAGCTTCACCTCGAGCGATGGTGCAAGATTTAGCGATTGAACCCATGAACGCCATGTATGAGATGCTAAGATCTCAAAAGTAGTGCATTTGAGTGATGGCACACATTGGCTTTTAAGGCAAAGTATATTAGATGCAGTGTAGGTTAGTGATGCAGGAACTAGTGACTGCGATTTTAGATACTGATTAAGGGATAAACCGTCGCTAATTGTAGAATTAGCGGCAGTTTTGGTGAATGCAGGATGAAGTACAGGCAAATGTGAAGAAGGAGAATGCGGCTTAAACACGTGGCGCGAATGGAATGGTATTATCGGCAATCGATCCATGGGTTTGGTGGTAAGATGAGCCCAAGCATGCAGGAACTGAGATGTGCCAATACCGTCACATAAACAATGGTTAATGGCGGTACACAAAATCATTCCTCCGCAACGAAGTTTTGTCACCTATATATCATAGTTTAAGGCAAAAGATAGAAAGGAAGATTAGTTTTTTATTTTGTGTACTGCAAAAAAAATAATTTAATTGCATTTTGTTTGATAAATAAAAAAAGTTATACTCTTTTGAAGACCGCAATATTTTATTATTTTATTTAATTATAAAAGTAAAAATTATATAGTATATGTTAATTTTCAAACATAGCAACATAGTTCCTTTTTTGACAAAAAACACAATACACATATTTTCTATTCTTTAAAAACGCAGTAAGAAAAATTATGTTGTCTTTTAAAAAATTAAAATTACATTATTTTTACTCTTATTTTAAGCTATGATTGTCATTTTCTTTATCATATATTTAGATGAAGTTCGAGAAAAAAAAGAAAGTAATGCTTATATCTACGATCGAGCAAATATAGATTAATGATTTAAAGTAACATTTAATTCACCGATATATTTATTTTAATCTCTCATCCTTCTTTGGGCAGATTGAAATTTTAAAGTACTGCAGAAACCTTACACGAGAATATTTTATATTCCCTCACTACAACAATATTAACAATAAAATATATATATATATATATATATACACACACACACACTAGCATATTACCCTCGCAATGCGGCGGCGTCAACTAATTTCTATTCAGTAACCTGCTTGTTTTCGGTATTCATCAATACAGTGATAACAAATAATTTTCCTTTGGTAAGTGGCAACATGTCTATTTTCTTTATCTTTTTTCCATTTTCTTTATTATTATTCTATTCTCAATCAACTCTTTTATTATTTTAAAATAAATTTTGAGAACAATTAAATAAGAACAACGATCTCTACTTATAAAGTAGGTTAAATTACAAGACAATACAGAGCGTAAGTTAGTAATTTGAAACTATTAAAAATTAAGAGATTAAGATTATAGAATAAATAATTTGAAACTATTAGTTATATGAGCTATTTTAAAATTTAAAATATATGTTTATAAATTCTAATTATATGTTATTCACATTTATAAGCTCTACTTAATTATACACATTTTTTTGATAAATAAGTTAAAATGTTTATAACATAATTGAATATTTATTATTTGATTTTTTTTAAGTATGGAAGGTTTAGTTATTGAAATAGAATATAAGAATCTTATTAAATGCATCTAGTGGTTACTTTATATAATAGTTTCTATTTATTTATATGAAGGGTAATTTAGTATATTCAACTTACTTAAAAATTAAGAGTTTTTAGGTTGTAAATGCTTAATATATGAGTAAGATATATATATATATATATATATGAACCACTTTTTTATAAAAAGCATAAATTTGTATAATGGTCTCTCCGTAGTTTCTATTTAATATGTCATTTAATCATATACAAATTGCTTATATGTTCTTCTAACAGTATTGCATTATATATGTATATATAAGGTCCCTGAAAAAAATATCTTTCTCGATGATTAATTAACAAGCTCCAATTGATCATCAAAAAATTTATGAATTTTCAAACGTCTCTTAGGTACCACCTCAGGTAGCTCACAATGGACCGATAAACAAGTGTTATTTGGTTTCTTGATCGCCTTCACAAACCAGCACGAATCTTATAGAATTAATGTTGACGTTTCACTTGAGTGTACCTTAATTTCATTCTAGCAAGCTCCTCAATAGCCTTTGTAACGATATATAAATTAGGAAAAATTCTATTTATATAGTATGTGGATTTCGTTAATTTTCTTTCTTTATACCCTTCGTTGATCGAAGTCTATTTTGAAGATGTAAAACTACGTGTCTTCTTCACTTTGGCACAATTAATAGATTCTTTTCTTGATCATTTTGAGTAGTAGTTGTACTTTCTATATAAAGTTTATTTGGTCTTTTTACATATGATTAATGTCATATGAATATAAATTTGATATTTATATTGTATATTTTATGTTACGATTATTTGACTCTCTTAACTGTTTTTAAGTTCTGTCACTCATGAGCCGTATATATACTTGATTCTAAATCCTTAATCTTTTTTAGATAATTTGGTTTATATGAACCATTTGGTTTATATGAACCGTTTTGGATTTGCCAATTTAGCAACTCTACATGCTTTTGGTAACCAACTAGTTATTAGAGTTAATTATTAAAATGGTTCTTTAATTATTCTATTTCTTTCGATTTGATCCTTTAACTACAAAAGTGACTAATGCGGTCCTTAAACTAAATTAATAATATTTATTATACATCCCATAATTTCTATAAAGTTTACAGGTTGCCATCTCGCTGGGGATGTGAGTAAATGGGTTAAAGAAATACAATCTCTCTGCACCACGTGCCACCACAAAAGCTGTCGTCGTCGTCGCCTATCGCTGGACACAACCACCACTACCACTCCTCTCTCTGTTTCTCACGGTGAGATCTAAACTTCTGTCTCTATCATCTCTCTGTTTCTCTCACTGTGTAACCACCACCGCCGCCTCATCTAGCTCTCTATTTCTCACGGTGAAACCACTACCACCGCTGCCTCATCTTCGAACAAATCTAGAGTTTTTACATGATATATGTGTAGATCTACGGTTTTCATGGTGTCAATGATTTTTGGGTAAAGATCTAGGGTTTGGATTGCACAGAGGGGTTGATGGTGGTTAGGGTTTTATGGTGTCAATGGTGGGGAGATAAATGGTGTGGCGGTGGTTGAATGGTGTGGCGGTGGTGGTTTAGGAGGCGGTTTAGGAGATAATCCGCTAGTAGTGGTGGTGCTGGTGGTTGAATGGTGTGGCGGTGGCAGAGTGTGAGAGACAGAAAGAGCGTAGCGGTGGTCGTTGGAGCAGCGGTGTGAGACGGTGGTTGTTTGCGAAAATGGTTCTCGAGAGGGTCGTTTACCGCCGGTGACAAGTGATCGGAGGGCTTGTGGCCGGCGGTGGTTAGCTTGGTGGTGGTGGTGCTCATAAGGTGTGGAGGTGGTGACACTGGGTACTAGAGATAAAGTGGATGAGAGTGAGAGAATGAGAAAGTGAGAGGGTTTAGGTGTGAGAATATATAATTCAATTAAAAATTAATTAGATATTGTTTTATTTGATAAAAAATTATGAGAAATGATAAAAGGACCAAATGATAAAAGGTCCAAATTGCCCCTAACTTAACGGAGTTGATTAACGGTTAACTAATCAAAGAACCATCCAGACTGAAAAGTGAATGTTTAAGGACCGTATTGGTCACTTTTGTAGTTAAAAGAACCACATCGAAAAAAATAAGATAGTCAAAGGACCATTTTGATAATTAACTCCCAATTATTATAATCTTATTAAAAGGCTTATAGCCTAGCCATGCCTGATGCTTATGTGTCTTATAAGATTGTGGATTCAAGTTTTGTTGTGAACAAAAATTATGTATATTTAAAATTAGGTTAATTGGTGTTATTTTAGGCGTTAAAAAAAATATAATCCTAAGTGACAGGGAAAATAAATCTTGAAAAATCACATTGGGAACGAAAAAATATATTATTCTACTAAATCTTTTTAATCCTACTACTTACTATATAATAACATTTAGATTCTACTAATATTTTTCTTATTTTTTTCATTCAGAATTTTGTTTTAATCTTATAATTAAAAAGATAAGTAAAAATAAAAATGACAAAATATGTATAAAGAGTTGTGCTTGACTTCTTAATAAAAAATGATTCATAAAGCTCGTGCGTATTTAATGTTTAATCTCGATGTACGTATTGTGTTTAAGCACAAGAGTTATTGTTTAGGACAATTAGTGAATAATGATTTCGTTGTGATCATGATCAAGTGCACTAATTAACAAAGCTAAAGAAGTTATACCATGTGCGGTGTGTTTCTAAAAAATCGTATAAAATCACAAATTAAATTATTATTATCTGATAAAGACTATCTTAGATTCGTAGCTAGCTAGCTTTTACATCTTAGTTATATAGCTTTTTAGCAGCTTATTTTATGTAAGCATTTAAATAAAAACTATATGTCCGGTGAAAACTATCAAAATTAATCTTGATTTGACTAAAACAAACAAGGTATATCAAGCCCACTTTTTGCGAGTTGCGTTCGGTGATATTCATATAATCATATTTTTAATAATTTAATTTACATATAATATAATATACAAGATGGTTGTTCAAAGTTAGCATACGTAGAAAAAATTTAGGTTAACATGAATCTATTGTATTTGATGATTACTTAGTTACATGGGGCTACATTTGCTAGTAATGTTATGAGATCAAAAGTAACTTATACAAACTGAAATGTAAAAAGTGAAAAAAATTTAAGATTGAATTGAAAAATCAAAATGATGTGTAAAAGAAATTGAACCCTTAAGCTTAAAGTGGGAGGAAAAAGTGAGAGAGATACCTTAATACACCTTAATACGGCTAGGCTAAAGACCATTGAATTTGTAAATAATAGTAATAGTTGTATTAGATCAAATGTAATTTATATTAACTTAAGGGTGTATAATGAAAACTTTTTTAGGGTTAAAAATGAAAATTGAAATAAATAATGATTTACTTTGAGAATTGATTATAAGGGATAATAAATAGCTAATAATTGACACTTAGATTGTAGCCTAGTGGTAAGCACTAAGTGCTTTGGTGTGATGGTGTCCCATTGACCAAAGGTCATGGGTTCAAGTCCCGTTGAGGACAAAGTGGTGTAGATTATGAGTCGTTTAAAAAAAATTGTAAGAGTTTATTAATATCTCATTAATATATTCATTAATAGCTCATCAATTATGTATTAATAAGGGTTTTTTCAGGGTTTAATTTATGAAAATGTATCCAAATTGTCACATTTTGTTATTATGTGTATCAAACTCTCAAAAATTATCATTTAATGTATTGGACCTGGTATAGCAAGTTACCTGCTAACATGGCTCAGGTTAAGCTGACATGGTGATGACTTGGCGTTGATGTGGCTAGTGAAGTGTTTTTTCATCTTTAAAAAATTATTCAAAATGAAAATATTTAATTCCTAATTTTCCTAATTCCAAACCCATCTGCTACATCTTTCTTACCTAATACGCTACATCTTTCGAGGATTTAATTCCTAATTCCAAACCCAAATTTGATTCCTCTTCCGCACTTCTGCCTAATTATACATCGTAAGATCTGCTTAAATTTTAAAGTATATAATAATAAATAAATAAACATATAATGAGAAGAAGAAAGAATTGTTTCAATCTTCACCCTTCATCATCATTTGGAAGATATTTTCTTCATCAATCTCCATCATCATCATCATCATCATCATCATATCATCATTATCATCATCATCAAGGTTTCATCGACAATGAAAGTCGACTCCCCTGCTCCATTTGTGTTATCCCATTGATTTCTATGACCTAGATCTGGGGATTGCTTCATCCTCTTTGCATCTTGAGAAGTTTAGGGTTCTTGTTCTATCTTCATCGACTGTCGATCTATCTTTCACCAGATTTTTCGACGATGGTTCAAGGTTCTTGTTTTTACTTTCCTTCTTGTTCGATTTTATTCCTTCTGGTTTCATGATCGATGTGAGATATGTTCTTCGTTTCGATTTTAGGGTTTCAATTTTAGGCCTTCTTGTTCTTGTAAGGTTTCGATTGTAGATGCAAACGATGAATGTGTTCTTGATTGTTGTTGGGACTTGTTCTTTTCGATTTTAGGGTTCTTAATCAATCAAGATGAACGTGTTTTAATTTAGGGTTCTTGATTGTGTTTGTATGTCTCAATCTTGATCTGATTTAGGGTTCTTGATTGTTACAGATTGAAGATGATTTATTAAAGATGAAGATGAATCATGAACATTATGAAGATAGAAGATCTCCTTCTTAAAGATGAAGATGTAGTTGACTAATAATAATAATAATAATAATAATAATAATAATAATAATAATAATAATAATAATAATAAAGGTTTAATATGAGATGTCATTAAATAATGATGTGACAATTCATGGTTATAAAAACATAAAAAATAATAAAATTACCTGCAACCTATTTAAAAGATTTCCCAATACATTAATTGTTAACTTTCAAAAACTCATGTACATTGTATAATAACTTTGCAAGTTTGATATATATAATAACATAAGGTGTTAAGTTGGATACATTTTTATATACTAAACTCTTTTTTTAAGAAATCAAGTTTTACTCATTAATGACATTCTATCAAACGTAATTCACGGTTGTGTAAATATATAAATGACTAATATACCCTATTAATGTGTCATCTTTGATATATTAAAAGAAAAATGTTAAGATCTCATCATTCTATTTCTAGAATTTTTTTCATGTCATCTCATTTTATTTCCTTAAATAGCTTACGAGTGAGTTATTTATTCAAATATCACTTTTTAGGTAATCTAGTTTGTTAAAATTTAAATATCTTAATAAAAAAATCTATTCACATGATTAACTACATACATGTACTTATTTTCTTGTTTATTCATGTATACAATTAAATTGAATTAAAAAATAAAATCTGATTATAAAGACGTATTACTAAATATTTGATAATAATGTTGCTTATTAATTTCTAATTTCTAATAGATTTATCTCTTTATCAAAAGATTTTATCCCCATGTGTGATTTATAATTATTTTACAATATATGTTAGTACTCTTTAACACTATAAACATTTAAAATTTCCTTCAACCATCTCATGTTTATACACAGAGTATTAAGCTAAATAGCTCTCGTAGTTCTCTCACGAAATATAATTCTTATTCAGACTTCTCTCTCTCTCTCTATATATATATATCTATATATATATATATATGTGTGTGTGTGTGTGTGTGTGTGTGTGTGTGAAGTTCATAAGGAACCCTTTTTATTGCAGGAACCATTTATAACCGCCACTAATAACTCATTACTAAGGATATTTTGGTCAATCATATATTTATTCAACCATGAGTTTTACTTCTAGATGGATAAGTCCTAATTTAACAATGCTTGATTTTCCCAAATACTCATGTTAATGTATCATTAATGAGCAATTAGCATTATTGGTGGTTGGTTTATTTTAATCATAAGCCAAGATTGTTTGTAACATAATTAATTACTAATTAATAAGAATATTTTGATCATTTATATATTAACTAAACTGGGTAGATGTCATTCATGAGCAAACATTGATTTTTCCAAAACAAACATGTAATGTGTCATTAATAAGTGCATTAATAAGCCACTACCGCTAATAGTCATTAATTTATTTTAGTCAACGATCAAGATTAGTTTTCGCACGAAAATTAGTTCTTGTTTATGCTTTCCCTTATATATACTAAAAGATTGCCCGTGCCTTGCACCCAAAGAGATATTTTATTGTTTGTAGATATGATTAAGACACTAAAATAGAAGTGCATATGTTATGCGTATTTATTTTGATAGTTTAAGTTTTTTCGTTTAAATAAACTCAATGCCGTAATACCATACCGCTAATATATATTAATATATATTATTATTCTTGCATTTAAATAATCATTGAGAAATTCACGGTTTCTTCGATTTTTATGATTATAAATATTATAGTGTCAATAAACTAAGATAGATTAGGAGCCGTTCAAAAAAAATCTAAAAGGATGCAATTTACGGTTAAATAAATATATAATGATTAAAATACCTCTATTAATAAGTAAGTAATGAGAATTAATAGTGGTTACAATTGATATTCGCGGTACTTGCAATTTATGGCTCATTAACGACACATTTGTGAGAAATATTTTGAAAAAATTAAGCCTCGCAAATTAATAACGGCTCACCCAAAAGCAATTCAAGATTAAGTATCTATATAAATAACAAAAATACCTCTATTAATGAATATTTAATTGCGTTACGAACAATTCTCATAGTTTTCATACGAAAATCAGTTTCAATTTAAATTTTCCATATTTATAGTGAGATAATGAGAATAAATATTTATGTGAAAATAAGGGACTTAATCCTCGCCTTTCATTTGATTTGATCGGATGATCTACATTTAACTCTTCATTTTATTCATTACCTAACTTATGATAACATGAATTGCAATAGGTGAATTGCAACCGTTCAGTCTAATAAATCAAAATCTAATTGATGATTTTGATTTGTTCTACATTGTCACCTAAATATCTATCTATTTATATATATATATATATATATATATATATATATATATATATATATATATATATATATATATATATATGAGAAGGTTAAATAAAAACTGTTTTTCGTATGAGAACCAATCTTAGCCTTTGATTAGAATTAATTATTGGCTAATATTTTTGACGCCTAATAATTGGCTCATTATGACGTATTTAATAAAGTATTTTGGGCAAATTAAGTCTCGTACATTAATGTCGGTTCATCCGGACGCAATTAAGGATTGGGAAAATATATAAATGATCAAAGTAACTTTATTAATGAGTCATCAATGATGTTATAAACAGTTCTCATTTTAACTTTCAAATATATATATATATATATATATATATATATATATATATATATATATATATATATATATATATATATATATATATATATATTATAACTAAAAGAAACCGAAAAGGAACATACTTGAATAACAAGAGGGGGAGTATCTGCAAAAGTGGAAGCATCAACAACCCTAAAGAGCAGCTTTCTCCATGACTTATTTGGTTTATGGGAAACCTCAAGAAATTCTTGAGCACTAATATCCATGAATGCTTCAGCAAAAATAGCACCTTCACCATTACAGTTAACCTGAAGCTTTGTATTATCATCATCTTGTTCTTGATCATTTGGTGATTGTAGCTGGGTGGTTTTCATGAGTCGGCCTGCTAATGGGTAGTAATAAACAAGAACCCTAGAGAGAGAAAGTTTCAGGAGATTGATGGGTACAGACTTTTGAAAAAGATAAAGATATTTGATTGAGAATCTAAGGAACTTTTGATCATCAAGATTGGAGAGATAAAGCATGTGATTTGGGGTGGGGCTGATGGGTTTGATTAAGTTTGGTTGGTTTTCTTCATAGCAACAATCTGGGAGTTCTAATTTATCCCATGATCTTTGCATAATTCTTCCTGCTTCAAGTTACACACACAAAGTTAGAGAGAGAGAGATATGTTGGAGATATAAGAAATGGTGGGGATATGTATATATACACACACAGCGGTGGTTAGCTGATAATTTCAACTCATTACTAAAGCAAATGTTTTCCCAAGATGAATTCTATTTTCAATAATCAAATATAAATACAGGGGATCGAAATTTTTATTATTATAATTATTATATAAAGTAAAAATATATAATACTATGTTAATTTTAAAATAGCAACATAGTTCCTTTTTTGACAAAATAAAACAAATACACAATACACATATTTTCTATCTTTCGAAAACGCAGTAAGAAAAAATGTGTTGTCTTTTAAAATGATTAAAATTACATTATTAATTTTTCCTTTTATTTTAAGCTATGTAATCATTTTCCTTATTCATATATTTAGATGATGAAATTCGAAAAAGAAAAGAAAGAAAGTAATGCTCAAATCTACGATCGAGCAAATATAAATTAATGATTTAGAGTAACATGTAATTCCCCGATATATTTATTTTAATCTCTCTTCTTCCTTCTTAGGGCAGATATAAATTTTGAAGTACTGCAGAAACCTTACACGAGTATATTTTTTATTCCCTCACTACAACATTAGAAATAATATATATGTACCCCTTTTTTATAAAAAGCATAAATTTGTATAATGGTCGATCTCTCCGTAGTTTCTATTTAATATGTCATTTAATCATATACAAATTGCTAGATGTTCTCTTTTAACAGTATTGCAATATACATGTATATATAGCTAGGTTAAGGTTCCTGAAAAAAATATCACTCTCGATAATTAACAAGCTCCATTTTTGAACCCATAAACACCAAAACTTGTTTGTTGGAAACTTAATTAATTGATCATCAAAAAAATTATGAATTTCCAAACGTTTCTTACGTACCACCTCAGCTAGCTCACAATGGAACGATAAACAAGTGTTATTTGGTTTCTTGATCGCCTTCAATAGCCTTTCTTGATCGCCTTCAATGGAACTTAATTAATGTTGACGTTTCACTTTGAGTGTACGTTAAATTAATTCTATCAATCTCCTCAATAGCCTTTGTAACGATATATAAATTAGGAAAAATTCTATTTATTCAATTATATCGTCCTACTCGTGAACAGATAGCATTTGGATTTCGTCAATTTTCTTTCTTCATACCTTTCATTGATCGAAGCCTATTTTGAAGATGTGAAACTGCGTGTCTTCTCACTTTGGCACAATTAATAGATTAGTTGTATTTTCTATATAAAGTTCATTTGGTCTTTTTACATATGATTAACTGTCATTTGCATATAAATTAGATATATTTATATATATTGTATATTTTTAGAGTTAATTACATGTTTAGTCTCTGTGGTTTACCTAATTTTATAAAATTGGTCCCTGAGTCGCAATTTTTACGGGTTTGATCTCTTCCGACCCGTTTTGCTTGCATATCTGGGACCAAACACGTAAGAAAACCGGGTCGGGAGTTACCAAACCTGTAAAAATATATTACGACCCAGGGACCAATTCAATAATTTTAGGTAAACTACATGGACCAAAATATAATTAACTCTATATTTAATATTATTATGATGTGGCTCTCTTAAAAAATTTTCAAGTTCTGCCACTCATAATCCGTATATATACTTGATTCTAAATCCTTAATCTTTTTTAAAAGATTTGGTTTATATGAACCGATTTGGCTTTGCCAATCTAGCAACTCTACATATCTAATGTTTAGATGTCTCATAAGATTGTGGGTTCAAATTATATTGTGAACAAAAATTGTGTATATTTAGAATTAGGTTAAAGGTTGTGTTTTTAGGCATTCAAAGAAAAATAATATAATCCTAAGTGACAGGACAAATAAATCTTGAAAAAACACATTGGAACGAAAAAAATATATTATTCTACTAAATCTTCTTTTCCTACTACCTAATATCTACTAATAATTGTTCTTCATTTATTCTTTAAATTAGATATTTATTTTAATCTCATAAATAGAAACATAAGTAAAAATAAAAATGAGGAAATATGTATGAAGAGTTGTATTAATTGACTTCTTGATAAAAAATGATTCATAAAGCTCGTGCATATTTAAAGTTTAATCTCGATGTACGTATTGTGTTTAAGCACAAGAGTTATAGTTTAGGACAATTAGTGAATAATGATTTCGTTGTGATCATGATCAAGTGCACTAATTAACAAAGGTAAAGAAGTTATACCATGTGAGGTTGTGCTACTAAAAAATCATATAAAATCACAAATTAAATTATTATTATTATCTGACAAAGACTTTCTTAGATTCGTAGCTAGCTAGCTTTCACATCTTGTATATATAGCTTTTTAGCGATTTATGAGCCGAGCTATTCGTGATTTATTCGGGCTCGAATCGTTAAATGCTCGAAACGAGTCAAACATCAACGAGCTCAAGCCTACATCAAAGCTCATTTAATAAACAAGCCAAACTCGAGCTTTAAAGAGTGGGCTCGTTTAAGCTCGTGAGCCTAAACGAGCTTCATATAGCTAAATGACTTGTGTGTGTGTGTGCGTGCGTGTGTGTGAGAGGAGAACTTCATAAGGAACCCTTATTAACGCGGTAACCATTTATAACCACCACTAATAACTCATTACTAAGGGTATTTTGATCAATTATATATTTATTCAACCACGAATTTTGCGTCCAGATGGATTAGTCATAATCTAACGATGCTTGATTTTCCCAAATACTCATGTTAACGTATCATTAATGAGTAATTAGCATTATTTGTGGTTGATTAATTTAATCAAAGCCCATTTGTAACATAACTAATTATATATAATAACAAAAGCTAAGAATATCATTGTTCAATGAACAGTAACTTTCCTGTTTGTTATAATATATAAAAAGCCATAAACTAATTAACACCAAGAGGATGTGGCGTAGTGGCAAATAGGGAAGGCGATGAGGCATTTAGTCCAGTGTTTGAGTTTCAGCAATTGCATTTTTTTTCCTTTTTACAAAAAACACAGTTTTTTTACTATTTAATTTTTAGATTTTTTCTTATTATATTTATGTGATTAATTTTTATATTTTTTTACTTTCTTTTATAATCTTTAGGATATAATGTTCGGTGTATATATATATATATATATATATATATATTTATACCGTTTCATTTTAATCTACTTTTTGATGTAACTATATCGTAATATGACATTTATCTTTAAAAAAATATTTTTCGAGACCTAATACTTAAAAATGCATTTTGTTCGGCACCTATTATATTTTGTTACTATTTATATCAAAATATACATAAAAATAAGTAGATGACAAATTTATATTTAGACTTATAAAAGAAAAACACATTAGATGGTATATAAAAAAAACAAACCTAACTTTTATAAATAAACATTTTAAATATTAAACTCTTTTATCACTTTGTTATATTTCAATTTAGATGTTGATTTATATATTTTGTTTATCCAAAGCTCCTCGGCAACGCGCGGTAAAAGCCAACTAGTTACTTAATTAAGGCCAAGATTATTTTTAGCATAATTAATTACTTATTAATAAGGGTTTTTTTCTTTAATGTTTATGAATTTAAGTTATAGGTTATTCAAATTCATAAATTCTATTTATATATATTTTATAATAATTAAGTTAAAATATTTATTAAGTGATAGAATATTTATAATGAAATATTTATATATTATTAGTTGTTAAAATATTTTGTAATATTTAAGTTAATTGGCATAGACTTGATGTTTAAATATTTACTTAGTATGTAAGGTTTAGTTACTAAAATGATATGTATAAATCTCATTAACTCAATGTAATAGTTAGTTCATTTAATAATTCACATTTAGTTTGATATGGGGTTAATTTAGTAATTTTAAAATACATAAAATTAAGTGCTTAAGACAAATGCCAAAATGTTTCATAAGATAGTATATATTTATAAGTATAAAGTAATATATAATTATAGGAAGGTTTTTTTGGAACGATTAGTATCGTGAAACTAATGTTGGATCTTGATTAAATTAGACCAATAGCTCTAATTATAATGTCTCATTAATGAGTTTTCACTATTGTTTATTAAAGGCTAATTGATAACTAATTAATAAGAGTCTTTTGGGAAATTCACGTCATTCTAATAATGAATCATTTACGCGTCACGGTTTTGTAAATATATAATAATCAAAATACCTATATTAATGTCATTGATGAGAATTAATAGTGGTTACAATTGATACTCGCGGTACTTGTAATAAAATTAACCGGTTTTCAAATAAAATTCTCCACACACACTCACAATATATATATGTGTGTGTGTGTTTGTGTATATATATATATATATATATATATATATATATATATACAAGACCTACAGAACTAATGTCAGCCCTTAGATATGGATGTTTAATGGTTGAGATTACGACTGAATATGCATTTACGTAAATCGAATATGCAGTTCCTGTACGAACGTGTCTATGACATAAATTGAATATGTAGTCGTAATCTCAACCATTAATCATCCTAATCGAAAGGCTATGATGGATTCTATAGGTCTATATAAAAGACCGGTTATGTATTGATTCTTATTATATATATATATATATATATATATATATATATATATATATATATATATATATGTGTGTGTGTGTGTGTGTGTGTGTGTGTGTGTGGTGTGTGTGTGTGTGTGGAAAGGTTAAATGAGAACTGTTTCTCGTATGAGAACTGCAAGTCAAGTGTTTGATCTTTTATCTGAATTTTGATTTCCGACAAGGATTCTTTGGAAGATGAAAGCTACCCATCACTTATAAAAGTCAAAACCATTTTGTGCCAAGTACGGTTTGACATTCAAGACTTAGCACCCATTGCTAAGTATATGCCCTTGAAAACTTAGCACCTATTGCTAAGTTCCTTCCCTAAAAAAACTTAGCACTTATTGCTAAGTTCCAAAAGTTAGCACCCATTGCTAAGCTCTTGCCCATTCACAACTTAGCACATATTGCTAAGCTCCAAAACTTAGCACCCATTGCTAAGCTCCAAGATTTAGCACCCATTATTAAGTTTTTGCCCAACCGACACTTAGCCAGCTAGAAATAAGAAAAAGAAAAAGAAACAACATTCTAATAAACAACCATTCTACTTGATCAACCTCATCATTGAGATAGAATAAAATGATAGTTATTATAAACTATAAGATATAAAGAACAACTAAAAGTTTTTCAAATTTAGAGAAAATGGAAATCCAAGTTCACATAACTAATAACTAAATGACGATTTAAGCGCACATGTTTATAATAAAAGAAAATATACATACGAATTTGTACACGCGAGCATTACATGACTTAACGTGAAATACAACATAATTCAATAGAGAATCGTTTGATAATTTAATTAATCAAATTAGTTGATAAAGAGACTCATCTCCATGCTTAAATCCGCTACTAATGATAACATGTCTTACCTTTTGAACGAACTCCATTGCTTTTCCACTTCTAAAGCTGAATTTTCGTACACCTTGCAAGTAAAAGAAAAATAAAATAATGACTCATGTGTTGAATATTAAAAAAAATAAAGAATGGTTTCCTGTTTTGTATATAAAAAATTAACACTTTTATTTAGTGTTACATTTGACTAACTACCTATACTAATAATATAGTTTCAGGACCATCAAGAACAACTATCTTTATATTTCTGAATTTAGATTTTTAAATATATAATATATCATCTTTAATGATACATTTTTTTAAATTATATTTTATAAAAGTTTCACACATCTTTCTAATAAGAATAAAAATGCTTTAAAACCAATAACGATACACTTTGAATAGAATATTAAAGTTAACCACTCAGCTCATCACCATACTCCAAAAAAAAACCCACTCAGCTAAACAAAAAATTACCTAACCACTACTATTAATAGATAACAAATAATTAAGAATATACTAATTTCAAAAAAGTGGCATATTACAATAAAATTTATAACAAATGTAGATAAAAATGAGACGGTCGTAAATATAAAATTATTATTTCTCTAAACAAAATATATCACAAGTTACTAAACAAAATTTATTAATATCTTATAATTAATTACATTAATATATAATTTTTATAAAACTCTCTCATATTTTCTTAAAAGCCCCTCACATATTTTATAAAACTTTCTCACAATTGATTTCGTGTTCAATCTTTCTAAAATTGTTTTTGAGAATAGAGTAATTTTATAATTAAGGGTTCCATTGAAGTTGATTTAATGGTTATTTTTAGAAAATTTGTAAGCCTTTTATGTATATAGATAGATAGATAGATAAACCGTATCAATTTATGAACCCATTAAAATCGCATCTTTTTGTTTTTTAGCAGTCACAAAACCCATGATTTTTGGGTTTATTACGCATTTTCTATACCAATTTTACTGAATAAACAAAATTGTAATACTTTGGCCATTCCCACAAACACATACCTTGGAAGACACACGCATGTCCTTAGGGGGTGGGGTGGACCATTCCCACAAACACATACCTTGGAAGACACACGTATGCATGTCCTTAGGGGGTGGGGTGGGGTGGGGTGGGGGTGGGATGTGGGGATGGGGTGATCAGTAGGAGAATTGAAGTGAGGTCTCATCTATGTGCGAGTGACATGTCATGCGTAATGTGAAATTCAATGTGAGGTCCAATATAAGAATTCTCACATTGAGAGGATGAGAGTTGATTTTATGTTTTGAGGTGTGATTGATATATAAAAAAATTATATTTATTAGTATGAATAAATTGTCTAAAATTTTTCACTTCTAAACGGAAAATTAAAATTAAATTAAAATTACTAACATTTATCAAATAAATATTACTATTTCTAAGCACTATTCATCAATAGTGTTTTTTTTTACTTTAAGATATTATTTATCTAAACTAAGGAATTTTTTATTTATGGTATATATAGTTTTCTCATAAGGATTATTTTTTATAAAAAAGTTATATCTCAAGTCTAATTTATTAAACTTAATATTTGAAAAACTAACTAAGTCTATCTCAAAGTTTAATATAGTTAAAGTTAACATCTGAAAATAATTAATCTATATAGTCTACTTCAAAGTATAATATAGTTAAAGTTAACATCTGAAAATAATCTTATGTCCATCACTAGTTTATAATGTTGTATGACACATTGTTGATTTGTGTGACGATTAGTAGTGGATGAGGCTTGATTTTGCATATTTCTACAACGGCAGTGCGTGTTTGTGGTAAGTTTCAGATTTCTTGGGGTTTTTAAGTTTGGTTTTTCAATAGATGTGGGTTTTAAAGCTTGTTTATGTAAGTATACCTGTTTGATACAGAGATATATGAACATATCTTCCACCTTATATATACAAACAACACAATCAAATTAATCTCGCGGATAATTTAACTAAGGTTCTTGGTTGCTAATTACAATAAGGTTAAAATATTAGATGTGTTTTTGGTCAAATGTATTTTACATATTCCTATAATTTGACATGATATGTTATAAACAAATGTGCCTCAGTTATGTTACTATCAATATAATATTCATATATACTTCTCAAACTTGTCATATATGTTATAAATGGTAGACATTCATACTTCTAAAATTTGTTAATTTATCATTCATGTTGAATCTTACAGGTAACCCCCACTTTTTGCATGAATGATGATTGTTTATATGAGGATGGAAGACATAAAGTATCAACATCATAATCTAGAATAACGTTTATGCTTAACTCGGGATTCTCTTTCAACGACACAATGCGCGAGTAAAAAAAGGTGTTGGTTTCTATATATTATAAAGTGTATTCGTTGAAACCTCACGTGCCGCAACGCGCGGGCACCAAAACCTTGTTTGAAATAATTTACAGTTACAAAAGTGTACGTTTTTAAATGTGAGTTTTTTTAATTATTTATTTATTATTAAATTTACATATTTAATAGCATGGAGCCGTGGACTTTGAAAATCAATATACATATTATTAAATTAAGATCTTTTTTTCCTTTTTTTCTATCAAATCTATATAATTAAACTAATTTTTATAATTATAAACATAATAAGGTTTAAAATTCGTACACACTTTTTTATGAAACATAAATAAATGACATATATATAGTTAATTGTAAACCATGAACAACCACCTTGGATGCATAATTTTTGCAGGTCATCATATATATATATTGAAAATATTTTTTAAAACCAGTTTCTTTACTATATATACAGCGCGTCCGAAATTTTTTTTAAGCCATTCAGAAAAAATGGCCTCTTTTACACATACACATATAAGAATCTTTTTTACTGAAATTATGATATTTGTTATATAAATAACTAAAATAAAAAATGATAGTGTATATACTTTATCCTACATAGTTATAGCCTTATAGGAAATGAAGTTCTCCTAGCATTAGTAGAAGTAAAGTTATGAATTAACTTTTTGTAATAAATTCCCTCCAAGATATCGTTCTTAATAACTATTGTTTCGATCCACTAAGTCTTTCTGGTGACAAATTGGACAACAAGTATGACGTTAACTACTTAAGTTTTCAAAAAACTTGTTTATGCAGATGTCAATGTTATTCGAATTGTTAAGTTATTCGAATAGTCAACAACACTCTATATACAATAAGTGCATTAAGAAAGCAATTGACTTGTTTAAAATATTTTAACACATCATTAGCGTTTGATAGTTTCACAGGGTAAAAACGTGTGAAACAAACCCCACATAAAGTTTATCTGAAAACCAGACTTCGGCACGATGGTTGAAGAACAAGATCTGACCATAGGGTCGGCGAGTGTATTCAGGTGAAAGGGAGAAGGTGGTTCTTCACTGGTTACAGAGTTCCGGCGAGTGGGAGAAACACGAAGGCTGTGGTGGAGGTAGGTGGCGGTGGTTTTCTTCTGGCGAGGTGGGTAAGAAACACAAGCTGTGGTGGAGGTGGGTGGCGGTGGTTTTCTTCCGGCGAGGTGGGTCTGGAAGTGGTGGCCGGTGGAGATAAGAAAAGGGTATGGGTGAATGGAGGATAATATTAGGTGGGGTTAATTATAATAACATTTAATAAAAAAATATATTAAATTTAATAAACTCTAAAAAAAATATTTCTAATTTAAAAAAATAAAAAAATGACACATAAGGATATCATAGTCATTTCATCTAAAAAGGTGAGGGTATTTTAGGTTTTTTAGTTAGATTAGGGACTATTAGTGTGACAAAAATATTTGTCAACACTTCTACGTATGACATTGAAACATTAGGATAGAAAATCAATAAATAACTTTAAAAGAAATAAAAAGAATATAAAAAACATAAAAACCAGTTCCCAAATTCCAGTTATTCATTAATACTGTTAGTTTTGAACGGTTCAAAGTTTGACATAAGACAACTTTAAAGGCCAGAATTTATTTAAATGGTGAGGTGTTATACTTTACCCATAAGAGTAAGTTTTTTCATGTAAATTATCTTTCCAAAAAGATAATGGAAAACAACAAAAATGTGGATAGTGTAGGTGGGAATGTATTAATTAGTTACACATCTTAATCGTTGGGATCTCATTAGATAAGAGGGAGATGCGTTGTGACATATACAAAGTGCAATAAAAGGCATCATCACATTGAAATGACCATCTTTTTAAATTATATAAAGACTTCTTCAGTTTTAATATTATTAAAACACTATATTGTTAATTTAGTTTTTTTAATGGCAAAGATAAGAATAATAGATGAAACTTTGGCATGGTTATCACTTTATCTAGTAAACCCGAGAATTATATTAAATAAAATTCTAGCAAGATGCTAGCAAAACACCAAAGTACAAATACAAGGAACCAAATATCCACCGGGAAAGGAATTAACAAAAACAAATAATTGGGAGTTACACCATTCACCCCAACGATTAGCAAAATTAACTTTTACTAATCTATGACTAATCCTAAAAACGAGTATGTTTGGATTTGGCTGAAAACGAACGACTCCCTTTCACCAGGAAAAACCTTTCCATTTCTCATCTTTCAAATCTGCCACATGTATGTATATATTACTGCCATGAACACATTCTGAATTGATCCCTTAAAACTCATATTTGACCCTATTCAAATACGTTAGACAATTGAGAGATACCATTTATATTGACTCCCCACCATAAGCCTAAATCTCGCAATATGTGTTTAGCCACAATGCATTTCACAAAAACAATGTGTCTCGTCTTCCTCCTAAACCCCACACAAGGGACAGTCAAAGGAAAACAAAAAAAAAAAACTCCCCTCCATTGCAAATTTGTTTTAGTGGCTAACCTTCCATGAGCAAGCATGAATGCATACCTTTGATGAAATCCAATTAATCCACATAAATTGATCCCGCCTTGTTTTTTGTAAAAAGAAACCATCATAAGCTTTTCTCATTAAGGCCACTGGAACTGTCCTGAAGGCTCTAAGGCCCATAAAACTTTTAAAGATGAATCAATCTCTGTATGCCTTAATTCAAACCAATTGTCCAAGGGGATATTAATTTATTAAAGTCCTTGTATTTCTTGAGAATATTTCTTCATACCACGGGATTTTTTCTGAATGGATTAGAAGTGACCATTCCTGCTTGCATGCATGTTATGAATTACTTGAATAACCTTCATCCAAAGAGAGTCATTCTCACCCCAGTAGCATTTTGCTAATATCGCTAGATTAGTAGCTTTTAAACTACCAATTTCCAAACCGCCATATTTTTTTCATTTAAGACCAAAGCTCCAAGGAATGAGATTTTCCTTGCTCCTTCTTTTCATCCCCAAAACAATTTTGATGAGAGACTCTACCATTTTTTACAATCTTTTCCGAAACTTTTAATAAGGAAAATAAATATATAACCAAACTTCCCAAAACTGATTTTAAAGTTATCAGACGACCCATGCATCCCCCCAAGACAAATTATTAGATTTCCAATTTTATTCAAAGTAGATGCCCAATTTTACATCTATACATTGAGCAGCCTATTGGAAGGTCCATATATGTAAGAGGAACAACTTAGACCTTGAAATTAAATTTAGATGCAAAGAATCTATTTTCCGCTCTTTCCACTCCAACTCCTAACAAACTGTTTTTGCTTAAATTTCATTTTAAACCTGAGGAAAGTTGAAAACATAGCATAATTATGATCAAGTAGCAATGTTTATGCCTGACCAATCACCAACAAAACATATGTGAAATAACCAGGCCCAGGTTTGGGAGTTTGACACCCTAGAGTACTCAGCATCTTTTATTGCTATATTTAGACCATCAGCATCCATCACATGTTTCATACAGCTTTTTGCCTGTCACATTAGCGTCACATCATTCCCCCACCATTTCTCCATCACATCACACAAACCCCTGCATCCATCACTTGCTTCACATCCTTTTCTATTTTTTATTTTTTTTATATTTGTTTTAATTAACATAATTTAATTTTTATAAATATTATTGAAAATAAATTGCAAGACAATATAACATAAAATATTATATTTTATAAATCAAACAAATATTTCAACTTACATAAAAAAACATTACTACATTAATTTAAATAAAAACTACTAGTTATCGTCGTTGTTCCATCTTAGAAGCCGATTAATGTGCTCGATTAGATCCGATCGAAGGTTGTGATGCATTTCCGCATTTCGGACTTCTCGGACGGTAGCCTCAAATTGTTGTTCGCTAATCTGTACGTCGTCTTCATCGTTTGGTTGATTCAACGTTTTCGTCGAATGGGCAAGTCACGTGACCTTCGTCTTCCAATATCATATTGTGTAATATAATACAAGCGTACAATACTCTACGTATTTTATCCTGGTGCCACAGTCTCTTCGGTGTTGTATCACGTGCCACCGTTGTTTAAGCATACCAAAAGCCCGTTCCACATCTTTCCTTGCCCCTTCTTGCGCGGTAGAAAACCTTACTCGTCTTTGATCAAGAGGTGTTTTGAAGGTTTTGATAAAAGTAGCCCATTCAGGGTATATCCCATCTGCAAGATAGTAGCCGTGTTTGTATTGTACTCCGTTTACTTCAAACGGGCACTATGGTGCTCGCCCGTTGTATACATCGTTGAATAACGGCGACTGGTTTAGCACATTTATGCCATTCCGAAGAATGCATGCCAAATCCAAAGATTCTGTGATGCAACCGCCTCTAGCATAAGAATCGGTTTATTATGATCACGTCTCATGTACTGCCCTCGCCATGAGTTTGGGCAGTTTTCCCACTCCCAATGCATACAATATATGCTTCCTAACATGCCGGGAAACCTGTGCCTACTCTCATGTGCGGTGTACAAAAGCTGAATATTATGGTAAGAAGGTTTACGTAAGTATCGCTTACCATAAAGAGTGATGATACCTTTGCAGAAGTTTTGTAGGCATAGTTGTACGGTTGAATCCGCCATCTTCAAGTACTCGTCAAATACGTTAGCGGACATCCCATACGCCATTTGCCGAATTTCCGATGTACACTTTTGCGAGGGAGATAAACCTTTTCTTCCTCTAGCATCGTAACCCTGCTCAAAAAATTCATGTCATCTCTCAAGATCCGTGACTATCCGTGTGAATAGTCGTTTGGTTATGCGGAAACGTCGCCTAAACGTGTTGTAGTTGTAGTTGCAGTTGTCCGCAAAATAATCTGCTACAAGTTGGTCGTGTACAGCTTCACGGTCTCTAATTTGATCCGGGCCTCGCCGCCTCATTGGTTGACTCGAGCTAACTTCATCATACTCACGCACCGCATCCAAAACCGCCTTGGATAATCCAAACAACAATTTGGTTCTCGTTTGACGATAAGCAGAGAGAAATTTTGCCTCCGTTTGATTAATCTCCAAATCCTCGTCATAATAATCCGATGAATTAAACGAACTAGAATCAGATGACATATTTGTATGTATGTAAATATTTATAGTTTGAGAGGAGAATAGAAAATAGGTGTGAAAAAAAATGAATAGAAATGGTTGTATTTATAGGATGGGATGAAAAATATATTTAATGTACAACGGATAGCCCCCAACGGTAAAAAATTCTTCTCACCCTCGCGATGGTGGTCACATTCGTGACCGTGAGCGAGCCATCACCATCGGGGGGCGATGGTGTTTTGCGACCGTGAGCACCCCTCACGAAAGGCCTGCGCGATGGATGTGAATGGTCTTATAGCCTCACCCGCTATGATAAACAAAAAAAGGAGCCAAGGGATCTCCTTATCGGATACCTTTATCTATTGAAAATTCTTTATTTAGTTGAGACTTTTTTATAATGCTTTCTGATGAAGAATATTGTATTTATTATGATTCAAGTATCATAAAAAGATTTAATACAACTTTAGATAAATATAAAAAAGCACAACCAAAACTTACGAAGTTCTACACACACTAGAAACACACGTGATTGCTTTCAAAATGTTACTTGAGTATTTAAACTCTTCAAATTCTTAGACCACCTAGAGTTGGAGGTCATGACGAGCCTGTCATACCTCTTACACCACATCCTCCTCTAGTCAACCATTACCATCCCCTCGTCGTTGTTTGATGTGATAATATATATACATTTTAACATTTTGCTTCCCATTCAAAATTCAAATACACGCATTTAAACATGTCTAGTTCCCAAAACAACCAGAAGAACGATCCATTTTTTCAGCAAATGTTGAACTACTCGCCATGTTAGGTGAATACGAACTTGAGCACTACCGCTCTGGCACAACCCTGACAAAAACTCAAAATGCAACACCTTTACAATGATTGATATGCCTGATTCGAGCTTTACTGCTTCATATCCTCACAAATGATCAAATATAGTGCCACCACCGAACCCGTACTCCACAACCTATTACGTGCGATGACAACAGGTAGTTTATCTTGACCGGGATGACAACAACGAGCCCTTCGGTGAGGATTATATTCATCGTCCATCTGGACGGAGAAAGGATAAGATCGAATGTAGCTCATGGACTTCGGACACATCTTCACGTAGTTCTTTGGTCTAAGTCGACCTCGTTGAGCATCTTGAAAAAATCAATATGATATATGCGTTTTTATGCATGTTTTACATGCTGGAATACCCCGTACTTAGCCCAAATACAAGGTGATTACTCCTATTATTGATCTATTATGCTTAACATTCACCATGCAGGTTACAAAGAGCTTTAAGTAAGATAAAGGGGCAAAACAAGGGAAGAATAAAAAAAAATGAAGATTGGTGAAAAAGTACTCTCTACGGTCGTATAAGATATTCCCTACGGCCGTAGGATGTTATTCTTCTAGAAGATGTAAAAAGCCCTTCTACAGCCGCAGTAGATATGTCCTACGGGCGTAGGGACCCCTAATCAGCAGTAATCATTTCCTGGCAGATTTCTTGCGTGTGTCGGATGAGTAGCAGAATATTACGTGCGTAGAAACTCCGTTCCAGCCATCCTACGGCCGTAGTGGATACTTCCTACGGCCGTAAGAAGTTCTGTTACAGCACATTAAATGACAGAAGCTGCCATTTGCACAAGGGTGACCATTTTTCACCACATTTCGGACCAACACCCCCAAACACTCTCTCTAAACATCCTAACACTCCAGGGGACTTCTCTTGGTGATTCTAAGGAGGAGAGCTTGGATTTGAAGGTTTGGAACAACATCTTGGAGCATGAATTCATTAGTTTTATCATTGCTAGCTTGGGTATACTCTTTCCATTTCTTATTTCAATCATGTACCCATGTGTTCCAGATGTTGTAGTGCTAATATTATTGTATATGGATAACTAAACTCATTTCACTTGGGCTAAGATGATTCTTGGCTAGTTATGACAATATATTTGACTTTTATGTTGACTTGATTCATATATGCATGTTTGATCTTGAATACAAATGTGTTTTATCAACTTAGTATGTCTAATCTTACCATGTTCATGTGTGATAATGTGTATAGGATAACTCCTTCATGTTTAAGCATGTGGATATTCAAGAATGATGGTTGATTTTATTAATTCCATGTTAAGTTTGTTATTAGAAATGATACATCTTGCATGGATGTCATTAGATATCATTGTTGGGATATGTTTTGAATCATTTCAGGTTCATCCATTATTGGTAAATTTATTCATATGTTGGTTTTATGCATGCCTTGTGATATCCGATGAAAATCTAGTCATTTGGTGTATTTTTGGATCAAACATGCTACTAATAATTAAAGGATTCACAAAGATGTTTGTTGGTATGTTTAGATGGTGAAATGAACTCACATGTATGCCTTTGTTATGCTTGTCTTAGTGTTCAATGTGCATATCACATGATTCATGTTTTAAGAAGTGTTGGCTATACTAGAAATGGTAGGTTTAACATGTTCATATCTTTAGTAATCATGTGACTAAATATTAAAATCCCTTAATTGTGAGGTTTGAGTTTAGAGGAGTTTGTGACCCCATTGTACCAGTTTACATCTGTTTATGATATGAGATTAAAGTCTAGATTGTAATTTGTTGTTGAATGCCTTTATGTTAGATTTGAATGTTATGTCGTACTGGTTCCTACGGCCGCAGGAAGAAATTCCTACAGCCGTAGGATAGTACAACCTACTACGGCCGTAGGATGTATTTACTACGGCCGTAGAAGTCATTTTCACCACAGTGTGCTGTTTTTGCTTGTTTTAACTGATTTAACTGCTTTAACACCTTTTTGGGTTCTGAAGACTACTGGACATGTCATTTGAAAAGATGTTTGTCTTGGTAGTCTGATTAGGACGCGATTTGGTGGATCTGTAGTTGAATTCTGATATGCTGTTGCTTGCTTAATCATGTTTAAGTGTTGAATTTGAGTCTTGATAACTCGAGTGATGATTTGTGCATGATAATGTGGTTTTGTTGAGTATTAGAACAGCATGCTATGCGCTCAATCTATTCAAGTCCTCATATTGTGTTTTGTATTGTATTATTGCCATAATTAGTCTCGATGATTCGAAAGCCTGAGTGGTCTGTTATCCTGCTAATTGTCTTCGGGGTTAGTCTATGTTAGTTACTGTAGTTCTTGATTAATTTAGTTCATTCTGTTACTTGCTTTAATTAATTCTGCTGTTCAAACAACAATGAGACTTAAGTATTGGTAGCTTCATGTCCTGGTGGAACGATATCCGGTCTTACCAAGTCTATACTGCTATTGACCAGGTTATACTTGCCTGTGTCGTGTGTAGTATCTGCTTAGTAACATCGTTTTTATAAATTTAAAACGAGTTTGTGTCACAAAATTTTATAATAAGAAAAACCAGCAGTCCGTAGCACACCACAATACAATTCAGAGTAGTGTCGACGAAACAAAAAAGTTGGCTTTCAAAGCTATAGAAGAAAAGGTAATAAATCGTAAGATGTTGGAAGACTTGCATTTTTTATTGATTCCGAAGGAGGGGATTTTGGAGGTGGCTTAGCGAGCTATTGAAAAGAATTAAAAGATCATACAAAAATATTTTCCCGACTAGCAGCCAAACTAACATCCTATTTTAAGTTTTTATTTTTATTGGTGTTTTTATTATAGTAGGATATTAGAATTTGTATTTATTAACTAATTTTTATTTCTACTTTTTAATATTATTTTTCATTTATACTTTATATTTAAAGAAAATTGAAAATAAAAATAAAATAGGTGATGATGTGAAGGTCGGTCAAATATGGCAGTCATGGATGCCATGACTGCGGGTGGTCTTAAGCACCACCAATAAGTTGGATGGTCACCTCTATATATACTAGATGATTTTACAGATAGTTGTCTCAACACTATTATATAATATACACAAGAATGATACCCTAATGCGGCAGCTATGAATAATTTCTATGTTATAACATTGTTGTTTTGATAAAATAAGGATATGATACTCACACACTATAGTGACATCGAATAATTTTCATTCATAACATGTTTGTTTTCTTTTTCCATTTTTCCTTTCCTTTATTTCTTTTTTTCTCTATCAACTCTTTTAATAGTTTTAGAATAACTTTTAAAAATAAAATAAGAAATAAATTCTTTACTTATTATATAAGATGATGAAAAGATATAATGACTTTGGAAAATTGTGATGTTGATGTGGAATTGTGTTGGTATAATATTTTAGAAAAATGTAAAGATAATTAAGAGTAAGGTGTTGTTAATTATACCCCCACATATGCTTGTCAAAAAACGATACCCAACAAGAACGACCGACTTGTTCAAGTTTCAGTTAAAGTGGGTCGGTGGTTATGAGGTAGGATTAATCGGTTATAGTGGTTCGGTTATCGATTAGATTATAATCCATTCTGGTATAGCTGAAATACCCGAAAAAAATTACAAAGAAAACACCATGCAAATTATTCTAGTATCTGCATGATTAAGCTCAATCCTTATAATGAATGTCAACAATTTTGACATCAAATAGTTTATTATTTTGTTATTTTTACAACATAATCATTTTGATAACTAGATGATGGCATTGAAAACTTTGTAACAGTTTATAGTGATATGAACTATAGACATTTGTGCTTAGTTATATAACTTTTAAAGTGTTTACACACTTAAAAAAAGTAAACTTTTGTGTATTAAAACATACAAGGTACATGTTAAAAATGACATAATTGGGAAAAACTTGTAACACCCATTTTTGTATGCATAGGTATATATGATGTAATATTATGATTGTCATTATTATTACTCATTAAAAAAAGAATATGTTGACCATTGGACTTACCTTGATCATTATTATTAGCTTTGGACTTCTTATGGACTAACCTCACACATCCTATGAAAATTAATGTTGGGCAGTATAGTTAAAAGGTTAATGGGCTTTGGAGAAGGGTATATGTATATATATTAGGGCACATCCCAAACACCCTTCTTCTTCACTATAGCAACCTCTGTGTGTGTGTGTGTGTATGTGTGTGGAGTGTGCATCAGCCAAAGAAAGGAGCAAGGAAGAAAGCCATTTCTATAACTATTTGGTTAAATCAACTAGGAAGCTCAAGGTATGTAACACTCTTGCTAAACAATCAATTCATGCATAGAAATCGTAGAATAATCAGGAATTGGAAGTCTGTTTGTGAGGACTGTAACCGAGAGCAGCAAAAGATTGAAACCCATGAACTTAGAATTGATTAATGATGAATATCGAGTCAAGGTTTTAGGATCTTGTCTAGATAATACTTGTAACGTCATGTAGCTGCAAAATCACTAAGTATCTAGAGTTTGAATGAATCGATATACACCATGTGGTTGTTCTTGCGTGCTTGAACAAAACGAGTTCCAAGGACCTCAACATTTGATGCTAATTGAAATAAACTTGTAGGAGGTGTTTAGGTGATGCAGAAACACATAGCATTTGATATTCATGTCTTTGGTGAAGGATTTGTTGGTTTGGATATTTAACAGATCAAGAACACTGATTGTGTGCATGTGTGTGTGTTGACAGGGAAGACAACGTTGTTGTTTAGGCTTTGGGCCCATTACTTACTTGGCTGAAAATAATATATATATATATATATATATATATATATATATATATATATATATATATATATATATATATATATATATATATATATATATGTGTGTGTGTGTGTGTGTGTGTGTGCGTATGTATATATCCGAACAACACTAATATATAATTATTCGACTAAGCCTTATAATCACAAGTTGATTTTAAGTGTCAATGAATCACAAACCAGTACATGACAACCATAATGAATTAGTGTTAGAGTCATATGATCGGGGACTTGTACTCAGTATTAGTAAGACCTATTGTAGGTTTTTGTTGTCGGATTCGTTAACTCTAAAACTCTGTGAATTACTGTTATTGTTGTGTTGTAGGATCATGTGAGTTACATTGACTTATATCTTATATTGTGATACGTGTTCATATGTGATACTGTGATGGCGATTGGCAGATGGTCACTCCGCCTGTGTGGCATTTTGAGCAGATGGCTCGTTTAGCAGATCGTACTTTGAGTAGATGGATCGTTTTGGCAGGTGGCTACCCTCGCCTGTGTGGCATATATGAGCTGATATGTATTATCTGTGAATGTGCTATCTAATATAATATAGGGGTGTTTTGTGCTCACTAATGCTTGTGCTTAACCCGTGTTATTGATTTATTTCAGGACCATCGCATGTCGACAAGGAAAAGGTTCACGCGTGACAGCTACATTTCACAAGTTATAAACCACCATCCATATAATTAAGCTCAATCCTTATAATGAATGTCAACAGTTTTGACATCACATAGTTCATTATTTTGTTATTTTTACAACATAATCATTTCGCTAACTAGACTATGTCATTGAAAACTTGTAACATTTTATAGTAATGTGAATTGTTGACATTTAAGCACAGTTATGCGCTGTTTCTTATGATGCAAATTTGATGTTAAGTAATGGTGTTTGATATTTATCTTTCAACTTTGTCTTCAATTGAGAATCTTGATCGGTCAAATGAGGGAGTAACCAAATCCTTCGATTATTGGTTATATTGGGTCTCTTTCTATATTCTCTTAACCTTGGAAACAAGTTTTAGTTGATGCAATCAAGTTTGAGTATGATATTGTTTAAATTTCAAAAAAAAGTTCGAAGTGGATTTTCTATAGGTGCTCGCGGCGTGCGCCATGCAAGTTCATCCCGTTATTTTTCGTGTGATTTTCTTGCGGTGTGAAACCCCCTTCATCGTGGCACGAAGCCCCTATTCATTCATAAACACTTGTTTTAAGCCTCCTAAACTTAGGATGGTTCCTTATGGTTAATGGTTATATTTTAAGTGTTCTAAACACTAAAGTGGTGGTACTGGGTGATGTGTGATCTTCATCACACCCTTCAGGCAAATACACCCTGCGAATACTTGTCTTTATAAAGAATTGTAAGTCATGTAATTTTTTGTTTAGAAATGAGTTTAGGAGATATGTTATTGTTATGAGATGTTAATATGATGTCAATACTCCATAGATTGGAAAATAATGCACAATGTGGTGAATGCTTCATATAGGAGATGTTAATACACATTGTGGAGATTCATGTTTGTAATATGTACGATGTGGTGAGATGCTCCACGTAGGAGACATCTATATACATTGAGATGATATATTCTTGTTTATGATATGTTACATGTCATGTGATTTGCACATTATGATGCTAAAGATCTCCGTAGGTGATGTAAATGCACAATATAATTGCTATGACATTCTTATACATTTGATTGTTCATTGTTTGTTAAATTGGACACTAAGGTTGATATATGCATGATAACTGATTTACCTTGAAGTGTTTTAGTTTTGTTTGTGGAGCATATATATAGTATCATTTCTATGTTAGTTATGCCTTTGTGTGTTCATTACTTGTTTATATTTGACACTAAGGATGAACATACTGACATTTTGTACTATGCTATTGTAGTTTACACTTGCTCGTGTGTGTGACACCTACCGTTAGGATTAAGAGGATGATATCATCTTGGTATCAACGGTGTTATTTGGATGTGGTCTGAAGTGTGTTATACTCTCACCGAAGAGGTGTATGACCTTGTAGGGTCATTATACTCTTGACGGTTAATGAATTGGTACCATCCAAGAGGTTAACTGCTTGATAGCTCTCACATTCGGCTCAAGGCAGTTGACTAAGAGTGACTTTGCTCGAGACGTGTACTCCTAGGTGCTCCTTCACGTACTCGGGTGGCATGGGCTATTCCCCCATGGGGTATCGTTGATACGGCTAGCTACCGTGTGGGATGCGAAGACCCATTGGACCGACCCTCACGCCTTGTTTAGTTTCACTTATTTGATATGTCTATTGGTTTGAATATTGCCAAACTTGTTTTTATAAATTATAATGACTTGGATTTTAAGAAAATGTTTTTTGTTGTACTCGGTAACTATCTTTATAGCTAATCAGATGTGTTTATGTTTTATATCCGCATGTAGTTCTTGGATTTCTGAGGTGGGTAAATGCTTTATGGTACTTATGTACTTGTTGTCTTTATGGTAGTAACACCAAATTTTAGTATATGTCACACATGTTTATAAATTACAATTGAGATTACTTAGTGTGACTTATAGTTGGTTTGTTAACTAGCAATTGAATTTAGCATGTGATTATGCTTCCGCTTTTGTAATAAATGATTTCAAATGATTTTATGTAAACCTCGTGCTGGTTTTGCAAAAGTTTAAACATGGAAAGAAAAATCAGGGTGTTACACACGCCATAGGTTGGAGGGAGCAATGACTTAGGGGTTGTTTATTAAAACAAAATGATTAAGCACTAAATGATTATGTAGTCTGAATTATTCAAAGGCTCTGAATGAATCTGCGTCTGAATGTGAAATGTTGTTTGATTAAGGTTTTGAATGAACAATCTAAATAACGCATATTACCATTTTAACCTTAATAGTGATATATTATATTATAAGGTATGGTTGTTTAATAAGGCAACATGTAAAATAAGGAGTATTATGGTAAAATACGTAGTGCTTAATGATTCAGTATGAACTTTAAGGTAGAATGATTCAGCAGCGTTCTTCTGATTCCTTTAGCACAGCCTTCATTAAGAGAAAGTAATCAAACACGCTGAATGCTGAACGATTCAGCATTCTGTGCTGAATGGTTCCATTAAGCAGCAAACAGACAGCCCCTTAAACTCTTAAGAATATATTAAATGGTTATTTTCCTGTACATATCCTCCTACTACATATGCATACTCATCCTCCTACTCACTTAATAAAGATAAGTGTCAAAATCAATGAAAGAGATATGTAGTAAGAATTAGTGAACTACATGTGTCATCATCGAGTAAGTAGGAAGATGATGTAAGATGATTTAGTAGGAATATATAACATTTCCCTTAAATATTAAGAGTTTATGTAAAGTAAAACAAAGAATGTTAAATATATTACAAGTTAATCTTTTTTAATTTAATTCGACGAGCCATTTATAGAAATCCGAAAATACTATAAAAGCATAATATTAACTAAAACAATAACTCGAATGATTTATCTTTATTAAACTTCAATGAAACGAAAAAATAATGATAAGAGAAGCATACTTTGCATTGTGTGTAGTTGGACACGTCTTTATTTTTTTTAATAAAACTCATCAATTATATTGTTTGTACAAAAAAAAAACACAATCTCTCTCGCAATTTAAAAACCAAATTGTTTCAAAGATAATCATCATTATGTTATTACAAAGCGTTGTTTTCATAATTTTTATTGCTAAGAAAGCTTTTTCAAAAATCAGAATCACATTTCGAACCTTCCCTTCGCCGTTTCTGTTTTGAGCTAATCTTGTGCCACTATTTAACTCTTATATATAGGGGGTTAATAAATATTTTTTGTATTTAGGGTTGTAAAATACTAAAGATTTTGGACTAATTGGAGAAAGCCTAGCATCCTTTAACCTCTAGTAATAATAGAATTTTACATGGACACAACAAAAATGTCGTCTAGAAGTATTGAAAAACAAATGTGGGTTTGTAATATTTGATCAATTAAATATAGAGTTAATTGCACCGATAGTCCTTTAACTATCCAAAAGTTGCGACTTTAGTCCTTTTTAAAAAAAATTGCAATAATAGTCTTTTAACTGCCCAAAAGTTACACAGATGGTCCTTTTTTAACGTTTTCTGTTAATAGGTCCGTTAGTTTTTATAAATGGACTATTTTACCCTTATCTCTAATTTTTTATTGATTTTTTTAATAATAATATAAAAAATAATAATAGTAATTAAATCCTTTACCCAACCAACAGTCAGCTCAACCTCATAGTCACTTCATCATTCTTGTCCTCTCCTCTTTTACCTCCACCGCCGCCCTCACTCCCCCTCACCGGAGAAGACCCACCGCCGCCACCATCGCTTCCACCCTCTTGTCAGTCAACCCACCCTCAACCCTTTCTCTCTCTTCTTTTCTCTTTACCCTACCACCGCTCACTCCTCCTCACAGTAAAAGGCCACCGCCGCCTCAACATTTCCTCCTCCTTGAAGCCTCCGATCTAGGGTTTATGGGTGTTCAACAGATTTCCGTTGACAGATCTTTCAACAGATCTCTCATAGCGTTGACAGATCTCATCTGCCCGATTGTGGTAGCGGCGGCTTTGAGGAGGTGACAGATCTCATCACACAAACACGACGGATTTGAGGCGGTGGTGCATGAGGTAGCGGCGGAGGTAGCATCAGTGATTGTGTGTGTCCCGAAACTTCAAAATCTTTTAGGGTGTCTTTTTTAGGGTTTCAAAATCATTTTTAGGGTGCGGCGATGGAGATGATGGGTTTCAAGTTTGGTGGTTGTGTGGTTTTCTGGTGGGGCGGATGTATGAAACAAGTTCGGTGGTTGTGTGGTTTTCTGGTTTTTCCGGCGTGGGTTTTCAGATTATTGTGTGGTGTTACCGGAGGAAGAGAGAGTGTGAGATGGTGCGTCGGTGGTGGCGGTGCGTCAGTGGTGGAGTTCAGGTGGCGCTGGTGTTTCTCGTGGCAGTAGCACCATCTGCAAGTTAACATTTGACAGTATCATTTGACATTTGCCCACACAGTAGCATTTGACGGGAAGCATTTGAAGATGAACGGAGAGAGAGAGAGAGAGAAAGTCAAGATGATGTTGGTAGGTTAGGGAGAGAGAGACCTTACAAGTTGTCAGACATGTAATATTATTAATTATAATAATATTAAGATTTTATTATTAAAATAACATAAAAGAAAAGAATAAGGGTAAAATAGTCTTTTTATAAAAGTTAACAGTTTTAGTTAACAGAAAACGTTAAAAAGGATCATATGTGCAACTTTTGGGCAGTTAAAAGACTATTCTTGCAACTTTTTGAAAAAAAGGACTAAAGTCGCAACTTTGTGATAGTTAAAGGACCATCGGTGCAATTAACTCTTAAATATATGTAGTTCGTACTTATATATTCAAGTTTATACTCTTTGGATATTTCTATTTGATCAATTAAATATATGATCAATTAAATATGTCATTTGTACTTATATATTCAAGTTTATATTCAAGTTTTGTAATATTTGATCAATTAAATATATGTAGTTCGTACTTATATATTCAAGTTTATACTCTTTGGATATTTCTATATGATCAATTAAATATATGATCAATTAAATATGTGGTTCGTACTTATATATTCAAGTTTATATTCAAGTTTTGTAATATTTGATCAATTAAATATATGCCGTCAACTGTTGTTAAGGGTTTAGTTAGAAACTTCTATTATCTACGTTATGCTTGCCATGTAGGCAATCACAACAAGCCTGTTACGAGGGTGTCGTAGTGACCTCCACGTGTGATATGGACGACTTCATGCACTCATGCCTATATAGAACGTCAAGAAAAACTAGGGGGCGATTAGATATAGAAGACCCTTTTTATTTTTCAGAAATTTTTCTGACTAAAAAACATTTCATTTCAAGAATTTAAAAAATATAAAAAAACCTCTAATTTTTCAAATTGTAGCTGTAATTTAGAAAATAGTGATTTATATCTTTCTATTCCCTTTTTGTTGAATACTAGCCCACACTTTTCCACTACATTTTTAAAAATCACTAATTAAGAAAATCAATTTCATCAAATGCTTATCCTTGAGAAAAATAGATGCAAAAGTAGAAAATGAGCACACTAAGAACTGAATTTATATTTACTTTTATATAGAAAAGAAAATTAATAATGACATGATAAACTTTTAGTTTGTACATGTTATTTAACTATATGTTAATTAGCACTCAAATTTATCTTTTTTTTATCCAACTAAGAAAACATGTAATAGTAATCCAGGCTAAAGGTTTAAAATATATTTGTTTTCTTCATGTTCTTAGCGTGTACCAATTTTTAAATTCATAATATTTATAATGGTGAAAAATGGTTTAAATATAGAAATTATTAGGTAAAAAAGTGCTACAATTATAGTTGTGTAGATCTAATTTTAAAATTCCATACTTTAGTATATGTAAATTTAGTAATGATTAGAGAATTAGAGAAGTTCAAACTTAAAAGTATATTAGAATTTTATGTGTGATTTTAGTAATAATTAGAGAATTGGAGAAGTTCACACTTAAAAGTGTAGACTTTTGTAATCTTAGAATTATTTTCAAAGTTTCCACGTTTGGATGTGTAAAAGTTTAAATAATTTGTCCACACTAATGTACTTGATATTTTACAACTTTCACACTTTCAAATCATGTAGAGATTTGATAAAATATGTCCCACCCAATTTTTCACAGTTTTAAGTATATTAATAATAGTGAAAAGGTTTGTATTATATATTGGCATATTTTCTGTAGTGGTTGTATAACATGAGAGAAAAATAATATTTTCTTTTCGCAAAAGGAATGTAGCAATATCCGTTAAGGTACACCATTAAGATTATGCCACGAACTATCATGTTTGACCTAAGATGTATCTAGCAAGATATCTAGGTTAACCATGATATAAGACTCTTACATGTGGAGAAATATTCTTAACATGATGCATTGATGCACTATTTAGTTAGAATCTAAGCCTATACTTGATATTGGTCTATTCATATATGAAAAAGCTGATATGACGGTCATTTATAGCAATTAGGAATATCATACTATGTATGATCCGTTAAAGACTTAATACGGGGTCGTATACACATCCTATATACCACTTTAAACTTTACGAGGGATCTCCATAAATACCACTAGAAAAGTAAGAATGGATGATTACTTGTCATAGTTGTTGCCTTATTGGTAAATATAGTAGGCCCTTGTAGGTGTATGCGTCGATTGTCGTGGGCCTAATACAAATGTAGGTGCAATCTTTTGTGGAAACCATAACTCGTAACAAACAACAAAAATATTTGTTATTTTACATTAATAAAAAAGAAAGACATATTTTATCAGAAAGTAATCTAAAATATAAGTTCTTATATAAGATAAGATTAGAAAGATTTCAATAAAAGTAATCTAATTTTACTTTTTTATCACATAAAAGTCATATAAGGGTTATGAATCATATAAGCTAATCTATTACATCTTTGACCGGCTCAAATATTATTAGAATCCAAGCAATCATAAATAAAAACACTTAGAAATACACTAGTATATAATATATAAACTAAATATATAATTAAAAATACAGAGAAACAAACTAAGCAATGAATATCCAAATATCAATTAATCAATTCTACAATGCAAACTACTGAATTAGTAAACAAAGGAATATGCATATATATGTAAATACCAATTAGTTATCTGATAATCGACTAATGAAAAGAAACAAAAAGTAAAACACTAAATTAAAGTTTACACATGTTCCAGAAGTTATAAGGATATTAAGTCTTAGATCTGCCTTGATTCTTTAATTTAATTTTTCTTTTGATTGTTGTTCGTTAATTAACAGAATCCCTAGTCAACTCTTTCTTCCCGGTCGACAACCTTCGATTTCGATAAAGTTTTGATGCCTAGGATTGCATGCAATTCCTAACTCCAAAACCTTCGCTTTTGTGTTTTCTCAAGTCCTGAACTCTCGTACTTCGATTACCATTGCTGATTTTTTGTTTCTTTTACTAAACGATTTTGTATGATTAAGTCATCCTCTCCCAACTTCTACCTCCTATAAAAGTAATTACTATTTTTTCTTTGATCCATGTGAATTATTATTTACCTATGGGGGGTTCTTATTTTTGCTACCATTTGAATTTCATATTTGGGCTTAACAAAAATCGTTTTACATAAATACGATCTAAAACATATATATAAATAACTCGCTAAATGACCCGTGTATCAATACGCGATGATATAAGCCAATTTTAAGTTAATATAGTTTTAAAGAGTACTAGTACTAACCCGTGTATCATTAGATTTTCTGTAAAACCTCTTTATAAACAACATTCATATATGGTTTAATTAGTAAGGTTTCCTTCATCATCGCAAATTAAAATTTTTAACCTCTCCTTACTCTTCACTCGAGAAACCGTCACATATAACAATCTATGAGTGAAAACGTGTCTTTTTAATACTTTTTATAAATACTCTTTTTAAGGTATATAAAGTTACATTATACGCCTAAAAGTTTTTAGTATAATATTAATGTGTTTCTTGTGATGGAGCTTTATCTCAACATTGTATATCAAGTGCTTTATCGTCATTTTTATTAGCCATTTATATATTTGAATATATATAATATTTTTATAAAAACCCCTTATATTTTCTTAAAAGCCCCTCACTTATTTTATAAAAACCCCTAACAATTTTCATCAAGCCCCCTCTCAATTAATCTAAATTTAAATTTCGAATTAGTTAAATCTTTCCAAAATTGTGTTTAAAATTGAGTAATTTTGCAATTGAGGGTTCCTATTGGTTGATTGAGATTGATTTAATGGTTATTTTTGGAAAATTGGTAAGCCATTTATATATATATATATATATATATATATATATATATATATATATATATATATATATATATATATATAGAGGAGGGATCCGGTGAGAACACGTCTTAATTAGAGAACGGTGAGAACACTTGTAGGCCATTCATTTAATTTAATTAAGGTATGTTGAGTTTATATACCTTCCTTAATTAAATCAAATAATTAAAATTCAACATACCTTAATTACACCAAGTTAATATCAACCATTAAATAAAGATCATCCAAGGGCTATAAATTGTTCTCACCGTTCTCACATTAAAAGGTGTTCTCATTTGATCATGCCTCTATATATATATATATATATATATATATATATATATATATATATATATATAGATGAGTCCATGATATACTCACACCATGATTTGTGTACATTGATTGGGTTAATTTTTTATATATATTAGTTGCTTGCTTAATATTATTTAGAATTAAAAATAACATAAATAGATTTCATAATATTTATTAATATTAAGATTGTTTTATTGTAGCCATAGGAAACTAGATATGATAACATTGTACAACTTATAAATTTTAAAAATCGTGATAATTTATCTATACAATGTTTATATTTATCCATAAGGACTATTGTTTATATCTTATCTTAATATCATTAACAGACTAACATTGATTTATTATTATTTTGAATCAGCTAATTTATTACCTCCCTTATATATAGTACACGGGACACTCTACTAGTAATATATCATTTTCCTATAATACATCTTGGTAGTTGATTAAGTTTAGTCCATCACATATCACGAGAATTGTCCGTGTAAAAATGAGTAAAGTTCTTATCAATAAAAAATACCTATTCTAATATAAAAAAAACCCTTCATTTTCTATAGATATTCTTTAAATTATTAATTTTTAAATACCTAATCTTTAATTTAATAATTTTAATAGGCTTGTGATATAATCATCCTATTTTTAATCACGATTCAAGTTAATAAGATTCACATATAGCAACAGTTTTGTTTTTGTTTTTTCATGTCTACATTTACTAAGAAACTCATCTTCTTCATTGTTTACTTTCCAATTATGAAGATTGAAAAACAATCGTCACCGGCTAAAAAGAGAATTTCAATGGGATAATCTTCAAGAAAATACGGTTTTCCAGAACTAAAGACGATCGACAATCATTTTCAGAACTTATCCTTATCAATTGCAAATGGTGGATGAAGTACTACACGAAAGCTTTTAAAAGATATATCGAACTGTATGAAACCTAAATCACCTAAAGCGAACTCTAACCACCAAAATCAGCCCTACACATAACACATTTTCAAATCTCTCACGCACACAACTCAAATATGCAACCATAGATACACTTATAGTCGTCAAACACTTAAGAGACATACACAGATCGACCCACTCTACCGGACACACTAAGAACACATACAAATCGGTTTTCTTATTTGTATTATTAGAAAAATAGACAGAAGAAAGAATAATGAAGGGAGGAGGAGGTTGCGGTGTTGCCATGTTGTGACAGTGTTAATGTGGTCGGTGGCGGATTCAGAATAAAATTTAGTAGGTTCATCATTGAGTCAGGGTTATTTCCGCATTTCGCCTGTCAAGTATTTTTCCATTGAACATAACTTTGCCACTGATATGGAGAATTCTAGTGCTAGCGATGAGTTTTTTAAAGTAAAATATGAGAAGAATACGTGTGGAGACATCGTGTAGAAACAGTTTTGGGAAATGAGAATTAAATTTTTAATCTCGTTTCTTTTTTATGGGCTGTGTAATTGGGTTCACAATCTCACGCCAATGGGTTTCTGGGTTCACATCCAAAATTTAGTTGATTCTCATATAAAATTTTTAAAAAATTTACCTACACAATTGATTTTTTTTTAATATTCACCGCCACCCTTTGCTTCCCAAATGGATCCACCGAAGATTGTGGTGTGCCATGACTTAAACTAGTTTATTGCCCCGTTCACGCACGGGTATTTCAAAAGTGTATTTGAGATATTAAAATTTTCAAATAAAAATAATGCAATAAATGAAATAACACCGTAAACTTACATATGTCAAATTGCTTAACAAAAAAATAACTAAATTTGTTGAAGCACTTTTTTGTAGACCACATTCGTTGTTTTGTTTGTAACATTACCACTGTTATCACAAATTAAGACTTTTAATCTTTTTTTCACTTTTAACACGTGAAACGGCAACATACAATTAACCATGTATAAACATAAGTTTCCTGAGGAATAAACCAACTTTTGAAAGTGACTATCCTTGACTTTTGTTAATCGGCATAGCAAAACACATCATCAGAAGAAATTGTCTTCTTTAGCTAACTACTTACACTAATAATATAATTTTATGACCATCAAGAACACATATCTTTACATCTCTGAATTTAAATTTTTAAATATATAATATATAATATTTTAATGATACATCTTATTTTGAACCATATTTATAAAAAATTTCATACATCTTTCTATTAAGATTGAAAATACGTCAAAATCAATAACTAAACACTTTGAATAACATATTTAAGTTGACCACTCAACTCATCACTATAATCTCAACAAACCCACTCAACTCACTACTATTAATGGATAACAAAAAATTAAGAATATACTAATTTAAAAAAAAGTGTCATATTACAATAAAATTTATACCAAAACGTAGATAAAAATGAGACGGTCGTAAATATATAATTATTTTTTCTCTAAACAAAATATATGAAAAGTTACTAACATTAATTTATAAAAGTTTATAATTAATTACATTAATATACAATTTTTATATAACTCCCTCATATTTTCTTAAAAACCCCTCACATGTTTTATAAAAGTCCCTCATAATTTTCATCCAGCCCCCTCCTAAATTGTTTTGAGAATTGATTAATTTTAAAATTGAAAGTTGTGATTGGTTGACTGAGACTCAATTTATGGTTATCTTTAGAAATTTTGCATGCCTTAATTATATATATATATATATATATATATATATATATATATATATATATATATATATATATATATATATATATATATATATATATATATATATATATATATATATATATATATAGTGTCATGACACGAGGTTAGAGAGAAGTTAATGACTGATGAGAGATTTAGAGGTGGTGGTGTTAATGTTACGGCTAGGGGTGAGCATGTGTACCGGAAATACCGAACCGTACCGGAACCGGTACCGGTACCGGTACCGAATTAGAGTTTTCGGTCCGGTATTCGGTACTTGAATTATTGTTAAATCGGTATTCGGGACTCGGTATTTTCGGTATTCGGGACTAGTACCGAACTAACTAGTTAAAATAGGTACTCGGTACCGGTACCGGTACCGTATATGAATAATTCGGTACGATATTTGGTACCATCTTTAAATCAAATTCGGTATTCGGTAAAACCGGTACCGGTCGGTACCGGTCCGGTACCATGCTCACCCCTAGTTACGGCTAAGGAAGGGATTGGTTTTTTTCGTTTATTATATATACTATCAATTGGCTAAGTGGAGGGGCAAAATCTCATG
Source organism: Pulicaria dysenterica (assembly GCA_947179395.2). Taxonomy (NCBI): domain Eukaryota; kingdom Viridiplantae; phylum Streptophyta; class Magnoliopsida; order Asterales; family Asteraceae; genus Pulicaria; species Pulicaria dysenterica. The sequence goes on along the minus strand of OX359290.1, from coordinate 20,006,137 downwards.
AGATTTTTAGGGCAAATTTGTAATTTGATTAGAAAATCATGAGAAATTGAATTTATCATGAGATTCCAATTTTCAAAGTGTCTCTCTCTCTCCTCTTTGTCCTTTTTATTTTCTTCTTTGCTTAAATTTATTTGGATATATAATCATAGAAAAGACTTTATTTATTTTTATTTTAGAATTTTGCATTCACTTTTTTTCTAATTTAAATATATATAACAAATAATATATATATAATCTCGATCACTTAATATATATTTATGTTAGGAGCTTATATTGTAATTTTCCCATGAAAGTCAAAAAACATTGAATTAAAATTTATTTGCAACAATATATATAGATATTGTTACGAAAAAAAGAAAGCATTGAACTAAAACTGATTTTCAGCAACATAAGTTGATATAATTACGAAATTATCGAAACAATCTTTAAAACTAATGAAACTTAAATAAATTAAGTTATTGATATTTAACAAGTTTTGCTAAAAAAAATTTAGTTAATTGGTACATACGATTGAAATGTAAGAGTGGCTTTCGAGAGATTTATATTATTGTTTTTAACAATTTGAACCTAATTTTATTTAAATATTTACTTTATAATTATGCATAACACACACACACATATATATATATATATATATATATAGGGTAAAGATCATGTAAACAGGATTTAATCATAAAAAGAGAAAGAAGCAATAGTAGCCGTTTGATCAAGGGCGGGGTCAATTGATAAAAGTCAAACATCATTGAATCTCTGAATGCAAATAGCGACGGTTTTAGGGTAATTTCGGAAATTACGAACATGGCATATATGACGGTTACATCACATCTGGCAAAACATGTCAGTTTTAAGAAGATACAGATTCATCAAATTAATTTCAAACCCCATTAAAACCCAAACACCGCCTTGGAAGATAGGCGGAGTTCATCAATACGTCTTGTCAAAGGTGAGTTAAAAGAAGAAAACAATTAACCTTAATCGTGTACTTGAAAAATGAATTTCGTATTAATTCACATGAAAAGTGAAGGTAAAAGAAGGTTATGCATATTAACTTGGAAACACCTGCAAAAGTTGAAAACAAAAGGGAGAAGAAATCGAGGAATAAATTATTTATACATACTGTGATACTGATGAATATAATTCATATTCATAGTTTGCATCAAAAAAATTTATACATACCGGTGAATATAATTCATATTAATAATTTGCATCAATTTTTTTTCTGAAGAACAACCTTTACAGCGGCGGCCATGGAGGTTCCAAATTTAACTTGAATTTCATAACTGTATTCCTGTAGGTGAGGTCGGTCTCAATTAAGAGAGAGAAACAAATAGGATTATCTAAAATTCCTAAAATACCCTTAAAGCAAATGTTACACGTGTCTGTCTAATAATTCATCTTACCCTTTTTATATTAAAATCTTTTTTATTTGATCTCTTTCCTATATTCCTATATATATATATATATATATATATATATATATATATATATATATATATATATATATATATATATATATATATATGTGTGTGTGTGTGTGTGTGTGTATGTGTGTGTGTGTGTGTGTGTGAAGGTTCTATTGAGAATCGATTTTAGTGCGAGAACCGCGAGAACCAATCTTAGCCGTTGATTTGATATGTGGAATTCATGGATGGAGAGCTTGGGGGGATCAAGTGTGGCAGGGTGTATGTGAGGAATTAATGGGTGGGCAATGACATTGAAAGAGGGGGAATTGGACGGTTCAGATTGGTTCTCGCATTAAAAATGGTTCTCAATGGAACTTCTTCCTATATATATATATATATATATATATATATATATATATATATATATATATATATATATATATATATATATATATATATAACCCATATATCTATATATATCTATATATATATATATATATCATCAATGTCTATATATCTATATGTAAAAAGTATTAAATTAATATCTATTTAAAGTAAACAAGTTAAATGATATGAAAGAGATTGTCGGTTAAAATTATACAGGTAATTACTTTTATAAATATTAGTTTTCTTTTTGAAATATCAAACATATACACACCCCTAAATTATACCTATATCAACAATAACACTTGAACCCTCTAACTTAAAAAGATGTGATGAGACAACTTAATAGCTTCTTGCGATCATTAGGCATAGAAACATTTGATAAAAGTAAATAATAAATTATATTTGAGATAAAAGTAATTTATTCCCGCCGCGAAGCGCGGGCCACGTAAACACTAGTTTATATCAATTATATACACAGTTGTGAATTATAAAATTCTCCATCATCATTTTGTTATCTTGTCTGCAATTTCAATTGGTAACTAGATCATGTTACCCTAATATAACCGAAAAATAAAACTTATATACACTTATCAGAAAAAAAGTTGAGTTATATACTTATCTTAAATAGAAATTTTTGAAATTAATGATTTGTTAAAATTTTGAAATTAGTGATTTGGTACAAGTAACAGTTTTAACTTTTAATCACTGTAAAAAGCTAGAGGTTTCGTTCCTTCGACATGAACTTAATTCACCCCCACCATTGCAATAACACTTCGACCATCCCACCATCATGTACACTCTATATTCTAGGAACGAGTGTATTGACAGAATTTCCTGAACTGAAATGTTTCTGATTCGGTATCGATATCAAGAATTCAAGAAATTCGATTTTAGTCTTTCATGTACCGGCATCGATTGGTCCGTTTTCAATACCAAGCTCACCCCAACTCTACTCTCTCTCTCTCTCCACTACACCTCGTCGGCATTTAGAAAAATCATTAATTCCTCTTTTGTATTGTATTTCTTTTTTCCATTCCTTGTTGCAGGTACCAATAAAAGGTAAGGGTGGGGAATTTTTTTTTTCTTTTTTCTTTTTTCTTTTTGACCATGGTACACCTTGTTCCTTAATCATATACTAAAGCTGATCATTTATTTGAAGTCAAAAAGGAGTTTGGTTTCAATTTCAAAACATTCAAACTTGAAAGTCGTATAAGATCTCAATTTGGTTTACAAAAGAAAGACAAGAATTTTAATCGATCAAAGTTTGTTCTAAGTTTAATGATGCTCAAGACGAAAAATTAAAAAATTATTCTTACTAAACTATTAATGTAGAACGGTTCGGTTATCGGTTAATATATCTACACCAAAATACCCGAATTACCCGACCCGAATTACCCGAAACCCGACGGGTATACCCGAAAAACACCCCTAAAACATTATATATATATATATATATAGGGGAGAGTTCCATCGAGAACCAAAAAAAATACGAGAACTGCGAGAACCGATCCCCATCTTTTTAAAACTAAAATGACTACCAAACGACAAAATATTAAATTATGAAAATTATACCAAATTAACGACAAAAATATGCTCTTTAATATGACATCCATATTGCTATATTTTTTTCAACAAAAAAAATTCGTTACATATATGTAACATACATTATAGTACTGATCACATATATGTTAGTACTGATTACATATATGTAACATACCTTATAGTGCTAGAAAAAAAACCCGGCAAAAACGAATTTTTTTTGTTGAAAAAAATATAGCAATATATATGTCATATTAAAAGAGCATATTTGGTATAATTTTCATAATTTAATATCTTGTCGTTTGGTAGATATTTTACGGTTTAGATCGGTTCTCGCAGTTCTCGCATTTTTTTTTGTTCTCGATGGAACTTCCCTATATATATATATATATATATATATATATATATATATATATATATATATATATATATATAGAGAGAGAGAGAGAGAGAGAGCGTAAAGATTAGAAACAATTTTAAAATACGCAATGACAGAAACACTACATCTACATTAATTTTTGTGTCTCTATCATCGGACTCTTTTACCATCTTCACTAACAAGACCCTATATATTCATATTAATCTAGTACCATCACCTTGAATCTCCATTTTCCACCACCTTTATAAAGTTATTTCACAAAAAATAGTGCATATTAATTTTTTTCTTCTATAAAACATATTAATTTAAATAAAAATGGTATTTTGAAAGGTAAATCATACTTTACTATTGTCAAATGATGGTCCTTCAAGTTTTTGCCCTAAATTTATACTAGATGCAAAGTTTCCACGGTTGCACATTTTAAGCTGTTTCTATTGGATTCTTACCCTATATAAATACGAAAAAGTTCAATCGAAAACTATTTTTCATATGAGAACTGTTTGTAACACCATTATTGACTCATTAATAAGTGTATTTTAATCATTAATATATTTACCCAACCGTTAATTACATTCTGTGAGCCGTCATTAACTTGCGATGCTTGATTTTCCCAAAATATATACCACTAATTAATGCACCATTAATGACATAAGGTTGGCAATTTTTGGGTCGACACAAAACCCGACCCGATACAGAAAAAGTGACACGAACCCAAAACAGGTCAAAAGTGGGTTGACACAAAATCGACACAAAAATAAAAGGTCAAGTTTGGATCAACCTGACAATCCAAAAGTGATTGTATGACCCATTTAAGGGTAAAACTATAACATTATAAAATTTCTTTTAGTACTTAAAATTTGAAGTTTTAAAAGAAGATTGTGAATTCAAACGAGTGCATCTTACAACAATAAAACCTGTCAAAAAGTAAAAAACCCTTAAAGGTTAAAACTTGAGATAAAAAAATAAAAGAATTAAAGTTAAAACAAGAGTTTGTTATTTTGGTATTTGTTAGTTTTGCCCGTAAGATTTTGGTACTTTTACATTTTACTACTTGATAGGTGTTACTTTAGTGTTTTTAATTTGATTCATAATTCTATTTAATGATGAATCATTTTGAATTATTCGATCGGTTGTTCAATGACATTTTTTGGTACTTGATAAAATAGTATTACATCATCGTTTTTATTATATATACTGTAATAACCAGTTTCCTTATGTAATTAAAAGAGTATTATTATTATTTTTTTCAATATCACCTTTCGAGTTGAGGAACAATTAGTATGTTATTTTGGGCCATGAAGAGTTCGATTTTAGGCCTTCAAGAACTTGCTATGCCTTGGTGGGATTGATGGGCGTATCAACTTGTTTTGATTTTGGGATTAACTAGTGAAAGAAGTGGGCTAAGCCGGAAGGTATAATTAGAAGATTAGGGTTCAGCCCCCAAGGCACCCCATCTTCATTTCATTTTTCTTGGAATAGTGGGTGAGAGTGAGTGTGCGTGTTGTGTGTTCTTGAGTTTGAACAAGAGCAAGGTAGGAGCAAAAACTTTCATCTTTCTCATACATAATCTTCAAGGAAAATCAAGGAAAACACAATCAAGTATGATTCTTACAACTCTTATGATCTTATAGAAGCAATTCAATTGGTTTTAAGCATGAATCATCGGGAGTTCTTTGTGAGGACTGGAACCGATAAAAGAGGAAGGGGATTTAATCCCCTTTAAACTCATTTCATTGTGAAAATATATTAAAAGAATGTTTTTAATGAGGGGAGAAATGGTTTGTAAATTAAAGATGTTGATTTAGTTATGTTTTTAAAGAAGTTCAAATCTCAAAATGGCGTCTGGTTCATATATATCTATTGTATGTGTGTGGTTGGTCTGACCAAGAAGGAGGCGATCCGACTTAAGGTTTGCAAGATGGGGGGTCCAACCACCCCCTTGTCCGACTTAGAACTTAAAATTTCTTCATACGAATTGGCCTTCATGACCGGCCCATAGCTATCCGACTCTTATCTATCTAACTTATAAACATGACGTAGTTGAGTATGCCTATCTGACTTTAAATCGAGTGGGTGATGGTACGACTTGGTTCATACAGTGTAACATGATCCGACTTATGTGAAGATATGTACTTCTCCGACTTGTTGACTAGGTGCGACAAGAGAGTGGTCCGACCTAGAGGTCTGACTTAGGACCCTGATGTACCCTCTGTCCGACTTATTAGTGGGTTATGAGATATAATGCATGGTCCGACTTAGCAGATGGCACAGCTTGGACCTAGGGTCTGACCTAATTCATCTTGTAAATGTGAACAAAGGGTGGTCCGACTTACGGGTAGCAAGAACCAATCCGACTTAAACATTTATATGTTCACCCGACTTACTCCGGTGCAACTTGGGCCTTGGCCCGGTCTATAATGACGTCCGACTTAGACTTTATAAGATCAATAATGAATGAAGGACTTGTACTACGTACTAATTCGTAAGATGTGATGTAGGTTCTTACTACCAAACTTACTAAATGTACAACTCCGTGACAGATCGTTACTAAAATTCGAACTACGAGCAGGTGAGTACTCTTACTTACAACCTAACTTAGTGATATATGTGATCAAGACTTGATTGTATGTATATGATGATTCCGTTATACTCTGACTGTTTGATGGGACCGTTCACTTCGATGACGAGAATGACATGTTTGATGGGACTGCTCACTTCGGTGACGGGAATGATAGGATCGTCCACTTCGGTGACGGGAATAATATGTTGATGGGACCGTTAACTTCGGTGACGGGAATGACCTGTTTGATGGAACCGTTCACTTCGGTGACGGGAATGATGGGACCGTCCACTTCGGTGACGGGAATGATCTATTGACGGGACCGTTCACTTCGGTGACGGAAATGATCTGTTGACGGGACCGTTCATTTCGGTGAAGGAAATAACCTGTTTGATGGGACCGTTCACTGCAGTGACGGGAATGATGGGATCGTCCACTTCGGTGCAGGAATGATCTTTTGATGAGACCGTTCACTTCGGTGACGGGAATGATGTGACAGTTCACTTTGGTGACGGGAATATGGGACCGTCTACTACGGTAGCGGGAATGGTTCAGACTGTTTATGTAAAACGAGTTTATTGGTGTGATGAACTAATTTAGTTTGTAAGTAACGTGCTCGCTAAGTCTTGTGTTTACAGTTGTTATTTAAACTGTTTTCAGGTGATGACCACGGAGGGGCTCCAATACGTAATTGATAGCTCATCATCAGTTTGCTTCCGCGGGTTTTTCTTAATCGTTTTGGTATCATTATTAATAGTTCAAACATTCTATTTGAATTGTAATTAACATTTTTAAATACTTATTTCTATGAGTATCCATCTATGATTCGAAATTGTTGTGTTGTTATTCACAAAAAAATAAATTTGGGACGTTACATATTTATGTAGATAAGTTAAATAAAAATTATAAAATCCAAATTTGAATCAAAACATAACAAATACCAGATATAAAGTTTGAAAATATACGTTGAATATTGAAGTTAGAATATAAACGGAAATAATTTTCGAAATTCTTACCAAAAGTTGGAAAACAAACATGGAATTTGAAAGATTGGTAAGAAAATTGTAGTTGAAACAGAAAACCGTATTCGAAAACCAAAAAAATATTCTTTGGTCACATTTGGCCTAAATTGGTCGACATGAAACAACACAGAAAAAATAACATGATTCGAACCTAACAAGAAAATAAATGGGTCGACATGAAACCGATCCGAACCTGGACGACACAAACATGATAAAACTAACCCGACCGAAATTGATAGGTTCTCACAGTTCTCGTACGAAAAAAATGTTCTCATTTGAACTGTCACCTGTATATATGGAGAAGTTAATTTGAGAATTGATCTTATTGCGACTACCTAAGTATCATTTGTAACCACAATTAATGTTCATTAATAGGGGCATTTGTAACATCCCGAAATTTGAAATATCTTTAATTTGAACTAATGAGGTGTTTAGATACTTATTAAGAATATTAAGGAAGTGATTTAACAACATTATGTGTTTATTTCATGCTTGTAAGAGAAATAATGGTATACAATAGATAAATTGGCAAATAAATATTTATAGAATAATTATATTAAGTTGATTTTATTTGGTCACGGGATACAACTTGATGCACAAAGTACAATTGATTAAAGCTATGAATACTAATAGTGTATGTTTTATAAGTTAATTATTATATATGTATATTGGGTATTGGGTGAAACCTTAGGGATTAAATGTGACAAGTTTGAAACTATAGAGCTGGAATTGTAAATTTCATATTTATAAACCCAACTCCAGAAATCTTATTCAGTTTAAGTCATATTTATGGGAGATTCATGATAGGAAAGGAAGAACTAGGGAAGAAGAAGAAGGAATCAAGGATAAGTCCTTGGTATTGACTCTTAAGTCAAAATTGAGGTGTTATACCAATATTGCTACCGTGGAAGCTTTAAATTGAGTCAAAATTGAAGCTTGACAGAACTGATTGGTGATTTCAAGTAAGTTGTAATCTTTGATTTTGTTGATTTTAGAGTTATATGATATATTTGTTGATTTATTGATGATGCATGTTGAAGTCTTTGACATTTGAGTCAAAATAAATTTAGGGTTAATTCATAAGGGTTATATAAGATTCTTCTTCAATGTGTTATGAATCTGTTTTGATAATCGAAATAATCCTTAGATGATGTATAAATGAATTCATCAGGTACCAAAGAGGTTTGGTTGACTTTATTAGTCAAATGAATCAAACCTATCAAGTGGATCTAATCCAAGAAAGTTATAATAAGTTCTTGTTTATAATGTTTTCAGACTTCTAGTATGGGGAAGAATTCTTAGAATTGAAATCATGATTTGATTACCATTGGTGTGTTAATAGTCAAATGGATCAAAAATGGAAGAATTATTGCATAAACAAAGCTTGATTACTCAAACATATATTATGTTGAAGTTAGAAGGTCGTTTTATTATGTTTTGATGTTTAAATGAGTAACTTGTAAGCTACAAGTATATATTAAATGAGATGGTAACATTTTGAAGAGCAAAACGCAAAAATGTTATGTGAAAACATAGATCGCAACGCGACGGGTTGAGCGTCGCGTCTAGGTTGTGCACTTTTTCCAGTGAATTTCTTCCGGCGCGAGGGACCTGTTTTCTTTAAAAACCAAGTTTTCCCCCTTTTAACTATCTAACTTGTTGGGGTTTGTTTCCAAGGATTATATGAGGTTAAAATGGTGTCTTTTATGACTCAAATATATGTTTAACCATGATTAAGACCTAGAGACTCTAGAATAGCATTATTTTGGTTATCATCTAAGATGGTATTGTGTAATTACTATTATAGGCTTTACCATCTAGAGAGTGAGATTGTGGATTAGTTGGGTTGTGATCCTCATAACATCTCAGGCGAGTACATCCTGCGGATACTCGTTTTATAAGAAATGTTAAGTCATCATATGTGTTTTATGTTTGACATCAAGTTTAAGTGACATGATATGCTTATGAGATTGTTAAGATGATGTCATTACTTCATATGTTGAGTTACATTCAATGTGCAATAATTAAGGATGATTAATTGATGATCAAGTAGTGAACAATGTGGTGAATACTACATATAGGAGTGGTTTATATACATTGTGATAAGTCATGTTATTTGTTATATGCATAATATGGTGAATGCTCCTTGTAGGAGATGCTTATACATATTGTGATGATTTATTATTGAGATGATATGTCACAAGTGAAGGGTTTAGTAGGGTATAAAAAACATATTATTAAACATGCACAGCGGAAATTAAAAACCCCCTCCAGTGATCTCATCTAACTCGTACAGAAACTAAAAAGGGGTAAAGGATTAAAAAGTTATACTTTGAGCAAACCCAAAAACTTTTTCTTTTTACCTCTAGACAGCTGCAGGTTATCCACCGCTACTGCACCACCTTGAACTGGCTGCTAGACCGCCTAAGGATTAAACCTTGGATCAAAAACTCGATCCTTGTGTGTGTTTGCGTGATCGACGTCGCAAACCCCAAAGGGGTTCTCGGCCTTGCGCCGATTTGAGAGAGAGAGGAGAGAGATTAGGATAATCTTAGGGTTTGTAATTGACTTATGATTCATCTAGAACTAAATAAGGTTTATATATATAATAACCCTTATTGGACCCAAGCCCGTTTAATTAAAGCCCAGTTTTAATTAAACTATCAATCAATTACAGAAAATACCCTCGACCTTTCTAATTAATTAATAACTATTAATTAATTGGTCCCGTTAATATTTAAACTAAATATTAACTTCTCCTTTTTAAATAATAAATAACTATTATTATTTTTCCTCTCAATAATTAATTAAACTATTAATTATTGTTATACACAATTAGGTAAAATCCAAAAGCTTCTAATTGGGTGTGTAGCAGTGTGATCCTTTAGTGTCACATAGTATTGGACACGATGGTACATGTTATCTATCTCTGGACATAATCTAACAGACTTCCACTTGTGCAAGATAAGTAACACTCCTTGTACATCGTTGGCCTAAGGAGGTCCCTAGCCAGACGCTTAGGTTAACCAGACTATGAGATCTCTTACATCTAGAGATATAATCCATACCTTGGATTATCTAGGCTTTTCCTTTTGCATCACGATATTCCGTAATGTGAGTATTAGACATGGAGCAGGGATCTCATTAAATACTCAGTTTTTCTCGACTCTGATTTCGACACTCTGCAGTTACGGTTTGCCGAACGAATAACTATCATTCTAACCGAGCGCGGCCACACATTTTCATTAGTCTTAATCGTCGAGGAGCTCAGAAAATATCTCTCCTAAAAAGGAGGTGCAAATCCCATCTTGACTATTTGTAATTTGAGCACATGGCTTCCGCTGCACCTAGACATGCCCCTTATAATCACCCTGTTACGGCGTGACGTTAGAACACGCTAAAGTACAAAAGTTACCACGCCCCAAACCAAATATCTCAGGTCTAAGGACAACCTATCAAGTTTACTTATGTTAACGCTCCATGAAGTAAACTCGATGCGGATCACCCCAATATTTATCCCCTGATAAATATCTATGAATATTTGGTCACAGCCTTGTGCTTTTATTCATCCCCGAATAAATCATCAAATATTCATAATAGCGTTACCTCCCTAATGCAGCTCCCACTACATTAAGTAGCTACGGGCATTTAGACAATTCATAACTTGACTTGTCACGGATAGGTTAAACATGTTAAAAATGGACAACTACGAAACATTATGCAAATACCTCGTATTTCATTCCCATAAAATGTAAATACATAATAATAGAGTTTCAAGTTACATCCATAGTAATAATCAAAAAGCTTGAACTAGCTTCTATGTTCTAAGTACTGCATTCCTATAGAACTCGCATGCCTCTCATGCTTAGCCCTAGCTAGCGGCTTCGTCAACGGGTCAGCAACGTTGCCGTCCGTCCTTCTGCAATCTAATATCATCTCTTCCAATGATCTCTCGGATGAGGTGATATTTCCTGAGTACGTGCCTAGTCCGCTGATGATCTCTAGGCTCTTTAGCTTGCGCCACAGCCCCTGAGTTGTCACAGAATATATCGATCGGTCTAGAGATACTGGCAACAACTCTAAGATCCAAGATAAAATTCTTCAGCCAGACAGCTTCCTTTGCCGCATCACTTGCCGCAATATACTCTGCTTCTGTAGTGGAATCTGCCATTGTATCTTGCTTCTGACTCAGAAAATATCTCTCCTATAAAGGAGGTGCAAATTCCATATTGACTATTTGCAATTTGAGCACATGGCTTCCGCTGCACCTAGACAAGCCCCTTATGATCACCCTGTTACGGCGTGACGTTAGAACATGCTAAAGTACAGAAGTTACCACGCCCCAAACCAAATATCTCAGGTATAAGGACAACCTATCAAGTTTACTTATGTTAACGCTCCATGAAGTAAACTCGATGCGGATCACCCCAATATTTATCCCCTGATAAATATCTATGAATATTTGGTCACAGCCTTGTGCTTTTATTCATACCCGAATAAATCATCAAATATTCATAATAGCGTTACCTCCCTAATGTAGCTCCCACTACATTAAGTAGCTACGGGCATTTAGACAATTCATAACTTGACTTGTCAAGGATAGGTTAAACATGCTAAAAATGGATAACTACGAAACATTATGCAAATACCTACTATTTCAATCCCATTAAATGTAAATACATAATAAAAGGTTTCAAGTTACATCCATAGTAATAATCAAAAACACGAACTAGCTGTTATGTTCCAAGTACTGCATTCCTATAGAACTCGCATGCCTCTCATGCTTAGCCCTAGCTAGCGGCTTCGTCAACGGGTCAGCAACGTTGTCGTCCGTCGGTATCTTTTGCAATCTAATATCATCTCTTCCAATGATCTCTCGGATGAGGTGATATATCATGAGTACGTGCCTTGTCCGCTGATGATCTCTAGGCTCTTTAGCTTGCGCTACAGCCCCTGAGTTGTCATAGAATATATCGATCGGTCTAGAGATACTGGCAACAACTCTAAGATCCGAGATAAAATTCTTCAGCCAGACAGCTTCCTTTGCCGCATCACTTGCCGCAATATACTCTGCCTCTGTAGTAGAATCTGCTATTGTATCTTGCTTCTGACTCTTCCAAGATATGGCTCCTCCGTTTAGGGTAAAGACAAATCCTGACTGCGACCTGAAGTCGTCTCTGTCGGTCAGGAAACTAGTATCAGTGTAACCAGTTACACTGAGCTCATCCATCGAACCTCCATATACTAGGAATATGTCTTTCGTCCTTCTCAGATACTTGAGAATATTCTTGACGGCCACCCAATGAGCTTCACCAGGATTTTGCTGATATCTACTCGTGACACTGATAGAATAGGCAACATCGGGTCTAGTACATAGCATGGCATACATAATCAAACCAACTGCCGAGGCATATGGTATCAATTTCATCTTGTCCTGATCTTGACTAGACACAGGACATTGAGCCTTGCTCAAAATCGCGCCAGATTGCATAGGAATAAATCCTTTCTTGGATCCATCCATCTTTAATCTTTTCACGACTTTGTCAATATAAGTACTTTGACTAAGTCCGATAAGCCGCTTAGATCTATTCCTATAGATCTTTATACCCAGTATATAAGCAGCTTCTCCCAAGTCTTTCATCTGGAAACATCTACCTAACCAGGATTTTACTCCCTGTAATACTGGTATATTGTTTCCTATTAACAGTATGTCGTCTATATACAAGACTAGGAAGGTTACCGCGCTCCCACTGAATTTGGTGTAAACAAACGACTCAAACTCACTTTTAGTAAAACCAAACTCTTTGATGCGCTCATCAAAGTGTAAGTTCCAGCTCCTAGATGCTTGCTTTAGTCCATAAATGGATTTAAGCAACTTGCATACTTTATTAGGGTTCTTTGGATCCGCAAAACCATCCGGTTGTATCATATATACATCCTCTGTCAGTTTCCCGTTAAGGAAAGCGGTTTTGACATCCATCTGCCATATCTCATAGTCAAAATATGCTGATATGGCCATTAGAATCCTAATAGTCTTAAGCATTGCCACTGGGGAAAAAGTTTCATCATAGTCAACGCCATGAGTTTGCGTGAAACCTTTTGCCACTAGCCTTGCTTTAAAAGTATGCACCTTTCCATCCATGTCTGTCTTCTTTTTGAAGACCCATTTGCACCCAACAGCTTTACTGTGTTGAGGAAAATCCACTAACTCCCAAACTTGGTTGTCATACATGGATTGCATCTCTGCCTTCATGGCTTCTAGCCATCTCTCAGATTCTAAACCTGTGGCAGCGTCTTGGTAGGTAGTGGGTTCTAAAAGATCCCCTTCGTCTTGAGCAACTAGGAATCCCATATACCTATCTGGCTCAATACGAGGCCTACTTGACCTGCGAAGGTCTTGTGTTTGCACCTCTTCCTCAACCACAGACTCGGGTTGAGGTTCAACAATTCTCTGTTGAACTACATGTTCAACTATCGGTGGTGGTGTAATCTCCTCCTCTTCAATTTCTTGAAGCTCTATTTCTTTTCTTGGAGTCTCTGAGTTTAGAAACTTCTCCTCCAAGAATACCCCTTTACGAGCAACAAAAACTTTGTTCTCATCTGGGTTGTAGAAATAGTATCCCATGGTTTCCTTGGGATAGCCCACGAAGATACACTTATCTGATTTGAGATTGAGTTTATCCGTGAATGTTCTCTTAACATACACCTCACATCCCCAAACCTTTATAAAAGACATTTTGGGCTTTTTCCCCGTCCATACCTCGAACGGTGTCTTTTCAACCGATTTGGTTGGAACCCGGTTCAGCATGAACGCTGCTGTCTCGAGTGCGTGTCCCCAAAACGACAATGGTAGTGAACTTCGACTCATCATTGATCGTACCATGTCAAGCAGTGTACGATTCCTCCTTTCTGATACACCATTCATCTGAGGTGTATACGGAGGTGTGAGTTGTGAAACAATCCCACATTCCTTCAAATGATCGTCGAATTCCTGACTCAGATATTCGCCACCTCGATCCGACCGAAGCGACTTTATCTTCTTGTCCAGCTGATTTTGTACCTCATTCTGAAACTGTTTGAACTTGTCAAAACTTTCAGATTTAAGTCTCATGAGGTAGACATAACCGAACCTACTGAAATCGTCAGTAAAGGTTATGAAATACCAGTATCCTCCTCTAGCCTCCGGAGTAAAGGGTCCGCACACATCTGTGTGTATAATCCCTAATAACTCGCTGGCCCTTTCATTCTCACTGTTGAAAGGCTGCTTTGTCATTTTACCAGACAAACAAGATTCGCAAACATCATATGACTCCAAGTCAAATGGTTCTAGAATTCCGTCATCTCGGAGTTTCTCTATGCGTTTCTCGTTTATATGTCCTAAACGACAATGCCAGAGGTAAGTTTGATTCAAGTTACTCTTGGATCTCTTACTTATATGATAGATGTCATTGTTATCTAAATTTAGCGTATATAGACCGTTTTCTGGAGTAGTTTTGAAGAAGAAAACATCATTTTTAAAACATGAAATAGTCTTTTCATTAAAAACATAAGCAAATCCACAGTCTATTAGTAAATTGAACGAGATAACATTTTTAATTAGTCTTGGAACATAATAACAAGGTTCTAGTTCTAAGACCATGCCCGAGGGCAAACTAAGACAATATGTCCCTACAGCTTCAGCACCAACTATGGAGCCTTCGCCTACCCGCAGGACCATATCTCCTTGTCTCAGTTTCTTACTTCTCTTGAATCCCTGCAAATGATTGCATATGTGATGACCACATCCGGTATCCAATACCCATGATTCATAAGAAGTAATAAGACAATCTATCATAAAGATACATGTATCATTGGGCGAACCAATGTCCAGCTGATCTATGTCGAGTGAGTGCTCGCATGAATCCTTGCTGCCACAGTCTGGGCAACAAATTTCTCCAAGTTCTTCCAGCCAGTCATCCTCCTGCATAGGGTCCACAACTGTTGACTCTAGCTTCTTTGGGTTCAACTCGTCGCTAATGCACATGAGGATTTAGTGCAACCCTGCGACAGTCATCTAAAAATCACTGAGGACATACATTACTCTTTTCTGGTAATAGTCCGACAAGGAACCGAACAAGAGCATAACTAGCTAATGTGGTTTTGATTTTGATCCAAAACTCTCATAGCAATCTAAGAGCCTTCTCATGTTAATGAGATGATCGCTAATGGGCTGACTTTCTTTCATCTTGGCTGAAAGGATTTCCCTCATCAATAGCATACGACATATCCGTTCACTAAACTTGAACTTCTGCTCCAATCCTTGAACAACTTCATAAGATATCTTCTCACGAAAATCGTCCGTAAACTCGGATGATGTGGTGAGAACGAGAATCGACATAACATCAGGTACGTCAGCCAGATACTGATAGTAAGTGTCATACTCACTATCCTGGGCATCTACTCCTGGTCGCTCTGGAGGCAATGTCTCAATGATGTGAAGCTTTCCCTGTGCATCTAAAACATTTTTTAGATGCATCTTCCAAACAGCAAAGTTTGGACCCGAAAGCTTCCACTTGCTAGTGATGAGACTTAGAGATTCTCTTGGTGAATAAAACGAAATAACAGATATAATAGACATCTACAGAAAAAGAAAAAGATAAAACCGATTCAGTATTGATTATATCTTCTAATAATTATTACCTTTTAATAAAAAAATATTAGACTAGGATCCATATTTCACATTTCCCGATGCAAGGTTTGGGCACTTCCCACCGAGACAATGCTATTTCTGGTAGGTAAAAACTATACCAATCGTATCCTAACTGGACACGACTCCTAGATCCGCGGGACATCGGTTACAGGAACCGTGCATGTTTAGTCCCTCTAGTGCATTTTGGGCCGGGACTCCCGATTATCACCAAAATAGACCGCACCACCTAAGACAGCATGAATTCTGGCCGGGACTCCCGGTTATCGCAGAATCTTTCATGCCCCTTCCCGCAATGGTTTGAACCCGGATGCCCAAGGTTTGGGCACTTCCGACACCCGAGTACCGTTTAACAGCAAGGGTGTACCATTAGATGGGTAGCACACTGATCTAAGATTTTTCTAAAAAGGATTTCCAAGTACTGCTTTCCTATAGAATTCATATGTCCCTCATGCTTAGCTCTAGCAAGCCGCTTCGTCAACGGGTCAGCTACGTTGTCGTCCGTCGGTATCTTTTGCAGTCTAATATCTCCTCTTCCAATGATCTCTCGGATTAGGTGATATTTTCTAAGTACATGCCTGGTCCGCTGATGATCTCTTGGCTCTTTAGCTTGCGCCACATCCCCAGAGTTATCACAGAATATATCAATCGGTCTAGAGTTACTGGCAACAACTCTAAGATCCGAGATAAAAAATTTCAGCCAGACAACTTCCTTTGTCGCATTACTTGCTGCAATATACTCTGCCTCTGTAGTCGAATCTGCTATTGTATCTTGCTTCTGACTTTTCCAAGATATAGCTCCTCCGTTTAGGGTAAAGACAAATCCTGACTGCGACCTAAAGTCATCTATGTCGGTTTGGAAACTAGCATCAGTGTAACCAGTTACACTAAGCTCATCCATCGAACCTCCATAAACTAGGAACATGTCTTTTGTCCTTCTCATATACTTGAGAATGTTCTTGACAGCTACCCCATGGGCTTCACCCGGATTTTGCTAGTATCTACTCGTGACACTTATGGAATAGGCAACATTGGGCCTAGTACATAGCATGGCATACATAATTGATCCAATTGCCGAGGCATATGGAATCAACTTCATCTTGTCCTGATCTTTACTAGATACAGGACACTGAGCCTTGCTCAAAACCGTGCCAGATTGCATTGGAATAAATCCTTTCTTGGATTTATCCATCTTGAATCTTTTCACGACTTTGTCGATGTATGTACTTTGACTAAGTCCAATAAGCCACTTAGATCTATTTCTATAGATTTTAATACCAAGTATATAAGCAGCTTCTCCCAAGTCTTTCATCTGGAAACATTTACCTAACCAGGATTTTACTCCTTGTAATACTGGTATATTGTTTCCTATTAGCAGTATGTCATCTACATACAAGACTAGGAAGGTTACCGCGCTCCCACTGAATTTAGTGTAAACACATGACTCGAACTCACTTTTAGTAAAACCAAACTCTTTGTGCGCTCATCAAAGTGTATGTTCCAGCTCCTAGATACCTGCTTCAACCCATAAATGGATTTTAGCAGCTTGCATACTTTATTAGGATTATTTGGATCCGCAAAACCATCCGGTTGTATCATATATACGTCCTCTGTCAACTTCCAGTGAAGGAAGGCGGTTTTGACATCCATTTGCCATATCTCATAGTCAAATTATGCTGATATGGCCATGAGAATTCTAATGGTCTTAAGCATTGCCACTGGGGAAAAAGTTTCAACATAGTTAACACCATGAGTTTGCGTGAAACCTTTTGCCACTAGCCTAGATTTAAAGGTATGCACCTTTCCATCCATGTCGGTCTTCTTCTTGAAGACCCATTTGCACCCAACAGCTTTGCTGTGTTGAGGCAAATCCACTAACTTCCAAACTTGGTTTTCAAACATGGATTGCATCTCTGCCTTCATGGCTTCTAGCCATTTTTCAGATTCTAAACCTGAAGCAACATCTTGGTAGGTAGTGGGTTCTGAAAGATCCCCTTCGTCCTGAGCAACTAGGAATCCTAGATACCTATCTGGCTCATGACGAGGCCTACTAGACCTGCGAAGGTCTTGTGTTTGCACTTCTTCCTCAACCACATACTCGGGTTGGGATTCAACAATTCTTTGTTGACTTACAGGTTCGATTATCGGTGGTGGTGTTACCTCTTCTTCTTCAATCTCTTGAAGCTCTATTTCTCTTCTTGGATTTTCTGAATTTAGAAATTTCTCTTCCAAGAACACCCCTTTACGAGCAACAAAAACTTTCTTCTCGTCTGGGTTGTAGAAATAGTATCCCATGGTTTCCCTGGGATAACCCACGAAGATAAACTTATCTGATTTGGGATTGAGTTTATCCGTGAATGTTCGCTTAACATACACCTTACATCCCCAAACTTTAAGAAAAGACATTTTGGGCTTTTTCCCCGTCCATATCTCGAACGATGTCTTTTCCACCGATTTTTTCGGAACCCGGTTCAGCATGAACATCGCTGTCTTGAGTGTGTGCCCCCAAAACGACAATGGTAATGAACTTCGACTCATCATTGATTGTACCATGTCAAGCAGTGTACGATTACTCATTTCTGATACACCATTCATCTGAGGTGTATACGGAGGTGTGAGTTGTGAAACAATCTCACATTCCTTCAAGTGATCGTCGAATTCTTGACTCAGATATTCACCACCTCGGTCAGACCGAAGCAGCTTTATCTTCTTGTCCAGCTGATTTTGTACTTCATTCTGAAACTGTTTGAACTTGTCAAAACTTTCAGATTTAAGTCTCATAAGATAGACATAACCGAACCTAATGAAGTCGTCAGTAAAGGTAATGAAGTACCGGTATCCTCCTCTAGCCTTTGGAGTAAAGGGTCTACACACATCTGTGTGTATAATCCCTAGTACCTCACTTTCCCTTTCATTCTCACTGTTGAGAGGTTGCTTTGTCATTTTACCGGACAAACAAGATTCGCAGATATCATATGACTCTAAGTCAAATGGTTCTAGAATTTCGTCATCACGGAGTTTCTCTATGCGTTTCTCATTTATGTGTCCTAAACGACAATGCCAGAGGTAAGTCTGATTCAAGTTACTCTTGGATCTTTTACTTATATGATATATGTCTTTGTTATTGTTATCTAGATTTAGCGTATATAGACCATTTTGAGAAATAACTTTAAAATAGAAAACATCATTTTTGAAACAAGAAATAATTTTACTAATCAAAACATAGTTAAAACCATAGTCTATAAACAAATCAAACGAGATAACATTCTTGATAAGTCTAGGAACATAATAACAAGGTTCTAGTTCTAAGACCATGTCCGAAGGCAAACTAAGACAATATGTCCTTACAGCTTCAGCACCAACCATGAAGCCTTCGCCTACCCGCAGGTCCATATCTCCTTGTCTTAGCTTCCTACTTCTCTTGAATCCTTGCAAGTGATTCCAAATGTGATGACCACATCCGGTATCCAATACCCATGATTCATAAGAAGTAATAAGACAATCTATCATAAAGATACCTGAGTCATTGGGCGAACCAATGTCCAGCTGATCTATGTCGAGTGAGTGCTCCTATGAATCCTTGATGCCACAGTCTGGGCAACAAATCTCTCCAAGCTCTTCCAACCAGTAATCTTCTTGCATAGGGTCCACAACTGTTGACTCTAGCTTCTTTGGATCTAAATCATCGCTAATGCACATTAGAATCTCGTGCAAGCTTGCGATGGTTATCTCAAAATCTCCAAGGACGTACATTACCCTAGCCTGATAATAGTCCGACAAGGAATCGAACAAGAGCATAACTAGCTCATGTGGCTTTGATTTTGGCCCAAAGGTCTCATAGCAATCAAGAAGTCTTCTCACATTAATGAGATGATCGCTAATTGGCTGGTTTTCTTTCATTTTCAGCGAAAGAATTTCTTTCATTAGCAAGATATGACATATCCGTTCATTATACTTGAACCTTTCCTCCAATGCTCGAACAACCTCAAACGATGACTTCTCCCGGAGATCATCCGTAAACTCGGATGAAGTTGAGAGAACGAGAATCGACATGACATTAGATTCATCAGCCAGATACTGATAGTAAGCATCATACTCACTATCCTGGGCATCTTCTCCTGGTCGTCCTAGAGGTAAAGTCTCTATGACGTACAACTTTCCCTGTGCATCTAATATATTCTTAAGATGCATCTTCCAAACGGCAAAGTTTGGACCTGAAAGCTTCCACTTGCCAATGATAAGGCTTAGGGATTCTTTGGGTGAGTAAAACGGCATAACAGATAAAATAGATATCTACTGAAAAAGAAAAAGATAAAACCAATTCAGTAATATGATTATATCTTCTAATAATTATTACGTTTTAAAAATAAATTATTAGACTAGGATCCATATTTCACATTTCCCGATGCAAGGTTTGGGCACTTCCCACCGAGACAATGCTATTTCTAGTAGGTAAAACCTATACCAATCGTATCCTACCTGGACACGACTCCTAGATCTGTGGGACATCGGCTACAAGAACCGTGCATGCTTTAGTCTCTCTAGTGCATTTTGGGCCGGGACTCCCGATTATCACCAAAATAGATCGCACCACCTAAGACAGTGTGAACTCTGGCTAGGACTCCAGATTATCGCAGAGTCTTTCACACCCTTTCCCGCAATAGTTTGAACCCGAATGCCCAAGGTTTGGTCACTTCCGACAGCCGAGTACCGTTTAACAGGAAAGGTGTACCATTAGGTGGGTTGCACACTGATCTAAGATTTTTCTAAAAAGGATTTCAATGTTTTTTAAACAAAAAACCTTTTTGCCAGTTTTCTTGTATTTCATCGTGTAAATCACAACCACGCATATAAAATATATAAAGAATTAAAACAACACACAACATCTATGCCTTAGCCTTGCCCTCAACTAATATCGGTTTCGTGAGCCACACGAAAAACCCGATGGTCCAAAACCTAAGTGGATAACAACACACATGGCATGAACCTCTGAAGCTCCTACTGGCTACCGCATCCAATACCGCTCCTTGCTCCTTGCTCCTTGTATCAGCTTCAAAAACTATTCTATATGTCTATTCTAAAAACTAAAACAAGCTAGAAATAAAAAATTACAAAGTAATCAAAGGCACGTAGGCCCGCTAATCAAGTACTTTTACATAATAGAATAGGGGTTGTAAGTGGCACGCAGGCCTCCCCACACCATAAAATAGAATAAACCAATACAAACACAAGAGTAGTTAATAAAACAATCCACAAGGTCTAGGGCTCGACTATGGCATCCCAAACATGTACTAAACAAATACATAAAAAAAATGATTTCTAATTATCACAACCTGATGAATTGCCTTGATTTCAACCAACTGTCAAAATCACCTGGTTTAACAATAGCTATTATATTAATTATTGTTATGCGATTAAAGAATACTAAAATAATTAATTTCAATCAACACTTGATTATTATAAAATAATCATGACTAAAATTAAAAAAATTTAACCATAAAATTAAAAAATAATATTTTGAAACTTTTAGATTTAATCATGTTTGGTATTACCCAAAACTAAACCTAAAACAGCATTGGGCCACGAAACTGGGCCGGAGAAACACGGTGGACCGACCACCAATCTTGGGCCGGCTGAAAACTGGGCCGTGGGCAGTAGGCCGTAGCTGGGCCGCCGACCACGCCTCCTCCACCGCCGCCGGTAAGCTGGCCGCAGACAGCAGCCGCCGCCGCCGTACCCTGGTTGTAGACCACCACCTCGCCGCCTACACTTCTAATAGCAACGAGGGCAGCCAATGCCGACAATCCGGCCGAAAACGATCGCCGACGCCGGCGATGATCACGCCACCGTGAAGCCGCCGCCGATTTATCCCATCGCAAAAACAATAATAACAACTAAAAATTAAACCTTTTTATATAAAAAACCAAATTATTATCCATTTAAAATCAAAACTTGATTTCAAAATACTTGGATAAACAAAAAAGGTTAAAACTTTGATAAAAAACAAACCTATTCATCATGATAAAAAGAAACCTAACTAGTTCCCTACGAGACTAGAAGTGGCTCTGATACCACTGAAGGGTTTTGTAGGGTATAAAATCAGATAATGATAATACGCAGCGGAATAAAAACTCAAAACTCCCTCCAGTGATCTCATCTAGTTTGTACAATTAACTATACAAAAGTAGAGGATAAAAGTTATATCTTTTTATATCAATCTTGAAATTTGATTCTAGAAAGCTAAAGGTAGAACACCGCTACTGCACCACCACGAACAGGCTGCTAGACCGCCACAGGATTTCACCCAAAACGATTACGCAAGACCGAGTGTGTGTGTGTGTGTGTGTGTTCGACGCAGGCCGAGAACCCCCTAGGGGTGGCCTTCGAAGTCGACGCAGGTAAAAGGGAGGGAGGCTAGTGTTTCCTTGTTGCAATTAATTGTTCTAATATGATTCCTTAAGGCTTAAAGGTTATTTATATGTAAACCTTATTAAAAGCCTAAGCCCGTTTAATTAAAGCACAGCTTTAATGAAACTATTAGTTAATTGCATAATATACCATTTGACCTTTCTAATTAATTAATATATATTAATTAATTGGTCCAATTAATATTTAAACTAAATATTAATTCCTCCTTTAAAATAATAAATAACTATTATTATTTTTCCTTTCAATAATTAATTAACTAATTAATTATTCCACACATATAACTAGGGAAATCCAATTGGTTCTAATTGGGTGTGTAGCAGTGTGATCATTTAGTGTCTAATAGCATTGGACACGATAACACGTGTTATCTATCTCTGCACACAATCTAACAATAATTCCTTGTGTCGCTCAAGTATGATTTATATAACACTAAGGCTTGTGTATGCATGATAATGGATTTGTCTTACAGTTTTCTAGCTTTGTTTGTGGAGCACAAAGATTGTATTCTTGCTATGTTATGTTATGCCTTGAGTGTTCATTGTTTGTTGTGATTGGACACTAAGGTTGAACATAGTGTTACTTTGGACTATGTTAATGGAGTTAATTCTTGCTGGGTGCGTGACACCAACCGTTAGGAATAAGAGGATGTTATCCTCTTGGTATCGACGGTGTTGATGGTATGTGATCCAAAGTGCGTTATACTCTCACCAAAGAGGTGAATGGCCTTGTAGGGGCCATTATACACTTGACGATTAAGAATTGGTACCGTCTGAGAGGTGAACGACTTGACAGCTTTCACATTCGGCTCGAGACGGTTGATTAACCATAACTTGGCTTAACAAGTAGACGTGGATTGCTTGGTGCACCGTCACGTACTCGGATGGCGTGGTCTATTCCCCCTTTGGGTATCGTTGATACGGATAACTACCATATGGGATGCAAGGACCCATTGGACTGACCCCCATACCTCGATTTGTGTGACCTGCTTGATATATGTATTGGATTGAAAATTGCCAAACTTATTTTTATTAATTATGGTGACTTGATTTTAACAAAATACCATGTTTTTTTACTCACTAATTATGTTTTGTATCCACCTATAGTGTTTATGTTTTGTATCCGCAGGTAGTTCCTGGGCTTGTGAGGCGGGTAGATGCTTTGGGTTACCCTCTTGGCTTGAAGACATGTTTGGTATTTGTTAGAACCTAGAGGGGGGGTGAATAGGTTATTTTACTTAGTTTACCAATTTTTCACAAATAAAAATTTGTAAGTTGTGTTAAAAATATTTTTCATGAAGTTTATAACACAACAAATATATATACTTGAAATAAAGAGAGTAAGGGTAGAGAGATATCACCAATTAGTAGACAAGAGATTTATAGTGGTTCATGCAAGTGTTAACAAACTTGCACTACATCCACTCCTTGGCCTCACCCACCAAGAGTTTGCTCCACTAGCTTATCTCTTTGAAGGTAGAGATAAACCTTTTACACTTCTCTTTTTCACTTGCAAGAATTAACACTTCAAACTTGCAAGTAAGGTAAAGATAACCTTGCTTCACTCTAATTCTATAGGCTAGAGTTGATCCTTACTTCTCTCTAATTCTAAAGGCTAGAGATGATCCTTACTTCACTCTAATTTGAAAGGATAGAGTTGATCCTTACACTATTACAAAATATATAGAAAGATGATGTAGTGTTTAAGCTTTTAAAGCTTTGCTCTTGCTTGATTCTTGATCTTGAATGATAGATAAATTATCAAAGAATATGAGCTCACAAGATAAGAATATATGTTATGTGTTTTTGCTTGTGCAAGAGATGCTAAAAAATGATGTTTGAGTTGGTTTAAATAAGGAAAAAGGTAAAAGTCCAAAAGCTGTCCAGTACCCTCACGGTCGATCCACGGTCGACCGTGGCTAAAACCGTGAGGTACCTGAACTTTCTTGTTCTTTGCAATATAGACGTTGGACTTTATTTAAAACCACACTCAACTCATTTTTACCATAAAAATCAACTGAAAAGTATATGTTCAAAAGGTTGGTTGATCCCATACTCTTAAAGTTTGAATTTAAACACATATATGGAAGTTTGAAAACCAATACACAAAGCATGTTGGAATTTTACCCCTTTGGGAGATTCCTTTGCTAATTATGGTGGTGTATTGTTTCAAAGTAGGATTGTGTTTGTTATTTGCTTAAAATAGGAAGTCTTAGATTTAATCAACCAACACAATTGAGTTTTATAAAATCTTTGTCATTTTTATAAAGTTTTTATAAAAATAATTTTATAAAAACATAAACTAATTTAATTATTTTATTTGTAAGTTCATATAATTCGAACTCTTGTTTGTAGATATCTTCGTCATCGGCTTTGAAGATGTCATCTTCACTTGTTGAGTACGAGTTCGGTTGACTTGAAGAAGAACAACATTTAAGAGTTGTGAGCTGAGCAGCGACGGTTGATTCACGGTCGACCGTGGTATCAACCGTGAATGTTGATTTATCTTGATTTCTTCTTTTCTTGTTGAATTGAAGTCATCAATTATTTGTTCTTCACTTGATCATTAATTTTAGGTTTGTTGATCTTTAAAGAATGTAGCATATGAACATATGAATAAATTTGATAAGCAATAATATTACTTGTTCATATTTTTATCATCATCAAAATAAGGAGTGCATTTCTTAATGTGTGACCATGTATGCACTAACAGTATTCTTTATTGGTACTTATGTACTTGTTGTGTTAATGGTCATGATGATAATTAGTAACACCAAAATTTTAGTATAAGTCACACATGATTACAAATTACTTGTGTGTTTATTTAGTGTGACTTACAGTTGGTTTGATAACTAACACTTCATATTAGCAAATGGTTAACCAAATGATTTCAAATGGTTTTATGTAAACCTTGTTTTAAAAATGGTTTCGAAAAAGTTTAAATTTGTACTAAAAATCAGGGTGTTACAAGTTGTATCAGAGCATGGGTTTGAGTTAATCAGACACTTGAGTTCGTGTTGGTCTCAAACCGGGCAGACCATTAACAGAGATCCGAACATATCGGGTGGGTAACTCAGGTTAGGTAAAGAGTTACTAAGTGTTAGGTAGTTCTTAAGTTATACTAGGCCATTAGCCCCTAGATTCTTAGTTGAGTATTTTATCGTAATGTGCTTGATTATGTAGACTATAGAAGGTTTACTTCCCTTATTACTACTAGAGATGATATCCTTGAGGATTGTGCCTTCGGGTATTTATGAAAAGCTTTTTGGAACCTTATTTCTTTGAGGTGATTACTCGTGCTTAGTTTTGATTCTACTCCTTTGTAGATCATTCGGTTTAAGAAGGAGAGCTTACATTGTCAATCTAACTGATAGTTTGAATTCAAGAATTAAAATTTATGAGTTGAAGATGAGTATTGTGGACAAATTATGCGAATGGTGCCTGTTGAGTTTATACGGCAGGCTTGTGAAGAACAACACGCATTACCCATGATATGAGAACCTTGACTATTAGTCTTTAAGAGAGTAAGGTAAATAATGGGTATGCTTTGAAATAAGAAGATGAATTCGAAAAATGTTGCTTGTATTGGCCTAAGGAGGAAGATCTTCATGTGAAACTACATTAAAGGGAGGTAACTTTCTTCTTTTTATAACGAATCCTTTAGGCGATTGTAGTTAGAGTTCAGATCACGTGAGAAGTGATTGGTGAGATTTCCTCTTGTGTCTACTTTTAGGGCTTGTTAGCTCCTTTTCTTTTGATTTCAAGTTGCCTTTGTTAAAAAAATCAATGTTTATTACTCCTTGAGAGTATTGGGAACCCCATCTTCTGTTAGATCTTTCTCCCGTGAAAGATTGTTTATCTTATCGGGTAGTTTGATAGTCTTAAGCTGAATTCGTTGTGAAAAGCATAAGTCAAATTTGGAAATCCTTTAAAAATGAAAGTTCTTAAGTATTCAACTTAGAGACGTAAATCATTGTTGGCAATTGAGCTAGGTGCTTCGTAAAATAATAACGAGAAAGAATAAGAATCTGTACCGAGTATTTTATAGTGTTGCAATTGATCTCTCGGGTTTACCACTTAACAATGATGTGAAATTCTGAATTAAATCTATAATTGGTGCAACCCATCTGCTTAAGGCTCCCTATTGACCCGTCCTTCCAAATGTCAGGGAGATAGTAATGCACATGTTTGATGTGTTAGACATGGGGTAAGAAACCGAGTTCCTTCCCTTGGGAAACTCATAGTTCTTGCTAAATATATCTGACCTCTTTTGAGAATAGAGAAATGCTTTGATGAGCCTCGTAGTACGAGATTTTGCTCACTTTTGATCTTTGTTTGACTGTCAACAAGTCCAAGTCAATGAAATTGATGGATTTCAAAGTTTCTTCTAATTCCGACTTGGATATTATGACTTTTATGTTGGTTTTCTATATTAAATTAATGAAATGGGTAAGTGGTCCATTCTTGAACAAATGGGGATTACTCTTTGTTCATTGCATAATAGTTTGGTCAAGCCTTTGACCAAAGTGAATCATGAAGTTTAGTTTCGTGAATTCCTACAATTTAATATTTTTTTCCTTAATATTGTTTATTAAAACTTATTTTATTTCATTCCTATATCTATTTCTATTTACCAAACATTATATAATAATGATTCATTTTATTCCTACAAAGCAACCAAATATGTCAATGAATAATAATGACTCATTCCATTACCGTCTTTATTCTATTCTTTTGTTCATTTTATTTTTTTATCATTCATTTCCTATAACCAAACAGACCCTAAATATCGGTGGCTATAAACCTTTTACTTATAGCAACCAAGCAATGGTGATTAAAAAGAGTTTTGTACAAAGTATATCCATATTATTAATGGTTCTAGTAATAAATTATAAATAATTATAATATAAATAGTTGTCATATTAGTTAAAATAACATACTTGTTGGGTTCCAATATATGATTCCATAAAAATTCAAATGACCATTGTTTATAAGCACTAGTGAGACAATATCTGAAAGTAGATTTGCCTTAAAGGGAATGGGAACTCAAGCAATTAAATTCAATGCATTATTACAACTTCATTATATAATACTCATGCCCTTCTTATGGAGTTCTTCCACCGCATAGTATTTATGATTTCAACCATTGGATTCAGAAAAATGACACCAATACTTTTACTAAGAAAAGATATTATTCCAGTTATTCTATATATGGTCAAACCAACCAGGTACAAAAGCACCCTAAATAATCTTTGTTTATTAGCCAAAGTGGAAACAGGAACATTTTTCACAATTTACAAGAAACAGAATCACATTCTGTAGGCATCATCAACTTTAACTAGAAACTATTTTAAAAACACCCACAAGAAATATTAAAATTCTAAAAATTGCCTTAAATAGAAAATGATCTTTTTTAGGGTTTGTTGCTATAGAATAAGTTTAAGAACAAGTCTCTATCTTAGTATAGATATGACGGTCCACATCTTATCTTTTTCTCCTCGTCCCGTCCTGATCATCTGGTATTGTTACCTATTTTGTTTTCCTTAGAATAAGGTAATCAAATGAGAAATTCATTAAAGTTTGAGAGAATTAGATAATTTTAAATTGGGGAAATGATTAGCACGGTGAATATCAATTGTCATATGTGTTGTTACACTCACATACCACTTAAACCATTAAAGCATTTTAAAAGACAAAAATACCTCTTATTTAAATGGGATATAAATGCAACAACACCTATGGTAATTGCACATATCATATTAGTTTTATTATCTTGACCCAAATTAATTACTCAGAAAAAAGAAAGTTGAAATCAGTTCTGTAAAATATTCACATTCGCCTCTAAGAAGGGAGGTATATATAATGGAAAGAATCAGGGAAATCAATTTCTCTTAATTTGTTTTTCAATTAAGTGAATCTAAGAATCAAATTCCTCTCTAGGAACAAGCCTGATTTACTACGCATATATACTCTACTCTTGCAAGTAGATCACATTAAACATATAATTTTGAATTAGCCTAGTGGTTAAGAGTGAGGGGGAGGCAAAACCTTCTAGGAGGTACAGGGTTCAAACCTTGGCAATGAAGTTTAATTCTAACTTGGGGTTTACTAACTTACTAACAGCTAACTTTGCCGTTAAAAATATATATATATATATATATATATATATATATATATATAATTTTGAATATTCGAGCAACATTACCTACAAATAGACTAAAATGCCTTTGTTGATAGCTTTGCGATTAGAAACATGTATAACACAGAGATTAAAAGATCAAATACTAACACAATCTCTTGTTTGTCTATGGTTTACACGATTATTCACCCGTCTTATTTTGACGGTGAGCTACGAAAAACAAAACAAAATAGTTTGAATATGCGGGTGAGTGAATATACCTTGACGTGCAAGGCTGCAAGGAATGAGACCAATTAATAGGCCCTTCTATTAATTAATTGTTATATGCCAAATAATAAGCAAGTGCAGAGATGAATATATAGAGCCATGCACTCAGTTAGTTACATACTTGTAATCAGTTAGTTTGTTGGAGTGTGTAGTTATTAATATTGTTGTGTAGATAGGAAAGATACGATGGTATTGTACTCAGTTTTCTCTCTCAAATGTATCTCTCTTACAATTGAATAAACCCTAGCCTTCTACTCCCAATTTCTTTCTTTTCATTTAGAAATTCAGAGTAATCGGTCCCTTTTCTTTTTAAGATTCAGGTTTCGGTCCGGTCGGCTTTGGTTTGATACAATGTATAACACAAACAATAGACCGAAAAACCGACAAACTGAACCAAATCGGACCTAGACCTGTAGATCCAGTATTCGGTCCTTGTTTTTTTATAGATTTGGATTTCAGCAATGTTTTAAAACCCGGGTTTTTAGTTGACCCGGTCTTCTCACCGGGTCAAGTGTCAACCGGTTCGACCGGCGAGTCAACCCGGTTTTCAATATTTTACATTTTATAAAATATATATGCATATGTGTGTATATATATGTATGTATATAAACTTGGAATCAGTTACTAATATAAATAATCCATCAAACATCAAAAAGAAAATTTTATTAAGAGGGGTACGTGAACCCAATTGAGGTTTACACTCAAAGGACAGTCTCATGTTGGAGATGACAGAGGACAAGAGTCAGTGTTGACTGTTGAGAGGGATTCACAACTTATTTTTTGGGTTTTTGTCAAGTGAGGGTTTCAAAATGTCGATTGTCGAGGTGACTAAATTGCTGAAATTTTATTTTTTAAAAAAATCTTAAAATGAAAAAAAGAAACAAACGGGTCAAACCGGGCAACTGTAAACTGGGGCGGGTCAATGCGGGCCAGAAATGACCAAAAACCCGGTGTGCATTGACCCGGTCTCCTCACCGGGTCACGGGTCAACCAATTGAACCGACCGAGTCAACCCGGTTTTAAAACATTGGGTTTCAGTCCAGTCCAGTTTTTGAAGCTATCTCACCCTACCTCTATGGCATTAGTAACTTTAAAGGAAATCATACGTGATAACTCACATTTTCATGATATATCTGGTAGGAACCGAGATTGGTTTTGCAAACCCGAAACCATCTTATCACCTTTATTCTTATTACCTTATTCACTCTTTAAACTCCTATACAAACACGCTCTCACACTTGCTTAGGATATGCTTATTCTCAAATCACGTCATATTCATAAAAAATGGCGGAGAGATAACCATTCTCAAGCAATTTAATCTAAGACTTGATAATGACAAAACATTTTTGTTCAGACTAGAGATTATCTTAACATATGTTGTTAAGATTAAACTTATAACTTAGAAGTTGGTATTTTAGTCCAGCTGTAAGATGAGTGTACAAAATGTGATAGCTAAACTTTAGCCGATCATTTTGTTAGCACGTTGATCTAATAGTCTTGTACTGATTTATTCATCTAAGCGAAGTTTCTCACTTACCTGTAGGCTCAGCTGAACAATATTTTCACTTAGTTGTGCAAGCAAGATTGAGCAACCCTTTGCTTAGCTAGCTGTGCATCTTCATCTAATCAGTCAAGTGTTTTTTTTTTTTTTTTTTTTTTTTTTTGCTATATTATATTTCTGATGTAAATGTTGTTAAGTCTTGCAAAGTAAGACTTTGTGTATTGATTTTGAATCTAATGGAAAGGAGTTAAATTTAAAAAAAGATCTTGAAGATCTTGGCTTTATCTAAGCCAGGGTGACAATACATTGTTTGGTTAACCAAGATGGTGAATAACATTAAATATAAAGATCTTTGCATTAGATGAGAAGATAGTATTGTTTAAGAAAGGGTATAATCTTTGTTTTAAGTATTATGTTAGGTATATTTATAGTACATAAAATGAAAACTGAAAAGCATTTTTTAACTTTATTGTATTATTACACTAATGTTGATATACATGAAAAGCATGTTTGGTTCTTACTAACAATGTACTTGATTTGATCTATACTCCAAAATCAACCTATTACCTATATCCTTTCTCTATACATGCAAGACTAACTCTACATATATTAGAGTATCACTTCTCTCTATCAAGTCTTAGCATAATTTCTGAGAAAGTTTTTATCAAATTTGTTAATGTATTAAATACCTTTAGACATTAGTTGTCTTAAGAATTAGCTAATCTTTGTGTTACACTAAACTTATTGTCATATTTTATAACGTTAGAAAAATTTACATCCATACATTCATAATTCTTGATTCAATATCAATAAGAATTATATTAAAAACGATTCTTTATGCGATAAGTTTAAAAACTTTATTGGTATTCAACCCTGTTTTTACAAACAAATGTATTATATAATTATCAAATTTGAGCTTAACGAAAATACCATAACACGAATTGAGTTAATAAGATGATCAACACCATAGTTACTTTGCCTCAACACCTTTAAAGACAAATGAAATGTAACATTTAAGGAATTACATCAACATCCTTTATTTTTCTAGTGCGGATACTGGATAGCAACGTGTCATTCTCTTAAGAGCTTATGTCGAATGAGGCCCAACTTTCTTTCAAAAAAGCGTCGTACTCTTTCACTCAATGGGCCCAATAAGATGATAATTTGATAATACCAATGATGAATGACCCAAAATGAATTAATTTATGTGAGTTGACCACAACTAATATTAATAGATGAATCATGTTCTGACTTTGGACTTTAACTAAGCTAAATAAATGGACTATAAACTCAATCAGACTCATATATTTTGTTTGGAAATAATATATTCTTCTAATTTTTGTTATTACTTAACCTTTTACTTACTTGATTACGACAAGTGTCAAAATCAATAAATAATATGAAGAAAAAAAATTAATGACTTATACATGTCAAATATTGTGTAAGTAAAAGAATGAAGTCAGTTTAAAAAGCAAAAGGATATATCATTTCACTATTTTGCTTTAATTAACAAGTCTCCATTTAGGCATTTATCAAACTAAAGGTTAGGTTTTATTAATAGGTTACTGGTATCAGGTGTATAAGATGTTTTTTAAGGTTGTGAGTTCGAGTTTTATAATAAATTAAAGTATAGATTAGGTAATATGATTAAGGGTGTGTTTCTGCCCTTTAAATAAATAAAAAAATTCTTATTTTTTTAATAAATTTTTATCATAAGATAATCAAGAAATTTGTATTCTTTGGTATAATCAATTAACTGACTTTTATGTACTTACTCACTTTCATACTAATTATCAAATGCCTAGTGTCTAGTGTGCTGTTTTAGTTTGATATGCGATTTTAAATGAATGAATAAATAGACTTACATTCTGGTTATTTAAGATGATGTTTTGTGCATAATAATACATGTTACACAGTTCAATTATTACTTAGTAAATGTTTGATCATGTTCATACTATATTTTTCTATAATATAGTATGTTGTGTAGACTGCACTTAGACCTCTGTTAGTGGTGCTCGTAGTCCACTCATGAAGAGCTTGTCCCCCATCGTCAACCACTACGCGTTCCTCATCGAGTGCTCGTCATCCAAACACTCGTCATTCAAATGACACGCTCGATACGACCAATTTCTTCTTTTTTTTCTTTTTTGAAAGTAACCGATGAGGAGGTCAATCATAACTAGGGTTGTTTAGTTATAGAAGAGTTATAGGCCGAAAAAGCTAATATAACAGTTAGTTATAGAAGTCATATATGTTATGACTACTATTGATCTTACAAGCTTCCCTACTATGTGTTGGACAACATCTACAACTAATTATAATACCATACAATTTGCAGGAAAAAACACATTTGCATAATATATATTAAATTCCGCATTTATCAACAAAAGGTGAGGTTGCCGGATTGGCAAGCCATTATTTTCTCACACAAAGGGCCCGGGTTCGAATCTTATAAGCTGCAAAATACTTGAATTTTTTTTCTACTTTCTTCTCTTATTACCCTTTGTAATTCTTTTTAACTTTTTTGACCTATTTTAATTTCTAATTTCTTTAAAACATGAACTCCAATTTTTAACCCTTTTTTTTACTCCGTTTTATTTTTTTTATTTTTTTAATCCCCTTTTTTAACTTCTATATTCTTAAAGCATCGTGTCTATTCTTTTTTTTATTTTCTTTTGCTTAATGTAAATTTCATATATATGTTTTTTTATAATTTCTTTTAAACAATATTTAATATATTTATTTATTTAAGATTTTTTTATTAAGGTTAAAAATAGTTTAAGCTCTGTTTTGATTAAACTCTTAAACATTTTTTAATATTTTAACTTAAAACTTTACGCTTATTTTGGTGTAACCATTACTTTTATTCTTGAATTATTTAAGCATTAATGTTTAAGTTTATTTGATTGAGCATTAAAATCTATTTTTATAATTGATCTTATACATATATGTATTATATTATAATTTGATCGTTAGGTGTAAATACATTGTTATAGACCAACCAGGATTTTTAACGTTAAAACTTTTATCTTTTTGGTAAAAAATATTCTTAAATATATGTTATTAAATATATTTTACAGAATAACAAATTGGTTTTCTATTAAAAAAAATAAGCTTTATGTTCATAATGATGTCATGTCTGCCTTTGGTACTCTAGAGAAACAATTTTTAATTGAACCTATATTTGCTCAATGGATACAATCTGCTCATGGTTAAACTTCATATGGGTTCGATATACTTTTATCTTCAACGAATGGCCCGATATTCAATGTGAGTCGAAGCATATGGTTGCCGGCTTGGTTAAATGTTGTTAATGAGGATAGTAATTCACTATTCTTAAGAATAGCCTTTGAATACTCTTTGGTTCATCATGCTATTACTCTAGGTTTACAAAAATTATTAATATATAATCATGACCTATGATTTATTATGATAATATAATTTTAGATATATAAAACCCGACGCAACGTGTGGGCTATAAAATCCTAGTTACTTTATTATTATGTAGGGTGATGTGAAAAACTCAATTGGAAGCAAAATTGACCCATTAATAAGTAAATAGGTTAAAATTAATACCTCTAATCTTTTGACTATTGGACAATAAAGGATTGATGTTACCCTTGTATACTATTATAACTTCTAATTTATATGCTTGATTATGATATTCCTTTTTACAGTTCTTCAATAGTAGCTGATTTAACTTTTCTTAGACTTGTAAAGTATGAAATTATTCACCTGTAATTTAAAATGTTTTTTCCTGTAATTTAAAATGTTTCTTGACCAATTCTTGAAATAGTGATTAATGTCACTAATAATGATATAGAAGATGATTTCTTTTACAACAGCAAATACACACATCCGTAAAACCAACTCCTAAATTTACTCTATTTTCACCACAAGACTTGAACATTCAACCTATTAGGAAGCGACATCTTTCACTAGCGCCGTTGGGCTTAAGTCCTTTGATAAGTAAAAGATTATATATATATATATATAGTGAAAATGACACGTAAAGGAGTACTTTTTCTTAAAACGACCCGTTTTGACCAACTTCATCTTGAGGTGAATCCCTTTTTGACCCAAACATCTTGAGGTGAATCCCTTTTTGACCCAAACTCATTTTGTTATTTTTTGTATATCCCCGTTTTGACACACTATCGGAACAACCAACCCGTTTTGCCGGTACTAAATTATAAGTAAAAAATATATATTTTATTATCTATATGATCAACACATGTAATAACCACCTAAATGGGTCAATCTAGATTAGATAGCATCTAGACACAGCCAAATTGGGAGACTCCAACATCAAAAGCAAGACTTACCCATACAATAATCCATAAGCCAATCATATAAAATCATTACAAAAACGATTTACAGTACCTTACATGCCTCGAAGAGATATTTCTAACTGTTGTATCCTCTTAGCCATATCATGCTTTCCACAGTTCTTTAATCCATCGGTTACCATATCAAAATGACGCGACATTGGTGATAATTTAAACTCTGTCATTTCTATCAAATAATTAGCAGCATCAACATATTTACCTCCACGAGCACACATCTTCAAAAGCATGCTATAAACCGGTCTGTTTGGTGGATGTCCCTTCACCTTCATATCACTGAAAAAGCTAAATGCATCATCAAACATTCCATTTCTACATAGTCCCTTAAGAATCGGGGCATATAAGCTCGGGAATGGTTTGTTTCCATCTTCAATGGATCTATAAAGAATACTAAAAGCTTCATCAATCTTCCCGGCTTTTGAAGCTGCTGAGATCATAATCTTGTAAGTCTCTATATCAGGAGATAACCCTAATCTACAAACATCATGGTATAAATCAACACAGAATTCAATCTCACCAGATTCACAAATGGCTTCGGCTAATGAGTTAAATGTACTCACATCAGGCACGAATCCTTCTTTAGTCATTTTCCTCACTAAACCTTTTGCTGATTCAAGATAACCCGCATTTAATAACCCTTGAATTAAAAGATCACGCCCACGAACAGGTGGATTGAACCCCTTTTGGCTCATTTCTTCTAAAAAACTTTGGGCCTCTTTCATCTTGCCAGCAGAGCACCATCCGTTGACTAAAACCGAGTAAGTTTTCTTATCTGGAACTACTCCTTTACGAACCATTCTTCGAACCAAAGCATAAGCTCCCTGAAAATTCCTGACCTCACAAAGGGCAAAGAGTAAGGAATTGTAGATTTCAGTGGTTTGTGAGCAATTAAAGTTCTTGCACTTGTTAAACAGCTCAACAGCTTGATCTATAAGACCATTCTTACCATAATGCTCAATGATGAAAGAAACAACAGATGCTGAAATCGGGAGCTTTTGGATCTTCATTTGGTTGGCAACTTTCCACATGGTTTCCCAATGGCGGGTTTTCGCTAGAATCTTTAAGAGCTCTTCAAATTCAACAGTTGTAGGTTCATATTGAGGATGTTGGGTTCGAACCCAATTGAAAAAACGAAAAGACTCTATACCTGAATTGCAACAGCTGCGAAGAACGCGGTAAACAAGCTCTGAATTAACAATGCGGGATAAACACATCTTGTTCAGAGTTCTCTCTAGGTATATATCACGACGAACAATATTTGAAATGTGATGAATTGTTGCAAAATAATCATCGTTTGTTCCATTTCTGCCTTCTCCTCCACCCTCACTGTTACTCAGGTGGTCTCCCAAGGCGGTTTTTAGCGTTCTAACTGTAATTCGATTAGGGCATGTTGCAGTGATTCTGTTTACAGCAATTAATCTCGTAAAGAAAAACATCAGGAATGCATACACCTTCTATCTTCCAGACCAAATATACTTACAAGCCCGGTGGTCATATGATCCTGCACAATTGTTTTCTTATATAAAATTTAAGTTTTAAAATATATATTATGTAATAATTGGTTAAAATATAGGTGTTTATATTTTATAATATAATAAATAAGATATATAACTTGAACAAGTTTCCATACCTGTAACAATCAATACAAGTGGCCAAAGAGGCACTTTGCTTGCAGAGGGATCATCTAATCCTACTTTAAATTTACTTAATAGTAAGATTAACAATTAGAATATCATGATAACTTTCCAAGTTTGGACTTCATATTGGAATATAGAAGAAAAAAAAAGGTGTGGGATTTGAATGTCTAAGTACCTTCTTATCCTAATTTAAAATCAAATCTTTGTTTCATTTTTTTTTTAACGGCAAACACACACACCCTTCTAATTTACACCTTATGTTCTTAACAAGACTAGAACACTCAACCTCTAAGAGGGAGAGACACCTAGTCACACCTTGGTACCGCTAGGCCAAAGGCCCTTTGGTAAATCTTTGTTTCATGATAAGAGTAAATTATCAAGGTAATAACAGAATTATGATGCTATCCATGAAAAAGGGTCACGGGGTGATAGAGGTGTTTTGCAACAAAAGAGATCACCACATATACTTATACTAATAGGCTATGAAAACCAACAGCTAGGATTTTTTCGATGCGAACATTTAATATGCCGTATCTTACTATCTTGCATGCTATAATCTACTATTTAGACGGTTTTAAAATACGTTCTTGAACTTTCCATATAATTGTAAAGATTTGGAATACGTTTGGAATATGTTCTTGCTCTTTCTGTAAAATAGTACCATTAGAACTACTCCAAAAAACAATCAGATTCACAAACAATTATGTAACTAATTACATAAAACATTACTAAATTTGGGTAAAAATCATAATTAGATGAATGTCCAGTTTTTAACCAAATAAACCAATCTACAACTGTTAAGTATATACAAATAACAAGTGATAACCATATACTTCTTTCAGTCTCAATCAAATTAGGTTTAGGGTTGGAGTTCATTTACCTCAAGATTTAGAATTTCTGAGCTGAGGATGACGATTTGGAATTTGCGAGTCGTTTTCGCTGAGACCGTGAGTCTCCCCCAGGATTTGATAGCTTTTGAAGATAGATGACGCAGAGACTCAAAAGCTAACAACAAACAAAGAATCTGTAATCCTCAAATAGATGATACAACTCAAAAACAAATTATGAACAACAAACTGATTATCATCGAAAATTTAGAGCAATAAACGAATTACCCTTGAGATACTGATGTACAGCTACCGATGTCGAGTAGAGATTTCAAGAAACCAATGTGCAATCGAGAGCTTGAGATTTCCAGATATGAAATCGAGTACTGAGATTTCGAGAAACAATCACAATCACAAGCACAGATGTTTGATGTTCTCGATCATGGATAAAGGGAACAGGTGACCTAGCGGGGGATTTGAGATTTTGGATTGTAACGAGTGCGGTACCGCGTATAAAATGCTAAGAAAATTTTCGAAAGATTATATTGTAAATAAAGGTAAATAAGATATTTGTATTGTTTTATGGTCAAGGAAAAAAAATCCATTACGATAACTGATATAATAGAGTACAATAATTATAAATAAGAATAGTAATCTTAAAGAAACAAAGATAAAGAAATACCACTTAGTAACACAACGATAAAAAAGTTATCACCTCATATTATTTAATAATGCAATGCTAGAAGAAAAAAAAAGGAGAAAATGGTGGTAGAGAAAAAAAAGGAAAGGGCGGCATTTCAGGTTCGAACATGTGATGCCTGGAAGCCTTTAATACAAAGCACAGCCCTCATAAGATATAACTAAACATACATGTAAGTGTATTTGTCTTGAATGTGAGGTAAGTGTGCGAATATGAGCTGTTAACATATAAAACATATATATGATATAGTAGCATGGTAATTTACAAAGACTTGTTCATATATTTACAACTATTTACAAAGGTCAGACAAAAGATGATATGTGTATTATACAAAAGATGGTATAAGACTAAGTTATGCTAGACACGTCACACGAGCTGTAAGAAATATAGGTTGTTTACAAAAGACGAAGTTGCATAGGGGGTATTTATATTGCAACCGAAGATAGATATATTGTATTGTAAGTAAAGCAGAATGGTGTATGCGTAGGAGCAGGTTATGGAGTATGTTGTACTGTGCAGGTAATATGTGTATTAGATGTGGGTAGTTTTGTCATGTTTAGAGAGTGCATAATAAGTTGTTAACATTGATCAATTATTTACTACTGAAAAACACATTGTTGATCTTCCTTCATCGTTACAACTTCGGTTTTGCTGATTTTCTTGTTTAGTTATGATTGATTGTTACTTCAGTTTGCAACCTTGAATTTACAACATGTATTGATTTTGAGTCTTAAAGTTGTGCACTATGTGAAGGAAATGACAAAAGCGAAGGTGAGAATGAGGGTTTGTATTTTTCAATCAAGCAAGATCTTGGGGACAAAAATATTGGAAATTTAAAAAAACATAGGGTCAAAGGTCAAGTTTACTTATTGAAGATGTGATCAAGAGTGATATAGAGTTAAGTTGGGAACCAATTTACACATTCTTCATGTATCATGAAAGAGGTGTGAAATCCCGGAACAAAAAAGAAGTGAAATTGAAAAACTGCTCGGATTGGTGCGAGATAGAAATGGGCAGGCAACAGATCTTATGGACGGGAAAACACATGCAAATGTGTGGAACGAGAAATTGAATTCAAAGTTCAGTTATCTTCTGGTTTCTTTCAAGAACATTTTCCAAGTCATTATGCTGTTGTGATGAATGCTCTTCCAATTCAACAGTATCCTAATCCATTAAAGAGTGTTTTAAATTTGGCAGTGCACAATGCCATCAGAAAGTCAAAATGTTGACCTGGGTTCTTTTGTTTATATCTATAGACCTGAAGATCTCACTGGTAGTGATTTTTTAACAAAGTTATATTATCATGCTTATGATATGGTACATATCTAAATGCTTTAAGATAACTTTGGCAGTCATTTTCTTCGTATTACAAGAGATTGCGTGCTATATTTATTTTGAGTTGGAGACAGAATTCTTAAATTTGATGACTTTATAATAAAGTTTTTTGGACATTAATATTAAGTACAGAAAGTAGAGGGAAGTTGATTGCACCTCTTAGCCCTTCGGTAAGTCACTAAGAGGGTCTTTGGATTTGTATTCAAAAGCGATTATATGATCTTGAATGATTGGTATCAGAAATCAGCTAGAAAAAAACATATAGAAGATATTGTTTGTATGTGATTTTGCTACTCGAGGCTGCAATCATTAGATGTTTAAGTGTTGGCCAAATTCTTGATGTGTAAGGAAGTAGCGACCAAAATGGTGAAGAAGAGACTTTTGTGAAATGGTAGTAAAAGTCTCTCAAATTAGGATAATATAATGGGTAAATATTCATTTTACTTCACCCTTGGATCATCATATTTGTTACAGTTTGGTATGAACCTGAACACCTATGCAAATTTAAACACCACATGACAGCATATATATGATCCTCAAACGATCGTTTTTCTTATTCATATTTTAACCCTAATGTCCCTGTGTCTAAGGTCTACAAGATGAATATGCACAAAAGAGAGAGTTTCGGGAACACTGTAATCTCCCTACACATGTTTAATTGAATAGGGTGCCAATTATGTGTTGAGTTAGGGTCATATGGTTGAGCAGCAAAGAGTATATGGCTAGGCATAAGTGCTCAACAGTTGTTTCTAGTAATAGAAAACTGTGGCTTGGTCTTTGAGTATTTGTTAGCTAAATTGAGTTTTATGTAGTAATTATAATGATCTTAATTTGGAATTAGCTTTCAAAAGGAAAGATACAAAATCCTGCTGTATTTGCCACTTAATTGGTATATAGATATGTCCCTCTGAATACTTCAGTATTCCCATGGTTAATTATTCTTTATATTTTCTTTCTAGAATTCATATTATTTGAGAGATATATAAATGTAAAAGTTATAATGTGTACACCACACCACTAACAACTCTTAGCTCATTCATTCTCAGTTTTTTCATGTCAATATATAACCTCAAGCAGCTTGCATTTCTTTTTTGTGTCATCTTTAGACACACACAATAAAATTTTGTTGTGCCAAAAAAAAAGGAAGCAAGCAGGAAGAAAGCAACCAGGCAGAAACATATGGCCAGTTACAAAACACAGAGTATACGAGATAGGAACAAGATCTGGGCAATTTAAACATCATTGTTATGAAGATTAAGAATCATAGGAAGGTAGTATATCGTATGACAGTCGCAAAATCTTTTAGCTCCCTTATAATACCTTCAATGCTCTTAAATTCTTATACTAATGTTTTGATCATCCTAAACATATTTAACTTTCATCGCCACTTATCATGAACCTGTTATTCGTATTTTTTCTAATTTTATTCATAATTAGTGCATTAGATTCAAATTTTAACATATGAGTTCCGTATAGTTTATGCCTCAAGCAACAAATCAACACCCTGTAATCTAATTTCGTTTCTTAAACCGAAGAAAGAAAGTTACAGGAAGGCAGATAAAAAAATCACCAGCATGTTCTAAGTACACAAAAGTATGTATTTTTGGTTTACACATTTTATCAAACACCTGGTGTGCATAGTAGCAAGTCAAGTGTGTGTCTATTTTTCACTTTGAAGGAATGACCATGTTCATAACCAATCCTCCAAAATGGTTAATTTAATAACAAAAGGAAACAGATTTAACCGGCTGTCAACCTGTAACGTACAAATCAAGAACCGATACATACTGTAAGTTAAAATACCTTAAGATTAGAATGGAAGGCTGCAATAGGATAACAAAAGCCCTGATGGTTCAGAGGAAGCAGCAGGAGTGGCACGTACGCAGCGGTGGTCGAGGCAGGCGGGCAGGGGCGATGAAACATATGAGGAAACGACCAACAGAGCACAAAGAACTCAACGGGAGATGGAAACAGGTAGGGGTGTCCATTTTCGGATATCCGGATTTTCGGATATCCGAAATTTTCGGATAGTGGATTTCAGTATCCGAATCCGAATCCGAATCCGAAATTTCGTATATCCGAAGATATTCGAAATTTCGGATTCGGATATCGGATATCCGAATTATCCGAAAATTTCAAAAAATATATTTTTTATATAATTTTTAAAAAATATATAATTACTAAATAACCATATTTTAAACTTTAATCACCAAAAATAGCTCAAATATGTTTCAAAATGAAAAAAATACATGTATATAAAAATATATATGTTAAGAAAACTATATAAATAAGCATATAAAAAATCAAAAAAATAAAAAATAAAAATTATTTTTCGGATATCGGATATCCGAATATCCGAAACTTCCAAAAAAGACTATCCGAATCCGAATCCGAAAATTCGGATATCCGAATTTCGGGTATCCGAATTTTCGGATAATTTCGGATCGGATTTTCGGATAATCGATTCGGATGTTCGGATTCGGATTATTTTAAACACCCCTAGAAGCAGGTGCATGGGCAAGGAGGGTTTCTTATATAATAGTTAGATAAATTTATTTAGACTATGTTTCTTTTTTTTTTCAAATATACCTTTGAAAATTCTAAATTTTTTGTAAAGAAAAATAATTTTTTATTTTTTATTTAAAATAGATTGATAATATTTTATCACAAGGAGTTGTTATATAGTTCGCGCTTAGTGGCAGAATTAAATTAATTTTATTTCAAGTTTAATCTAATTATTTATTTAAAGTTTGATTTTGAAGAATATTAGATACACAAATTACGTTATAAGCAAATTTAGATTTGTATATGAAAAATAAAATTATTAAATCTAGTTACTCTTTATAATTTTGACCGATAAAATGTCATTTTCAAATTATTTTATATCTTACTTAAAAACTAAACCCTCTCAATCTCATGCTCACATTTCATACTTTCATGCACTAATGTCATTCAAGATCTTGAAAGGTTAATTAACATACCTTCAACACTTTTCAAAAATTAATAATTTTATAATTGATTTAAGTCCATTTAGCATGTTTTTGTTATAAATAATGTCAATTTATTTTTAGCAGAAATCTACTTTTGATTTAATGCATTCCTTACCGTGAAGAATACTTTGAATTACCATTATTACTTGTTACTAATATTAATTAATTGATTCACTATTGTTATAGATAATCATTAATTTATTATTATTTTGTAAATATAAAAGTAACTAAATACATTATATTAAAAGGAAATAAAATAAATGAGACAAAATATATAATGTTTTGAAAACGAAAACTTAAAAAACAAAACTTAAAGAAAGAAGAGAGAGAACTTAGGCACTTAGCTAATCTATCATTTAAATATATGTCATATTAGGATATACTTATAATATCATCATCTCATGATATATAGTGAATTTTACTAAAAAAACCTCTCAAAATCTCATGATAAATTGCTAAGTTAGTTTGTAAATGGGAAAACTCTATAGAATAGTAACCAACTCTCCACTTTGTTCCACTAAAGTCACTCAAACTATTTTTGTACATTAAAAACCACTCAACTTTTATTTTTGTTTCAATCATATGTAATTAACTTGCTATAGCAAGTTATCAAGTCATCTTTACTTGTAACACCGCGCTTTTGAAAACCAGATTTTTCTTTTTAAATTAGTAATTCAAGAATCCAAACTGCGTGGATCCGTTTGTAAACTCAAATTAAACCAAACCTGTTTTTCAAATTATCCTAAGCAGCGGAAAACATTTAAAGTGGCTATAATTACATACAGAATTTGCCACGATATATAAAAGTACTGTTGGTGTTACCGAAATTGTCCACCGACCACCATATACAAATATAAAAACATAAGCATAAAGATAAGTGTTCCTCCAAAAGCATAAGTAAAACCAGCAAGTACCCAAGCTCACGCGCCTAAGTATCACCTGTAATCATGGGGAGAGTATCTGTTAGCTATTAAAGGCTAGTGAGCATAAGATAGCATAATCAGTAATATAAACATATCACATATCACATATTACATATCAATTATCAGATAGTGCTATCCTAGCATCTCGCGATGAGCTGGCACAGCCAGAAGGAAGCATAATCTTGCAGGGTAGCTAGCCCGGCTCAACACTCCTAACTGGGGAAACCAGACACATCAACCGCGCGGGTGGGTGAGCGGGTAGCGGTCCACCGTTGCGTTTCAGGCCAAAGCCTTCATGGGGTACAACAATAAGTCGATCCCCATCCTGCTCGAGGAACGTTGGGTTTGCAACCCCAGGTAGTTGATGTATCATCGACCCACAGGTCTCAAACATCCCAGACCTCGTGCTGGCCTCGTTCAAGGACTATAACCAGCCCCCATATCTCGGATCCGTTCATAAACA
The DNA here is from genome assembly GCA_947179395.2 of Pulicaria dysenterica. Lineage (NCBI taxonomy): Eukaryota > Viridiplantae > Streptophyta > Magnoliopsida > Asterales > Asteraceae > Pulicaria > Pulicaria dysenterica. Next base: position 19,962,608 of record OX359290.1, on the reverse strand, counting down.
TAGAGTTGACCCATTCCGGGCCTCATAGCGCGCATACATATCACATCATAATCATGATTCAATTTCTACGTGTGTCATACATAAACATAGTATACATACTCATCTCAGGCATATAACAGTGTTAATTACATTTCATGGAATTACTTGCACATACTAATAACATGTAATATGGTTATATTAATTCTTATGTTATCATATACTCACCTGAGAGGCTAAAGCAAACAAATATAATGATCTTCTCGATCGTCTCGATCGTCTGGGTTGTTCGGCTCACCTATAAGATAATACTCATGTTTAGTCACTTCACACAAGTACAATAACTAATATAACTAATATAAATCCCCTAATGATGCCATTAGACTAATTAGAATCCTAAACGAGCATCCCGTACGATAAAACGTCGAAAAACAGCAAAGAAACAACGCACGGTGGCTGGTGGGGCCCCATGTGGTCTGGTTAGGCCCCATGCGATCGCATGGGATATGCATGCGATCGCAAGGCACCCTATGCGACCGCATGGGAAAGCCATGCGATCGCAAAGCCCCGCAGAACAGTCCAGTGTCGTTTTTCCAGCCCCTGTTCAGTCCTTTTCCACTTCAATCCAATCTCAGTTGTTTCCAATTCAATTTTCATTGATTACATAACTACCAAGGCATCAAAACAAGTCTAGAAACATATATATATAACAAGCTCTAATCAAATATTGAAGCTATGGGATCAAAATCTCCATTTTTGACCCATTTGGTGATTTTCATGGAATATGATCAAATCCATCATTTTAATTCATGAAAATGATTTCTAATCACTTAGAAATGATATAGAAACAGATTGGAACACTTGAATCTACTTGTTCATGGCTAATTTGGAATTTACCATTTGACCTAAATACTTAAAGCTCAAGAACAAGAATGAGCTATGGAAGAATACTTACAAAGGGAAGGATTGGATGATGAAGATGATGAAAATACACTGATCTTATACTTAAATTAACTGCTGGAACACAAACTTGATGATCTCTCCTTCTTGGTTTAACTTCAAAGTGCAAGAACATAAAATGAGTGTGTGTGTGTGTAGTGTGTCGTGTATGAGGATAAGAAACAAAGAAACCGACTTTGGTTTCTAATATACCCACAAGGGGTATTTTGTTCCCCTTCTCAACTTACAACTCAATACCCGTTTACCCGTTTCGACTAACGGGGATATTTCCGGAATATTCAAAACTATTTACTAATATACTAGTTTTATTCATTTTCGTTATTATTTTTTAATATCACCGTTTCTTATTCGTTTTTATAATAATTTAATATTAACTTAATTAAATAAATTCTAATATCTATTTTTAAATTCGAGATTCTAAATCACCAATAGTATATACGACTAGGCCCATTTTCAGGATGTTACATTTTTTAATTTAAGTAACAATTATATAATACTTAAATATTAAAAAATACTATTATTCTTCAAACAAAATCGAGTTCACGTACCCATTAACCTTCGATTTCCAACAACCTGACCATTTTAATATTTTTAACTTAAATAACTATTAAATACTATTTAATTATTAAATAATACTATTTACCTTTAAACAAAAACCGAGTACCCTCAAGTCAATTTTTGTTCAAAATATTAATTGCTTTTTTAATTAAATAGTATTATTTAAAGTCATTTTAATTAAAAATATTAAAGATAGAGTTGGTAACTTAGGGAACTCGATTTTGTTTATAGATTAATATTATTATTTAATAATAATTAAGTTTTACTTAATATTTTTTTTAAAACATTAAAGAGTTTAAAGATTTATGGGGAATTCGATTTTCTTTTAAGATTAATAGTATTGTTTAATAATTAAGTATTGTTTAATTGTTATTTAAATAAAAATATATTAAAGATGACTTAGTAACTTGCTATAGCAAGTTAATTACATAGGATTGGAACAAAAATAAAAGTTGAGTGACTTTAGTGAAACAAAGTGGAAAGTTGGTTATACTCTACTGAGACAATGATGGGCTGTCAAGAACGTCAAGAACGTAGAGGAGGTAGGATGGGTAGTTGGTCAGATCTAGTATGGATCGTACATGGACGGTAGTTGGAGTTGGCGGCTCTCCTTGTCGGGGGACCTGGTCGAGAGAGTACGATACATCGGTGTAAAAGATTGATCACTTTGGATCTTAGTGCGAGAACTGCGAGAACCAATCTCAGCCGTTCCTTGGATGTGGGAAGTTCATGGATGGGAGAGCGTGGAGGGTTAGAGTGTGGCAGGGTGCATGTGAGGAATTCATGGGTGGGCAATGACATTGAAAGAGGGGGAATTTGACGGCTCAGATTTGTTCTCGCACTAAGAATGGTTTTCGCATGAACTATTTCATATATATATATATAGGGGAGGGTTCATGCGAGAACCGTTGTTAGTGCGAGAACCGCGAGAACCAATCTCAGCCGTTCTTTGGATATGGGAAGTTAAACGGATGGAGAGCGTGGAGGGATAGAGTGTGGCAGGGTGCATGTGAGGAATTCATGGGTAGACAATGACATTGAAGGAGGGGGAATTGAACGGCTTAGATTGGTTCTCGCGGTTCTCGCGCTAACAACGGTTCTCGCATGAACTTTTGTCTATATATATATATATATATATATATATATATATATATATATAAGACTAATTTGATAAAATTTATTAAACGATCTTAGCCATTCATTTAAATAAATGTTTAATCTTGACCATTAATTCATTTAAAATAAAAAAAATCAATTTTAACTTTTTAGAGTCAAATTTAGAAATAATTTCATATATGTCCTTATTAAAACATATAAAATCGTATTTGTCCACCTTAATTTACAAATATCATATTTACCCTTTATAATAAATTTAAGTAGTTGGATAGTCATACATGTAACAAGCAACACAACAAGTAGCTAAGGATGCACTTTGCTTTTCGAGTAGGGGTATTACGGAGCGGGTAGTTGATTTTTTACAAACTGCTACCGCAAGCCGGCTATTTAGTTCATCAAGATATATCTAACTTGTTACGGTTTGTTACTATGTGTATCGAACTTTAAATATTTTTATTATATGTATCAAAATTTAATTTGTTTCTATTATATGTATTTTGATCATATAAAAAAGAAAAAAAATACAAGTTTAGTATATAAAATAGAAATTTTAAGACATAAAATTAAACAAATTAAATATTTGATACACTTATAAAAAAAGGTAAATTCTGATACATACAACAATAAAACAAAACAAGATATATATATTTAATGAACTAAACCCTAAAATTTACTTGTAGTAAGATTAACAATTAGAATAGGGCAAATTTACCGAGAAATGTAACTATAATACCCAAATTTGACAATAAATATAACATCTATTTTTTCGGGCCAACAAAGGACCACCCTAAATTCTAATTTTTTCAAAAAGGGGTATATGGTAACCGGGATTTCAGGTTGCTGGTCAAAAGGTTAGTGAGGTGGCTAAATGTTCGTGACTTGTCAATTTTTATTAATTTTAAAATAAATATACTAAATTTAATTGATAAACTAAATTAATACCCTCTCTCTCAAATGTTCTCTCTCAAGTCTTCTCTCTCTCTCTCTCTCTCTGTGAGAAAATTGTTCCACCACCAGTACCACTTTGCAAACCACCGATCACCACTCCACAGACCCACAACCGGTCGAGTTTGTCCAGATCGCTCCACCGTCGCTCCACCGCCATCGTGTCAAGTTGAATCAGTCAAAGTTCTAGATTAGGGTTTTCATGATTAGGGTCGAAGTTCCAGAGTTCAAGATTAGGGTTTGTTGATGTGCGTTTTACGTACTAGTTTTTTATTTATAATTTCCGTGATAAATTGTACCAAAACGACACGAATAGGCAAGTGTACCTAATCGGTTTTTATAGTATAATAGTAAGCACGGGTGTCGAACTCTAGGGGAACGTGAGTGATTTGATAGAATTATAATGATTTAAATATCAAACAAACTAATCTAATCTAAACTAAACTAAAAAAGCAAACAAATCTAAACTAGTGACAAGAAAATAAAGAAAGCAATTAAAGGGGGATTTGTTGTAAAAGATTTGAAGTTGCTACCAACTCAAACCACTAAATTATCTAAAAGCACTAAAAGCATGCAAAAAAAGACAAGAAGGCAAATAACTCGGAGAATTAATAATAATGAAGATGTTCCCTCCCTAGATTCAACTCAACCCTTTTCATGGCAATAAATTCATGGTAAATAAAGCTAAAGATACTTATAATATTCATGCATCGATTTCTAAAGTGATTACAATCTTGGTCCAATCATAATCGTCTAATTACCCTAATCAATTACTTTTATGGTCAAAAGTGCAATTAACTAGTTAAATTAGCAAATAATTCGATTAACAGGGTAAACCATAATCTTAATGCTTGTATGATCAACAAAACATCAAACTAACATATAAATGGTCATTATATGGACATCACATGCAAAAGACTCTAACTTTAATTGCTCAAAACATAGGATTTATCAATTACTATTCCTCAATCACCTATTGGTCATAGATAATCAAGATTCAAACTTTATGATTCAAGTGGTCTCTCAAAACATAAAAATCAGATTCTAAGCAATCAAGAAAGATTCATAAACATGGATAAACATAGATTAGGCAAAACCAAGAACAAAGTATCAAAAACCATGAATTAAACTAAGCCATTACATGAGTTTCATCTCCTCTAGGGAGGAAAACAGAAGATCTAGCCTCTAACAATCATGATAAAGTTCTGGAAATCAAGAACAAACAAGAACATGATGAAGAGAATACGAAAAACCATAAAAAACCGAATGATCTTCACTTTAATCTTCACTTTTGAGCTCCAATCCTTCCAAGCTATTGCTCCAAGCTTCCTCTGGACTTTAATGGTGTTTTCTGGCGATTTAGGGTTTAAAAGTCGGAACCCAAAGCTGCCAAACCGAATGGAGAATCGAAAATATATATAGTGCAGAAATATAGAGTTCGCGCCGCGATCGCGAAGTACTTAGCGCCGCTACACGCAGATTTCGGCAGAATTTCGGGATTTTCAAACCTTTTCACTTATCTTCGATTTCTATCCACTTTCCTTCATACTTATCACCATAAATCCGATATTTAAACCTGGAAATAAGATATTAAACATATATAAAACATATTTCCATGATTTTTATTCAAAAACAATTAAATATCGCATATAATTTATATCTAAAAAACCGCGATATCAAAATACTCCACACTTGAACTTTGCTTGTCCTAAAGCAAATCACAATTTTATCCAGGCTAAGGCATTCAAATAAGTAATATCATTCTCATAAATACTAAATACAGCTGAAAAATGTCAACACGTTTGATTAGAAACAAGTCATCGATTACACCCAGACCTATGCATATACCCGTGTTGTGGTCCTCTCTTAACTTCTCACCTTTCCAGATGCATTCTCTTTTTATCAATAACCAACACTTAATTAATGAATCTTTTATGGATAATTTACCCCTTAAGAACCCCCCAACCTCAAGACTTATCGCAGATTTCTCAATTCTACTTGACACATGCTTTTATTATTGCTCATATAAGCCTATGACTTTCGATGGAACCCATGTAGCGAACTTTCTGCCCAACCAATCCCAAACCAGTTGGTTTTAGGTGATTAGGTGTAGAACACCCCTCAGAGCTTACTAGTTCGAGTCCCAAAGGCCACATGTTTGACTTATACTACTAGCCTTTTGGCTTTATTCTATTTTTTTTTTATCTTTTCTCATTTTCTCAATTAAGCATGCACATGTTTAGTAAAAGAGGAAATTCACACTCAGCCTCTTTTTATCGAGCTTAGATTCAGAAAGGGCTTAACCATTTATTTAAATTCAAAAATTAAAAGTTGGTTACCATAAATGGAACTTTCTCTGGAACGGTGAAAAGCCACAAAATACTATGCAAAAATACCAAGTATAACCTCTGAACTTGTTCACAAATCAAACATTTGACACCTTCAACAACTATTTAACATTTACTCGAATGACATTAAAAATTTAAAAATTATAGCCCAAATACCATCATAATTTAATCAAGGACAAATTAAGTTCAAGCTAGGAATCTTTTTCTAACCCTCTACCCCACACTTAAATCGTACAATGTCCTCATTGTACACAAAATCAAACACTAAGGTAGAAAAAGGTTAGAGAAAACTCCCTTTGGGTATTTACATGGAGCAATAAAAGATAACACTGAGCAAAAGCCAGCATAAGCGTGTACTCCATAACCACCTGCAAGAAAAACACTCAGAGCAAATTGCTAAGATAGATCTCGGCAAAGAATCAAACAACTAAAACACACAAAAATAATAACAAACCTAACTCACTTTCGTAGGAATCACGGTTGCATTTAGCATATGCAACAAGCCTTTAAACCCCTCGGTAGCCCGAGAGGACGAGTTGTAGTCTCGTGAGGGTTTCTGGATAACACACCCACAAAGTTGGAAACAAGAAAGAAAACGAAAAAACCTAGACTAAACACGGGTTGCCTCCCGAGAAGCGCTTGTTTTTGAAAAGTCACTAGCTTGACTCCCCACACTTAGGGTTTTGGCCTGGAGAGGCCTTCGTCCTCACCTCCCCTCTTGTCGGTGTCTCCCTCTGAGTAATGTTTCACTCGGTTCCTGCTCACCTTGAAGGTCCTCCCTTTAGGATCAAGTAACTCAATGGTGTTATTCGGGAACACCTCCTTCACCTCATATGGTCCGTACCACCGGGATTTGAGATAACTCGGACACTTCTTCAACCTCTAAACAGTAGAACTTTATCCCCAGGGTCGAAGTGTTTACCCCCTTCTCACGAGCCTTTGGTCGGTCTTTCTTGGGGTCGAGAAGACTCTCTTCTTTCGGCTTCGGGCTCTCGGCCTTTTCGGCTCTCTCCTCACGCAGCTTTTTCTCTTGCCGAGTATCGGAAACTCCCATAAAGAAAGCAGAGTCATCGAGACATTTAGAATATCTCACAGACTCGTTAAGTCCAAAAGTGATGGCATCGGACCCTACCCTGAGCGTCAATTGTGACTCGTGAATGTCAACTAGAGCTCTAGCGGTACTCAGGAAAGGTCTGCCCAGAATAATAGGGACTTGATCATCTTCCTCCATGTCTAAAACAATGAAGTCCGTAGGAAAGATGAATTTATCTACCTTCACTAATAAATCCTCAACTATCCCTCGCGGATGAGTGACGGATTTATCTGCCAGATGGATAGACATGCGAATGGGCTTGGGCTCAGGCAGGCCCAGTTTGGCAAAGAAAGAGTATGGCATGAGATTCATGCTTGCACCTGAATCAGCCAACGCTTGAGTAATGGGCAGGTTGCCAAACTGGCAAGGTAGAGTAAGACTCCCGGGATCAGTCATTTTCTTCGGGATCTTTTGGAGCATTGCTGCCGAGCACTGATCGTTGAGCGTGACGCTCGAGACCTCTTCAAGTTTCTTACGATTAGCAAGCAGGTCTTTCATGAACTTTGCATACTTTGGCATTTGAGCCATCGCTTCAATGAAAGGGATGTTGATATGCAGAGATTTCAAGTGCTCTAAGAATTTCCGATATTACGCATCCTGATAGTCTTTTTGGAGACGCTGCGGATAGGGTATCGGTGGATGGTACGGTTTCACAGGTGGTGGAACAGGAGGTGGATTAAATGGAGCAACAGGTGGTGCAGCTGGAGGTTCAGGAGTCACCTCCTTCTCTTTTTCTGGCTCAGGCTGCGGAGGCAGCTACACCTCAGAATCAGTGTTGAGACTACTAGGTGAAGGATCATGGAGTGTTTGATTCCTAGTAGACACTGCTTTAAGATCGGCTTTAGGATTAGTCTCGGTGTTGCTTGGAAGAGTCCCAAGGAAGTGGTCCTAGAGAACCCGAGAGATTTGCCCGATTTGGGTCTCGATGTTGTGGATGGAAGCCTGCTGATTCCGAAGTGCTGCCTCGGTAGTCGATCTGATCCTCTTGACTAGCTCCTCAGTTTCCTTGTGCCTCTGATCGGATGCTGCTGCGAAGCGGTTGAGCATCTCCTCAAAATTAGGCGTCTTTGCCGGCTCCTTCGGTTGTTCTCGATGATAAAGTCCCGGGCCCTGCTGCCTATATTTTTCCTCCATCTCCTTGCGGTATTCGGGATAAGGTTTCAAGTTCGCCTTACGGTTGCGAAAGTATGCCTCGTCCTCTGGATAATCGAACTTATCCCCAGAAGAATAACACGCAGATTCCTTGAGATTCCCGCTCTCGTCATACGGGCAATCTCTCACAAGATGGGGACCGCTGCAGTTGTCACAAACGACTTTGCATGGCATGCATGTTTTTCTGAACTGCTTTCACATCCCGCCCTAATGCATCCAGCTTGGCATTAAGGGCTGCCATGTGGTCCGGCCTGTCGGTGGAGGAGGAAATTTTCTACGAAAGGAAGGGTCTCTCGCAGAATGCCACTGGTGAGAGTGCTGAGCCAACTCCTCGATAATGGCATACCCCTGAGCAGGGGTTTTCTTTGGTATCGGCCCTTGAGAATCGACCATTTGTCTTGTGCAGACGTTTATACCATTGTAGAACATTTGGACAACCTGATGAGGATTGAGATCGTGCTGCGGGCAATTTTGCAGCATCTCCTTGTAACGGTCCCAGGCTTCATAAAGAGTCTCGTTCTCAGATTGCGTAAAATTTTGAATTTGCATTTTCATTTTGGCAATCTTAGAGGGAGGACTAAACTGCTTTATGAATTTTGCTTTGAGCGCTTACCATGTGCGGATGGGTGGCTCGGATCTTATCTAACGTTTGGTTGCACCCTGGAGTGTTATCGGGAACACTCGCAGCATGATGGCATCTTTCGTTACTCCCGGAGTGTGGAAGTAATCAACATGATGGCTATCGGTAAACCTATGCTTTGACCGGTGGTGTGCGTTCCGCGTACGGATTTTTAAGATGATTAAAAGCTTTTACACACTGGTGTTTTAAATTTACAAAAACGATATTACAAAGCAGATACTACACACGACTCAGGCAAGTATGACCTGATCAATAGTAGTATAGACTAGGTAAGACCGGATATAGTTCCGCCAGGACAGAAAACTACCAATACTTAAGTATCATTGTTGTTTGATCAGCAGAAAATTAGAGAATTGATTATTATATATTAAACTAACTAAAATACAAAATAAACAAAAACAGATGGATCAAGCAGGGAGATAATAAGCAGAAAAGGAGATGCTCACTCGAATCTTAAATCAACCAAAATAGTAATGGATAGTACATATGCTTTTATAACAATGATTAAATGGATTTCTTTAAATATGTCGAAATAACCAAATCAACATATAAAGAGTTATGAATGAAGATGATACAACCCGTATTCCTACAAATCATAAGTTTATAAAGACTCAAGATTCAAAAACCTTTGTAACACGTATTCCTAAATTAAGGATTATCACCGCAAATCTAGGCATTACGCAGGGAAATATGCATATGAAATATGTATAAATTAGAGTATATCAAACTTCCCCACACTTAAACGTTGCTTGTCCTCAAGCAAACTCAGATGTAGCAATCAATTTAAAAACATCAAATGACTTCAATTAGTGAATAAAAGTATTCTTCCGACAAAGTAAAGATCTAAAAGCATAACGGATATCTAAGCAAAGTACTGAGGACACGCTTTCATGTTTTATTATAGACAAAGTCCATGCAAACCTAACACGCACACAAGAATTCTGATAAGTATCTGAATTCAAACCTTACCAGTGGTCTCTCAACACTCAATCTGTATGTAGGGTAAGTGTATACGTGCGGTAGTGCTTAATTGAAGCAAAGAATAACATAAACTTGATCAAACATCAAATCTCCACCAAATAACATAAGCGTATGCAAATATCAAGAGGTCTTTGCTTGGGTTGTAACGGGGCTAAGGCTAAGGGAATGAATGGTAGTATATAAAAGTGGCTAAATAGAATCCAGAAATCAAGTTCAAAATCGTATAAGCTGCTATTATTGAAGGAAAATAGGAATAACTCAATATTTTTGGTGAGAATACAATTCATCAAGCTGAAGTGGAATCAGAATCTTCTGAATGATGGCTAACATTTAGGTAATACTGAAGAAAAAACGACTACTCAATGTATGACAGGCTCAAAAATAGCCAAGGCAAAGCATGCCAAATAACTGCAGATCTCATTTTTCTCATTTTCTAATTTTTTTTGGATTTTCTAAGATAACTCAGCTGCATGCAGCATAAACAGAACAAGCAAAGGGACATATGTATTTTCATATCCCGCTAATCGGTGCATGAACAACTGAATAGCACAAGATAACCGAAAGGAACTTAGCAGCATCACTCTTGGTCAAACTGATTCTGGAATCTTAAAAATAATCAAGACTAAAACAGGAAAAACATGGGTAATGAAATGAAAGGTTTAGGCTCAAAGTGGTTAACTAGGGTAATATATAAAAATTGGCTAAAAACAAAAGTATATAGGCTGAATTGGGGTTTTCTTAGTGCCTCTATCATGTAAATGCAAACATTTAGTTCATGGTCTTGAAATGCATGTAATGAGCAAGTTCTATTATCAAAGCAACTATCAGCATATATATGAGCTATTCCATGAGCTAACTGAATAAAGAAATGAAGTGTTGTGGCTCAAATGCTCAGGAATGCGAGTGTAGGTGTGGATGTGCAATAGAAGTCAAATAATCAACAAAACTCATGTGATTTGTGATAAGGCAGCTTCATGAAAGTTACGCGTGGTGCAATCCTCTTAGTGTCACTTTACTTAATGCTCTATTATGCGAGAAGGTCTAAAAATGTCATAAAAGGATACAATTTTGCGAAAAATTTTAGTCAAAATCCATTTCTAAGCTTTTATGTATGCAGAGTTTAAAATAAGAGATATAGCAAGTAAATGGCAAATAAATATTTACTCCTTCCCCACACTTAAACCGTACATTGTCCTCAATGTACAAAAAGATAAACAAAATTTATTAAAGTGCAGAGGAAAAATAAAGGAAACTCCTTGAACCACAAAATAGCATGTGAAATCTCCCCACACTTGAAGTTGGAGTTGACAAAAATAATTAACCATCCCGCTAGCATTGCTTTTCTACCTGAGAGTATTTTCGGCTTTTAGCTTAAACGGATCCTGCCTTACTGCACTAGCGCAAACAGATTGTGTTTCTGTCATCAATTCCTTGCAAGCATTTGAATGTATAGGCACACCACTTTTGAAAATCATTCCTTGCAGCAATTCCTTGCAAAACAACAACTCAACCAAAAGTGAAACATAGAGAGGGATACAAAAAATATCACATGTTATGACAAACAAAAGGAACTATAAACTAACTGAACTATATAAAGCCGACACTTTGACGCGTTGAAATGCGGAGTATTTTCCTGTCTCTACAGACTGAATGAGAATCAAAATGACATTAGGGATTTCTAACGGTACTTAGGCTTGAATTTGCCAAGTCGGAGGCTCGCAAATTCATTAACCAGAGCTCTAGCATTACTGTTAGGTCCGAAAACCCTTTCAGCTTTTAGCTTAATTGGATCTTCTCGAAGAGCACTAGTACACTATGATTGTAAAATGTCGGCCAATCCTTACAAGCTTCCCTCGTGCATCAGAAACAAACAAACAAACCTAACTCATTTTCGTAGGAATCACGGTTGTATTTAGCGTATGCAACAAGCCTTTAAACCCCTCGGAAGCCCGAGTGGACGAGTTGTAGTCTCGTGAGGGTTTCTAGACAACATACCCACAAAGTTGTAACAGAAAGGGAAAGAAATAAAGAAGAAAAACCTAAACTAAACACGGGTTGCCTCCCGAGAAGCGCTTGGTTTTTTCCGAGTCTCTAGCTTGACTCCGAATTTATGCATTATGAATTTGAACGAACGACCCTACACTCGCAATAAATTGCGGGTGGTAATATTCATACATACCAGGATATATGCACGAGTTACCTACTCCCAAAGCTGCAACGATCGTGTTTCGCTCACCCTTCTTGATCTCAAAAGACATCTTCCCTACGTTCTGAAGATTGAATCCTCCTCCAGATTGCGAACTTGATCGTGACTCAAACAAAGACTCCAACCGGCCCCCGATGCCTTTTAAATTTCTGATCGCCTGACCATTCTCCTAACACAACAAGTTCCATAAGGCCCCTGGTGCCGGAGGAATTCCATACCCCAATTCTAACTACTCACAATATTCCGCGGGTTTTGGTCCTAAACCTGACATGGGTGCTGGTTCAACGAAGGTCGATGGTTCATCCGCCGTATCTTCTTCCGTATCCTCAAGCAGGTTAGCGAGGCACTCCAGAATATCTCCATCACAATGCGCATCTTCTCTCGATTTCACATCCGCATCAGGCTCAAAACACAAACTCTCGTCAGAATCAGAGTTGTCTAAGTAGTACGGGTCAGGACTAACTTGTGGCTCTTTGGGAAAACAAACAGGGTGGTTATCCTCATCATCGTTATTAATGAAGTCGAAATCATCCCGCTCAATGCCATCGTCATAATACTCGTTCAACAAATCTTTAAGGAAAGATTCCCAATGGACTGGCTCAGAACGGATCAGTGTGTTCTGGATATTGTTGATATCCTGACAAACATAGTCATTAAGCGACCTAAGGGGTGGTGGTGGTGGTTCTTCTTTAGCCATGTTTTGAATACCATGCTCTGGCTCTTGAAAGGGCTCAATTTGTTCAGAAAAGAACAAACTGACAGAGGGTGCGAGAAAGAGGTAGGTAAAGTAGTAACTACCTAATCAGGCACACATAATCTCAAGTAACATGAAAAAAAATGAAATAAAAAATTAGCTATTTCTCAGTATTGCCTGTCCCCGGCAGCGGCGCCAAAAACTTGGTGTGCGTTCCGCGTACGGATTTTTAAGATGATTAAAAGCTTTTACACACTGGTGTTTTAAATTTACAAAAACGATATTACAAAGCAGATACTACACACGACTCAGGCAAGTATGACCTGATCAATAGTAGTATAGACTAGGTAAGACCGGATATAGTTCCGCCAGGACAGAAAACTACCAATACTTAAGTATCATTGTTGTTTGATCAGCAGAAAATTAGAGAATTGATTATTATATATTAAACTAACTAAAATACAAAATAAATAAAAACAGATGGATCAAGCAGGGAGATAATAAGCAGAAAAGGAGATGCTCACTCGAATCTTAAATCAACCAAAATAGTAATGGATAGTACATATGCTTTTATAACAATGATTAAATGGATTTCTTTAAACATATCGAAATAACCAAATCAACATATAAAGAGTTATGAATGAAGATGATACAACCCGTATTCCTACAAATCATAAGTTTATAAAGACTCAAGATTCAAAAACCTTTGTAACCCGAAATCTTTACTTACAAAATGGTTTATTTGAACGCGCCAAGTTTCATGAGCATAACCTCTCAAACCGCTTGGAAATACAAAAAGATGCATAAATCAAGATTTCAAACCATCCCCCATTAACCTAATGTGAAGCCCCAAAATTGCATACCAAGCATGACCAAATCAAAAACCACCAAACCTAGCATGGATTTGACAAGATCAAAACTTGTTTGAATATATGAAATTTCAAAGATAAATTGAACAATAATGTAGACAAACCTATCGTACATTACTAGACAACCCACACGGACCGAAATCATTAATAAACATATCTGATCATACCTTCATTGGATCATCATCATTAATAAACATCTAGAAATTCATATAATCAAGGCATAAAAACATACATATAACCAAGAACTACATTGGTATCATTTTGATTCAAGTGAGCAAATGAGTTTAGAATTCCATTATAACAATATCAATCATACAGACCAATGATTTCATACCTAACATTATGGAAATCATACAGACCAATCATACAGACCAATTATACGTAATTAGCTTCCGCACGCTGTTTCATGATAATTAAAAAGTACAGTGTAACAAATTAGTATCAGAGCCCTGGTTTGAGGATTTGCATGAATGATTTGTGCAATACTCGAACCGAGGCTCTGGTCAGTCCAGTATTCCCAGGGTGGGTAATTAGTAGTGTAGCTTTGAGGGTGGTTAGTGTGTTTATACTAACGGATTAAATCTAACAACTGGTGAGATGTTGTGTATAGAACATAATATGGCTGATAACGTGAACCAGACAACCACCCCTACGTCCCCAAGAAGGAACAACAACCAATCCTCTACTACAGCTAATGAACAGCACAACAGAGTCGGTACTTCTCACAATGGTGAGTCTGAACAACAGGATTATGTGCTGTAATTGGAGGATACATTGCAAACTTTAAGGGATAGAATACAGCAACTGGAACAGCAGCAGCAAACCCAATCCTCACAGCAAACCCAAACCATCCAGATGCCTAGAGAGACACCTGTGTTTACTCAACCTATACCACCACCTGTCTTTACTTCAGTACCGTTCAGTACTATGTCTACTTCATTTAGATCTTTACCATTTGTTACTATACCACCAGTATCACAAGCTCAGCAGCAACACCAACCCCAACAACAGAACTTCTTCATTCCCTGGTATCCAACTCAAGGAGGTTTTAAACCGAAATGTCAATATAAGGATTTTATGGATTGCCAGCCACCTGAGTATTATGGAAGTTCAGACCCTACTGTTACTTTGAACTGGCTGAGGGAGACTATCAGAGCATTGGATGCCTGCAACTGTGAAGAGGTTGATAGGGTGAAATTTGCTACTCGAAGATTAAAAGGTCAGGTTGCAATATGGTGTGAATCCTTAACTGCTCATTTATCCAGGGAGACTCTGAACTCTGTAACTTGGGATCAATTTCAAAGCAAATTATGTGAGCATTTCTGCAACGCATATGATTTAGCAAAGGTAAAACGAGAATTTATGGATTTAGCACAGGATGATAAGATGTCGGTTGACGAGTTGATTACAAGATTCAATGAGAAGTTGAGGTTTGCGAAACAATGGGTACCGGATGAGCCTGCTCAGATTGAAATTTTCGTTCAAGCGCTATTGCCTGAATACCGGGGTAACACCCGCATGTCAACATCACTGGTTCAAGCATTCACGTTAGCTCGAGCTGTAGAAGGAGATGTGAAAGCTAGGGAAATGATGGATCGTGAGAAGGGATTGTCTCACAGGAACAGTGGAATCAAAGTGGGAACAAAGGTAAGTGGCAGAGTAACCAGAACAAGAGAGATCAGAAATCTAAAGGTTCGGGGTCTAATCAAGGGAAACCTTTGTGTGGAACATGTAAGTCTAGTCATACTGGACCTTGAACACCGCAGACTCGTTGGTGTTTGCGTTGCGGTGGATTTGGTTACGAGCCATCAGATTGCCGATTTAAGACGAATGTTTGCTGGAATTGTCATGAGGAAGGCGACCGATCCGGAGCATGCACTAAACAGAGGTCAACGGGGACGGAGCATGGGGTAGCTAATGTCGGGGAATCGTCTTTTGCAGGTCAGAAGCGTAAGGCTGCACCTTCTGCGGAAGGGAGAGCCTTCAAAATGACTGTTACAGAGGCTGCTGAGAACAATGATGTTATCACGGGTATGTTTTTGATAAACTCTGTGCCTGCCCGTGTGTTATTTGACTCTGGTGCAAATAGATCATTTATATCTGTATCTCTATGTGATAAATTGAAATTGTCTGCTACTGTGATTGCTTCTCCTTTAGAAGTAGAAATAGCAGATGGTAAGTTAGTGCATGTAACTTCTTCAGTGACTTGGGTGCTAATAGATATTGATGGTACTAGTTTTCCTGTAGCCTGTTTGTTGATTCCTATACCGGGGTTTGACTTAGTATTAGGCATGGATTGGTTAAGTCACCATAAAGCTAGTATCCAGTGTCACAAGAAACTGATTACTATTCCTTTGGCTGAAGGGTCGCATGTCGTGGCTCGTGGGGATAGATCTCAATCTTTTTTCCCGATTATCTCGTATATGAAGGCTAGAAAATCTCTAGCCAAAGGGTGTGCGTCTTTTCTGGCTTATGCCATTGATGTGAAGAAGAAGAAGAGACCTTTCACCGATGTTCGTGTTGTCTCCGAATATCCGGAAATATTTCCAAATGATTTGCGAGGGTTACCACCTGTAAGGGATATTGAATACAAGATAAATCTAATACCTGGTACTACGCCTATAGCGAAAGCACCGTATCGTTTGGCTCCATCTGAGATCCGTGAGATGATGACCCAGATTCAGGAACTGTTAGACAAGGGATTTATTCGACCGAGCTATTCACCTTGGGGTGCACCTGTGTTGTTTGTGAAGAAGAAGGATGGAACTCTTCGAATGTGTATTGATTATCGGGATTTGAATAAGAGGACCATCAAGAACAAGTATCCGTTGCCCAGAATTGATGACTTGTTTGATCAGTTACAAGGGGCTTCTTACTTTTCAAAAATTGATCTAAGATCGGGATACCATCAAGTAAGGGTAGCATAAGAGGATATACCTAAGACTCCATTTCGTACATGATATGGTCATTACGAATTTCTTGTGATGCCGTTTGGTTTGACAAATGCTCCTGCTATGTTTATGGATCTGATGAACCGTGTCTGCCGACCATTTTTAGATAAGTTTTTTATTGTGTTCATTGATGACATTTTGGTGTATTCTAAGACGGAAGATGAACATGATCAGCATTTGAGGCAAGTTCTGGAGATTTTGAAACAACACAAGTTATATGCTAAGTTTTCGAAATGTGAATTTTGGTTACGCGAAGTTCAATTTCTAGGGCATGTAATTTGTCAAGATGGTATTAAAGTGGATCCGTCCAAAATCGAAGCTGTGATGAACTGGAGTGCTCCGAAAACGCCGACAAGAGATCAAGAGTTTTCTGGGATTGGCAGGTTATTATCGCAGGTTTATCCAAGATTTCTCTAAACTTGCCAGACCATTGACCAAGTTAACATGAAAAGATGTTCCGTTTCAGTGGGGTTCAGCTCAGGAGAGTGCTTTCCAGACTCTGAAACGGTTGTTGTGTCAAGCTCCTGTTCTTTTTCTACCTGAAGGTTCGGAAGACTTTATTGTGTACTGCGATGCTTCATATACTGGGTTGGGTTGGGTTTTGATGCAGAGGGGTAAAGTAATTGCTTACGCTTCGCGACAGTTGAAACCCAACGAACGAAATTACCCGACTCATAATTTGGAATTAGCCGCGGTGGTATTCGCGTTGAATTGAAACTATGGAGACACTATCTGCACGGAACCAAGTGCATGATTTACACTGATCACAAGATTCTTCAGTATGTGTTTGCTCAGAAAGAATTAAATATGAGACAACGTCGTTGGGTTGAATTAATCAAAGATTTTGATTGTGAAATTCAGTACCATCCGGGTAGAGCTAATGTAGTTGCTGATGCACTTAGCAGAAAGGGATCCTCGGAAGCTGTAAAATTTATGCGTTTGGAAATCAAGTCTGATTTAGTGGATCAACTTATAGCTGCTCAACTGGAAGCTTTGAGGGATGAAAATCTAAAGGATGAACTAATGACTAAACGACAACATGAATTAACTACTAACTCGCGTGGTTTGAAGGTATATCATACACGCGTTTGGGTACCAAAGTTTGGAAATTCGAGGGAGTTGATTTTGAATGAGGCTCACAAGTTCAAATTGTCGATACATCCGGGCAGTACGAAAATGTACCATGATTTGAAGACTCGTTATTGGTGGCCGACAATGAAAATGGATATTGCTCGATTTGTTGAAACCTGTCACATCTGTGTGCAAGTTAAAGAAAAATATCAGAAACCGTACGGATCTTTGAAACAGCTAGAAATACCCGAGTGGAAGTGGGATCATATTACGATGGATTTTGTAACTATACTTTCACGAACACAGAGGGGTCACGATATGATTTGGGTTATAGTTGAAAGGTTAACCAAGAGTGCTCATTTTCTTGCTACCGCCGAAACTGCTTCATTGAGTAAGTTAGCACAGTTGTACATTGATGAAATAGTGTCAAGACATGGAGTTCCTTTATCCATTGTCTCGGATCGGGATTCAAGGTTCGTGTCTAACTTCTGGAACAGACTACAACAAGAATTAGAATCCAGAGTTAACTTGAGTACAGCTTATCACCCGCAGACAGATGGTCAGTCAAATAGAACCATTCAGAATTTAGAGGATATGCTTCAAGCATGTGTGTTAAAGTTTGGGGGTTCATGGGATTCACATCTACCATTGGTTGAGTTTTCCTATAACAATTCCTATCACTCCAGTATCGGTATGCCTCCGTATGAGATGTTATATGGGCGTCCTTGTAGAACTCCGACTTGTTGGTTAGAGGATGGAGAAAAGCAATTTGCAGGGCCTGATATAGTACAGATGATAGCTGATAAGGTAGCAATTGCCCGAGAAAAGTTGAAAGCTGCAAGAGATCGCAGAAAATGTACTCAGATCCGCGTCGTCGACCAGTATCATTTGTTGAGGGAGAAAAAGTTTATTTAAAGGTATCTCCGTGGAAGGGCGTTATTCGTTTTGGTAAATGCGGGAAGTTGAACTGATCGGAAATGATGAATTTCGCATGTATTGAATACCGAATGCTTATGCCTTAAACTTTCTATGGAATACATTGTTCGGATTTGAACTGATCTGAATTGATGAACACTCGGAATTGAACAATTGCCATTACTCGGAATTGATAATGTTCGGATTTGATTTATATTCGGAATTAGATCTATTCGGAATTGAACATTATTCGGAATTGAATATATGCCTTTACTCGGAATTCCATTTTGATCGGAATTACATTATTCGGAATTGGACCATTTGCTCGGGATTGGCCTTAACTCGGAATGGAACCAAGTATCAATCGGAAATTAGACTTCATTCGGAATTGCACTTATACGGAATTATGATTTATCCGGATTTGAGAGGAAAACCGGATGCTATTCAGAATTGAAGTAAAACCGCATGGAATTGCCTTTGCTTGTTCGGAATTATGAGTTGGATTCTGAATTATAATAATTCCGCATGATATAACCGGAAATTGGGATTTTGAGGATTTCCTTAACAATTCAGAATATGATATAATGATTATATATATATATATATATATATATATATATATATATATATATATATATATATATATATATATATATATATATATATACACACACACACACATGTGATGTATGAATGAGTTATTATTTTTTGTAAATCAGTATAATGGATTATATAATGACTGGTGTTTATATCTTCTCAGGAACTGAGAAGACTCAGTGAGTAAGTCAACTGAGTGTGCTACAGCTGTTCCGACTATGGTGAGTGGATTTATATCTTCGGATATACAGGATATGATATCCTAATTGCTACTATGCTCTTGTTTAATATGTATACATGTTTTATTTGGAGATCAGCATGAGCTGTGAGGCTGGGCCTGTTGCTTGGGGATTTACAGTATCTGATCTTGATGTGCACTTGTTGTACTCAAGAGTGCTGGTACTGTTGTCCATGTTAGCAGGGCTGTCGGTAAACCTATGCTTTGCCCGGCATTTGGTTGTAGGTGGTTGCAACACCGCCGGTTCTCCTGGGGTTTATGAGCTATGTGTTTGGGAATATTTGCCTTGTAGATGTTTAGATATTTGTTCCCTCACTTAGCTTTGTGCTAATTCCCCACTAGATTATTTTGCAGATTCTTCGTGGTGAGTTACTTGAAGATGAGGACTGGGAATAGGGACAGACCACTACTCTGATGTCATAGTTTTTGTAAAGAGCCTGTTTTGTATATAACACTGTAGTGACATTTTGTAAATGACAATCAGTCAGTTTTATTTATATTTTGTTTTTAATCCAATTATATGTAATTAGCTTTCGTACGCTGTTTTATGATAATTAAAAAGTACAGTGTTACACTTTATTGACCCAAAAAAATGGATGTTACCTTTAGTAACAAATTTGGGTATTTTAGTTATCTTTGTGGGCAATTTACCCATTAGAATATGACGATGACTCTCCAAATTTAGACTTTATAGTTTTTGAAATATAGAAATAAAGGTGTGCAACTAGAATTCAAACTACCTACTTTTCCTAATTTAAAACTAAATCTTTGATTAATGATAAGAGTAAATTATTAAGGTAATAATAAAATTAAAATTGGTCTATAAAATTAACGTGAAATTGTTAGTATAAAAAAATTTTAAATTTTAATTTGCTATAAAAACTAGTGTATATTTAGTGAGACAATGAAATAATCGTTATCTTATTAGTAAGATGATCGTAGCAGTAATCTATTTTATTCAAGAGGGAGGAGAAAAAAGTCTTTACTAAATGCCAAAGATTGACATAAGAAGAAAATGGAAAGAACTTAACACTTCGATAAATCCAAAAGAAAAATCTTTCGATAAAGTAGATAAATTCAATATAATTTAGAAGTATGAATAGTTGCCATATGTATCAACAAGTAGGCCAAATATTTTATACGTCTACAAGCACTATGTTTAGGTTTATTTATTATACAAGTGAGTTGCACCTAAAGGCTGCAAAGGGGTACCTCGGTACATTAAAAGCAAAAGTTATTTTGGTTTCATTTTGGTTTCGAATGGAAAGGATTTGAAACAAAACGTCTAAAATGGTGTTTTTAAGTTTTATTTAAAAAATAAATAAAAAAATGAAGAGTTTAGGGGGAATTTAGGATATGTTAGTCTCAAAATTTTCTTTTCAAAATTGGGATAGTTTAGAAGTAAAAGATTTCCTCCTATTTTCTATTATTTTTTCCCTTATTAAACATGTATATATTGATTTAGAAGATAATGTTAGGAACGTCCTCGTGATATAAATAAAACTTTAGTATTTAATAAGTGTAAACAACAGAAGTCTTAATCAAACTGACAAAATAAATGACCGCTCGTCAAAAGCAAGTGTTTAACCGTTAAAACCACATTGTCACTACCATTAACCACAACCATAAAACCTTTACATAATTCAAACAATAAACAATAAATAAAAAAAGTTATATATTTGGTATTAAAATAACTAAGTCTAACTATCGAAGCCTCGAAGGGAATAACCTGTCTTACAAAGCCGAGCTTCTAAGCCATCTTCACGAGTACAAGGCCATTTCAAATAAACAAGTGTCAGCTTACGACTCGTGAGTCAATATAAGTAGTTTAGGTAGAATCGTGTGATAAGCATTAGTTAGGTCAGATATACAATAATTAAGTAGTTGTACCAAGCCCATCATATATTTAACCCAACTCGAGATCTCGTATATCATATTTCATTAAAATGGATCAAATATACGTCACCAAATAAATCATGTCATACCACACACCATTTAATATACCGGATCTCATATCATATACCGCATCCCATATTACACCACATATCGTTTAATAAACTCACTGACGTAGAGTCTAAACCACAATGGAAACACAGTTCATAACTTGCATGCTAAACAACCCGTGCACCAAATGGGCATCACTCCCAGTATATGCATAAGTACAAATAAGTCAATGCTTTCGCTACTTCGATTGTGAAAAGTATGACTACTCAGCATTGTCATTCAGGTATAAGTGCTTGTAACATCTATCGCATATTGGTTGGAGAAGGAACGAAACATGATTTATAAGGTTGTGTATACCTCTCCTAGCATGAGATCTTTTGGGTGGAACAAATGTTCCATACCATAAACAAAACCGTGAGTCAATTGAGCAAATCGGACAATATTGTGCTAGGAGATTTGGGTTGTTACATATACTAGAGCCAGCCCATGCACAAATGTGCACAACATGGACATTGTGTCCGAAAGGGAGATGATTTGTAACATCCATCCCCACATCGATTGAAGAGTGGAATGAAACAAAGCATGAGACATTTTGGTTGGAACAAGTGTTTCATACCACAAGGTTTGGGTTGTTAAAATACTAACGAAAACAACCGCTATCAACCCCTCCTCAACCTTCATGATGTTTGTATATGACTACAACTACTATTACACATCACTTCAGCTTACATACACTTTCGTGCACGTGCTCCATGTGCTAAGCAGATCGTCTAGAAATCCTCGCAACCTATATATGGCTAGCACTTATTCCTAGAAGGTCATCGAACACCTACTAGGCCCGTATATCTGTAATAAGCAAGTAAGGTTACTATCCTCGTCCATTAAGTTTGAATACATGTATATAATTTGTTAAACATTCGCATAATCCATAAGCAAACATTAGCATGCATTTTTAATGTATAAGGAAATCATATAGTTTGCAAGTATAACACTTAACACATATAACCATAAATTTCGTATTTAATTAACCTTCTTAAAAAGGTTTTGTCATTGTCCTTAATTTTATAAAGCTATTGAACTCACCTGGAGTCCACAAAATAGCAACCAAACAAGTCCACACTAAGTCTACCAAATACCCCAAACAATAAACGAAGACTCATAAGGAAAGCAGACACCAAAGTTCAAGTATCAAGATAACAGAGTAGTATGCGTTGCGTTTCCCTAAGGACACATCATGTTTAACAAGTCAACAAGTCAAAAGTGCACTAAGCTCAGTCAACGTGTCGTGCTATATCCTTGCGGCATGTACCGTTTATGCGACATAATTGCATTGGGAACATGCTCCGTACACCAAAGTTTTAGCGCATAGCTTGTGATTTCGGTGCAGAGGAGTGCCATCCGCATGGTTTCAGCACATGGAAACATTTGAACGTTGAGTTATATGATCAACACTTACGTTTACCAAATCTTAATCAAAATCCATGTTTAAACAATCCTTGAACTCAGAATTCATACCAGATAACACCAATTTTAAATTTATACTACATTGAGGGTATTGATTTTGGGTTCTTGCTACTCAGCCGTCACCCCCTCCCAATAGTTCATATTGTTATCCATTTAAGCAACCAAGACACCCCATTGACTAATAATAAAGCATGATCATGGATTAGATAATTCTATTGAATGATTTGCTTCACAAAACACCCTTCGATTCCTTGTCTTCTTGATTTTCTTCTCTTAACCGATTACATACATAAACACACACAAACTCATGGTTTCAAATTTGCCGATCGACTAATGAGACTTGGTGGAGGATTAACCTAATTAAGTCTAAGCCTTAAACACCTTTTAATCTCCTAAGTTCTCCTTTTGTCCCCACTTAGTCCTTACACTTCTGTATTTTTATAATTACATATAACACACTAAAAAAAATCATAAACACGACGCACAAATAAATATTATATTATTAATAGTTAACAAGGGAAAATTACAATGGTTCTAAATGATAATATTCTAAAAAAATCATGTTGTCACACTACTTCTATAGTTATACAGAAAAAAATGATTTCACGCCGACCGGCATCTCAACCAATAAGTCCGATGCCAAAGAAGACATGGGCCATTCTTCATAATCTCAATATAGATGATTGGCAAGTATTAGTTAAGAAGAAAACTAAATGTAATTTTTCATATTCTGGTTAGTAATTTAATTGTAATGAGAAGTTAGGTAAATTTGGTGAACTGAGTTAGGATTTACTGATTGTACAATAATTCGTGTCTGAACACACTCACTTTAATCAGCACTTGTTTAATATGCTCAACAGTTGTTAATGGCATTGACCTATCATGATAACCATTTTCTAACAACGATTAGCGGTTGATTCATTGAATTATTGTACATAACAAACTTTAACGCTCATTAATACTAAAATAACTACTTTAATGTTTACATATAGAATAAAGCAACTCAAATTGAATGATATATAGATCTTCCGACTCTTTGTCTTAATATTCTAAAACTATTTAATCCATATATGTTCGATGACATTCACCTTCGCCCGAAATCTTGGTTGCCGCATAGATCTAAAATCTAAAATCTTGTTGGATCATGTGGTGTCTTAACCGCCAGAAGCAATGTGGCCAATGATTTAGTTTGTCTTATATGGTGTTCATATTAAGGGTGGCAATTTATGATCCGACCTGAAACACGACTCAAACCGGACACGAAAAAATTGACACGAACCCGAAATGGGTCAAAAGCAGGTCGACACGAAGTTGACACGAAAATAAATGGGTCAGGTTAGGGTCAATTATAAAATTTTCTTTAATACTTAAAACTTTAATTTTAAAAAGGAGATTGTGAATTCAAATAAGGGAGTGACATCATAGACAATAAATTTCGATAAACAAAAGTACAAAACCTTTAAACTCTAAAAACTTAAATAAACTATAAAAGATTTAAACCTAAATAATATTACATCATGGTTTAAATTCAAGAATACAACGGAAAAGAGGAAAAGAAGACTTGCCTTTTGAATTTGGATAATTTCCATTAGGTTATTTTAATCCATAGCTTGTCACTAGTTAGTACTTTTGTATAGAAGCTACTAAATTGTATTGGTATTCGATATTTTAATCCGTGGTTTATTCACCAGTTAGTAGAGAAAATTGGAAACGGACAAGAAATTCGAAAATTTTATAACAAAAACCGCACTCGAAAACCGAATTTGAATACCGTAATCGGAAATCGTAATTAAAAATGGTATTGGAAACCCATAATTGAAAACGGTATTGGAAATCCGTAATCGAAAGTAGTATTCGAAACCCGTAATCGAAAACGGTTTACGAAACCCGTATTTAAAAATACCCGTCAAATACGTTTGACCAAAATGGGTCGACACAAAACACGACCCGAACCCGACACGAAAATAAATGGGTCGGAATTGGGTCGACACAAAACTGACCCGAACCCGAACAACACTAACCCAATAACACGAACCCGACTCAAATTATCATCCTTAGTTCATATACCCAAATTAGGTTTATATCAATTCTGATTTTTAAATCTTGAAACTATTTGAAAACAGTAAATTTATATTAAACCATTCAAATCTTTGAGTAGTAACAAAACTCTGAAGAAATCAACAATGGATTTCTGTTTACATTTTGTCTGGTCTGCTTCCTCTACCCACCACCCCCACCCCCACAGCCGCCCCCTATATTTTACTGATCGACTCACTCATGCCCCATGAGGTGTCTGAACGCGACAAGATAACGAATCCTACTCTATTTTGCGTGTGTTAAAGATTGTGTGTGCTGCGTGTTTTTCTTTACAGATCCAAAGATCTTTCCCTCTTTATCTCCTCTTTTAATTGCCAATTGCTTGCTATGGCTTCACAGATACGTTAAATTATAAGATCAGATCTGCTTATAAGATTCTATGAATTGGTTGGGACCCTGATGTTAGGGTTCATGATGATCAACTTGAATTGGGTTTTTGTCCTCTGGCGGTGAATCGTTGGGGAAATGTTTAGTTTTATCTGGTCACGACAAGCTTCTGAGTTTCTTTGAAGTTGGGTTTGTGAATAAATTGGTAATTTGTTTGGAAGTGAAACATATCCATGCTAATGCTTTCCAAGTGTTCGACGAAATTCCGCTGAGGATTAAAGTGAAGGACTTTGGTATTTGCCGTGAAGGAGGTTTGTTGCTCTTGAATTATGAATTTCCTGCATATGTTTGTTCCTTACTTTCTTGCTATTTTGAGTAGTTTTCTTTGATGTCCTTTTAACTTAGAACTTTTTACCCAAAATTAGCAAATTTTTATGCATATATTTGACATTTAATCATTGGTGGTTTGTTGTCATGGTTATGCTTATATGATTTAGTTCTTCCCTTTCTTTATAACTTCAAAGGAGTAGTAATTCTTCATAGCATATTCAATTTATTAACTTGTTTTTTGAGTTTGATGATTTTGGATCTTGTAGAATTTCACCCTCCATGAGACAGTGGTTGATTGTGTTGTATATATATATATATCTATTTGGATAATTTGGATGTTTAAAAAAGTTTTAAAATTACTGAATTTAAATTGTATTTTTTTAAATAAGATTACTGTCTTATTGCTGTTCTGTAGAAAAATGGCAACACCGGTTGAACCACCAAATGGGGTTAGATCAGAAGGGAAACACTACTTTTCTATGTGGCAAGCGTTGTTTGAAATCGATACAAAATATGTTCCCATCAAGCCCATTGGCAGAGGTGCATACGGTATTGTTTGCTCTTCTGTTAACCGTGAAACCAATGAGAAAGTTGCAATAAAGAAGATACATAACGCCTTTGATAACCGTATTGATGCACTAAGAACTTTACGTGAACTTAAACTTCTTCGCCATCTTAAACATGATAATGTTATAGCATTGAAAGATGTCATGGTGCCAATTCACAGAAGAAGTTTCAAAGATGTGTATTTGGTTTATGAGCTTATGGATACAGATCTGCATCAAATTATTAAGTCGTCTCAGGCACTTACAAATGACCATTGTCAATACTTCCTCTTTCAGGTATGTAGATTCTCAGGGAATGTTTAGATTTATGTTCTGAAAATTAACAATATATTTATCTGTAATAAAACGACATTCAAAAGATAATCGACTGTAAACGGATGCTTTTATGTTTCAAAACGCAAGTCAAAGCACCCCTTTAATCATGAGACCACGTCTCTACTCTTTTATAATTCTGGAAGTACCAATTTTATGAGTTGTGTTCAATAAAGTCCATATAAAAAACATAGTCTTGTAATTTTAATATTGAATCACATGTGATTCGGTATACAATCACATGTGAATTACAAAAATGCCACTCTGCCCAAAATTTTAAACTTCAATCTGGACCATTGATGGGGCTGATCCAAAGGCTAAAATTAGTCCCTCGGACCTTGTATTAAGTAGGGACTATATTGAATATTTCTCTTTGAAAATAACCTGAAAATATTTATTAGTTGCTGCGAGGTCTGAAGTATCTCCATTCAGCAAACATTCTCCACCGTGACTTAAAGCCCGGGAATTTACTAATAAACGCAAACTGTGACCTGAAAATATGTGATTTTGGGCTTGCAAGAACCAGAAGTGGCACGGATCAGTTCATGACAGAATATGTGGTTACGCGTTGGTACCGGGCCCCAGAGCTCCTTCTATGCTGTGATAATTATGGCACCTCAATCGATGTTTGGTCAGTTGGGTGCATATTTGCTGAACTTCTTGGAAGAAAACCCTTATTTCCAGGTACAGAATGTCTTAATCAGTTAAGATTAATTATCAACATTCTTGGCAGCCAAAAAGAAGAAGAAATCGAATTTATTGATAACCCAAAAGCAAGAAAGTTCATAAAGTCGCTTCCTTTTACACAAGGGATTTCATTTTCTCAATTGTACCCTCATGCTCACCCGTTAGCCGTTGATCTTTTGCAAAAAATGCTTGTTTTTGACCCTTTAAAGAGGATTAGTGTGACAGAAGCTCTTAATCATCCTTACATGTCTTCACTTTATGACCCGAGATATGATCCTCCAGTTCACGGTCCACTGGATATGGATATAGATGAGGATTTAGGGGAGGATATGATAAGAGAAATGATGTGGAAGGAGATGCTTCATTATCATCCAGAAGTCGTTGCTACTGCCAATGCGTAGGTAATATTTCTCACCACCATTGGGTTTTCGTGTTTGGAATCCTAAGTTTTTGCTTATCTTTATTTCTTCTTCTCTCATTTTGCTTATCGTTTTCTGTCTAAAAAGCATGGGGTATAATGTATTACTGGTAGCTTTGTACCATAGATTGTATCATGCTCTAAAAACAGTCTCATTCCACGAGCGTCTTTGTCATAAGCTCGAGCTCTGTTGTATATACGCGTGTTGTCATTTCACTTCCCTTAGGAGGTAAAAGCTTAATTCCTGTTTGATTTTTGTCATTATTGTTAACTAATTAATTATGGATACATGAGAATGATTAAAATGCTTGTTTTCTTTTCTTGTTTCTCCTGCACAAGTTCACTAGTTTTCTTGTTGATTCGAGTTCTGAAATATGTCGGTTGCTTATATGTTAACTTGCTGTCTGTGTGATTATTTCCCGGAAAAACTCGACCTTAAATGCACAAGTATTATGTGTTATTACTTGTGTTTATTCGTCCCTAAGTGTAAAGAAAAACGGAGTTAAATATTTGGCATATTTGATGGGGCAGGTGGTCCAAAAGGATAGATGTTTATATTTATGTCAAAATAATGTCCATTTATTATTGTTGCACGGCACGTTTAAAATGTGCTTGTTTTTGTTGCAGAATGAAGTTGATTTTTTCATATTACTTGAAACTATTTAATAACATGCGATGAAATACATAGATGCCAAGTTTGTTGATAGCGGTAACAATAAATGTATTTTGTTACTTTATTAACTCGGATTTATTTCGCAGAATAGTAATAAAGTTTGAAAATTATATCACCAATGTTACGTTACTAATGGGAAATTTCACAATGAGAGATAATAAGTGAATGACCTTGATAGAACGAGTTTTAAACTTGATTATCATTCGATGAATTTTCCCCTATTAACTCTCTTTGTCCCAAACTTTTGGGTCAATGGGCATGTTGACCCTAATTATGATTACATGGTGAAGACCATAAACATTTTTCATCTCATTCACCTCTTTCTTGCCCCAATATGATCTTTTAGATGCCAAAATAAAGAAGAAATGGAGCTAATGGCCCTTCTGCATTTGAACTTTCTCTTATGGAGAGCCATTTATGATTTAATGTAAAATCATTGTTGTGTCCACATAATCGCAATTAAAAGTGTCAAATACATTTTCAAAGTCGATTTTAAGAATCAAAGCCTTATTTTTAGATCTCCTAGCCTATGCTATGAACTCATCAAAAGTCCATTGAGAATACTTCTTGGTTTGATGAACATTGTTTGTTCGGTTGTTCCCCACCAATCATTAACTAATAACTTCCTTCAACTTGTTCTCAAGACAAATTTTGCTTTTGTACAAGCAACTGACAAGGCTTATAGTCTATACTCAATAACATGATAAAGCCACAAGATAGGTAGTCTATACTCCGTCGTCGTGCTTAGTCGGCAGGTTAAGATTATCCAAATTTTGACAATAAAGGTATATCTAATTATTTAAGTCAAGAGATAGGGTGATAAATTATAATTTGTAATGAAAAGGGTATGGTGACTAAGGCTAATAATTCGGAATGAATTTTTGATACCGTGTTCATGGCAATTATGTCATATATATCGGTCATGCTTTGGGGCGACCCATTTCGGCCAAATGTATTCGACGAGTATGTTTTCGATTATCCAATACTCGTATTCTTTTTCTGCTTTGATACAAACTTCAAATATGATTTATGTTTCGATTCAAACTTTAGAATTCAATGCTCATTTTGAATTGATTCGAACTTTAACTTTGGTGTTCATTTCAATTTTATTCGAATTCTGAACTTCAAATTTTGTTTACATTCATTTAATACAACTATAAAGAGTAATAGTTCAATTCTATGTTTAAACACTTTTTCGGGTATTAAAAGACTTCATTTTATTCCCCCAACAACATTAGAATCAATCCCCAATCAAATACAAGGTCAAAGGGGTCGACAAATGGTTTTTAAGGTGTTCAGGGCATCTCGTGCCGCGAGACATGGTGCCTCGCGCCGGGAGAAAATCTCTAGAAAATGGCATGTTGCTGATCTGCGCTTGACGCGTCTCGTCCGGCGGCTAACAACAACAACATGTTGTTTTCTACTTACAGCACCTGCCATTCATTTCCAGTTATAACAAGTCTCTTTTGCAGCATTTAGGAACTCATATGTACCACAAAACAGCTTCAAAGCAACCATGTAACATTACTTTGACAAATCAAACCCTAGCTCACACAATTCTTTCTCATTTTGACCCATTTGCTAAATTCTTTAATGCATAGCAACAATATATTACCAACTCAATTGCCACATTTAAATCTAATTCATTGATTACAAATTCAGTTATCACATATAACTTTCATATAATTACAAAATTGTTATATTTAAATCTAATTCATTGATTTTGATAATCCAATGATTCAGATTGGCTCTTTGTTTATAAATTTAAATTCACATATGTAGAATAAAAATAGATAGGAAAGGGAAATATGAGACATGACTCGAACAAAAGGTTTCTTCATAAGTTCATATATAGTTTATACGATTATTATTATTCTACAATTATAAAGACGAAAATTAAATGCCAACCTATTTATTTATGAATATGTCTTTTCGGTTGTCTTATTTCTATGGCCGAAACGGTAAAATAAAAAAGATAACAAAAAAAAAAACCAAGGCTAAATTGTTAGTAAAAACCTACTAAAAACTATACCCGTTTCAAATTGGATAGAAAATACGTCAATTTATAAATAGATAGATAGAATTATATGTCACTATAAGGCTGGGCGTTATACCTTACCTGCAGGTAAGGCTTACCCGATGTCACATCAACGCCACATCATTCTTCATCCCTTACCTTTCTCCTTTACCCAATATCAAGTTATACCTTACCTTAAAACTATCCCTATTTTTTTATTAATATATTAAAATAAAAAAATATGTGTGTGATTGTGATTGGTTGAGAGGGGGTAGGGAGGGTGGGGCGGGGATGGAACTCGTCGTCGAGCTCATGGACCCGAAGGCCGAACTCGAAGGGCAAACTCGAAATCGAGTTTTGGTGTTCTCGATGGAGCCCGATCGAACTCGAAGCCATCGAGTCGAGCATAACGACCAGCCTAACCCGTACGTAAATAGGTTGCTTAGTGCGGGGTAATTCCTTTTAAATTGGTCAACGGAAAACTGAAATAAATTTGTTGGTAGAAGTTTACTTTAAAGTAGAAAAATTACCGTCGTTGTTATAATGGAAAAAAAAACTAGCAATATACTTGTTTTTGGTAATGTTGTAAAGAATACATCGATTTATCAATGGATTTAGTGTCTGTTGCTAAAAATTCGTTAGTATTGACAACTTTTCTAGTAGTTTGTCTGCTACCTCCTTAATTAGGACCCTATATCTAACCCCATATAGACACATACATATACCGAAAGAGATATCCAAAAGAATACATAGATGGAGAAAGAGAGGACAAGAACTTCTATGTGTAGTGGTAGTGGCAGTAATATGTGGTTTGTAAAAGCAAGTGTAAGGAGGGTGTCTCTGGTACGTGATGTGGAATTCCGGTGAGGGTGGGAACTAGCTACATCTCCATGGTTGGCGTGCGGATAATCGGTTCAAAAAATTAAAATTTAAACTGAATAAACCGGTTAACTTATAATCATTTGATCGGTTTTTTCGATTGACTAAATAACTATTACATAACTACTAATATATTTTTAAATTAATAACTTTCAAAATTTAATATTTATATCTTAACTAGTTTTGAATTTGAACATAAATCATTATGAATGATGTGACTTTTATATCACAAGTGACAATAAAATATTATAAATAATGACGTGTGAGTAGAGTAGAGTAAAAGTTATTACTAGTAAGTAACAAGATTAATGAAAGTAATTGACTTGTAAATATTAAATAATTATTATCTTTACTATGTTAAGAAATAAAAAGTTATATTTTTTTAAACAACTCTTAATCTAGTCAATAATTTTGTTTTTAACATAATTTGAACTCATGATCTTTGACCAATAAACAACCACCACATCAAAGCACCTAAGTGCTTATCACTACACTATAATTGAAGTAACAAATAAAAAGTTATATGTACTTATGTGTTTATTTATTGTATAAAAAATTAGTTAATTACTTTTTAGGTTCATATGATTTTATGGTTTTTATGATTATATTTCATAACTGCTTTTTTTTTTTGCATTGTTAGTCCCTAAATAATAAATTTCTTACAAATTTGTCTATGATGCATTTAGAAAGACGAAAATACTTCTGCCATCAAACTTTACTCATTTTCTAATTTCTTATTTATATATAAATTGTTTTAAGAAAATAAGAAAATGTTTTAATTATATTTTAATTATAAAGAAATGAACATCTCTCTCTTTACGCACCCATCTTCTTGTCTCTCCATTCTTTCTCCCATAAACCACTGCGTGTTAGGGTGTTAACCGTCAAAATAAACTTGTGAATCTTAAACTGAACCACATAAGTTTTAACAAAATACAACCTTTATTTGATTAAGTTTATAAAAAAAAATGAAACCTTATACATGATACATAACTGAAACTGATTTTAAACGAAATAGATATTCAAACTTTATTACATAAAAGAATAAACAAAGTTTGAAATTATTTACCTTGGATGCTCAAACGTTAGTCTATCGGTAATGATGTCAACGAGATCCTTCTAGCCGGAAACAACCAACACATGCAAAAGAGGAACCGCCATTACACGTACGGAACTCGACAAACAAAACCCGAAATACACCTTGGGGTATTCAGCCGATTATCAAAAGAGGGAGAGAGATAGCGATATTATTTATCAATCTTAAATCTTCTACCTTTATTAAATGGATTAATCTTATATATATACCAATTACATAATTATCTAATTATATATATACATACATACATACATATATAGGGGAGGGTTCCATCGAGAACCAAAAAAAATGCGAGAACTGCGAGAACCGATCTAAACCGTAAAATATCTACCAAAAGTCAAGATATTAAATTATGAAAATTATACCAAATATGCTCTTTAACATGACATTCATATTACTATATTTTTTTCAACAAAAAAATTTCGTTTTTACCGGGTTTTTTTTCTATCACTATAAGGTATGTTACATATATGTAATCAGTACTATAAGGTATGTTACATATATGTAACGAATTTTTTTTGTTGAAAAAAATATAGCAATATGGATGTCATATTAAAGAGCATATTTTTGTCGTTAATTTGGTATAATTTTCATAATTTAATATCTTTCCGTTTGGTAGATATTTTAGTTTTAAAAAGATAGGGATCAGTTCTCGCAATTTTTTGGTTCTCGATGGAACCCTCCCCTACATATATATATATATATATATATATATATATATATATATAATCAGGATCAAGTAAAAAGAAAATTATGGTACAAAAAGTAAGGAGAAATATGGTGTTGACACGTGTCATAATCAACCAAAACTAACAAAAGGGTAAAAAAGGAAGTTTAAAAAAAAGAAAATAATTCTCTCTCCTACCCTCTACCCACGTTCTATACCCCCCCTCAGATTTAACGCTCTATACCCTCTACCAACGTCACCTCTGTGCATAAAATCCCCGAAACCCTTGTTTACGACGACGCTGGTCTGCTCGTCCTTCCCTGTCGAATCCCTAGTTTACACCGACGCTGGATCTGCTCGTCCTTCCGCTCGAAACCCTAGTTTGCGCCGACGCTGGATCTGCTCATCCTTCCCTCTCGAAACCCTAGTCTACGCCGCCGCCTTCATCTGCTCATCCTTCCCCTGACGAAATCCTAGTAATCGCCGCCGCACGACCTGCCTCCGATGGACGCCACGACCCTAGTTTACGCCGTCGCCTGACGAAACCCTAGTTATCACCGCCGCCGACGCTGCATCTGCTCATCCTTCCACTTGATTTTAAAGCACCACCGTCGATCTCCCTTACCCTAGCGGCTAGCGCTGAAGAGGTCGCCGACCATCACCGCCACGAATATTTGTGCATCAAAGGTATTCGATTGTGAAGTCGCCGACCATCTACTGTTTCTAGATTATCTACTATTCTTTTTTTTTTGTGCATCTGTTATGTTAATGTACTGGCCCATTGTGATTGATGAATCAAGCAGATTCCAGATACACTGTGCATCTATTTTTGTTTTTTTTATGATTCATCTGTTTTTGTGTTTATCAATCGCCGATTCTAGATGCAGCAAATAATGATATGTTTTTCTTGAACTATGTATCTGTAAATATTTAGGATTGTGTATCGATTTATTCTTGAATCTTCTGTTCTATTTGATGGATTTGTGCACCGATATAAGATGTGTTGTTTTGTTGATTTGTGCATTTGTGTTTGAATTTGGGTATGTGTGGTGTGCATCAAACAATTCTGGTGAACAATAAAGAGATCAATTTTTTGAAACAAAATGTAAATGCAGATGAAAATGGCGACCTGAAACTAGGAGAGAGAATTTTTAAAACTGGTCAATAATACCCTTAATGGTTTTTTTAATAATTAATAAAAAAAGAGAAAACCCACTTTCTTAGGAATAGATTTGAAAAATCTAATGGCTGAGATTTCACCTTACATTTTGTACCATAACTTTATTTTTACTAAATCTCTACCCTATATATATATATATATATATATATATATATATATATATATATATATATATATATATATATATATTCAGCTACTAAAACATATAAATATTATATGTATTTTCGGCCCATTAGTAATAATAATTAATCCAAAAACCTAAATGGTTTAAACTAAAACGAAAATTTGTTTTTCGAGTACCTTAATTAATTATGTCTATATATTTATTAAGTAATAAACATATACCCATTATTAATTAACTAGTATAGTATCTGCGTCAATGCGGCGACGACAAATAGTTTTGCTCAGTAATTTATCCTTTTTAATTATTGAGTCATTTAAATTCTATAAATGTTTATCAATTTAGGTTATAGGTTATCCAAAGTCATGAGTCTGTTTATACACATTTTCTAATAATTAAGTTCAACTATATACTATGTCATAGAACATTTATAATGAAATGATTAGTTGTTAAAAAATTATGTAATAATTAAGTTAAATGGCATGATGTTTTAAATATGTTCTTATTATGAAAAGTTGTTGGTGCATATTTGTGAATCCTTAGTTCGTATCAATAAAATATATTCATGTTTATTAATTCAAATGTGTTTTGATTAATTGTTTGCATGTTTATATATTCTTAGTGATTCTATGTGAATATCTTAAGCTTACAAGTACTTAATCGTGTGTTGATGTGAGTTTGGAAGTTTAAGTGTGTGTGTAAGTTCATCACGTGTGTGATGTATTCACTGCGTGCGTGGTGGATTCACTACGTGCGTAGTGAAGGTCAACTCGCACGTGGTGATTAGGTCGGTTAATAGGTAATTAATTAACATTAAAATATAAAAGGTCGTGCGTATTGGGCTGACTACGTACGCAGTGCTCTGCACCACGTGCGTAGTGAAGATTTTACTCTATAAATAGAGCTTAACCCCGCATTAGCGTGGGTAATCGTTCGTAACTACGCATAATCACTTTCTATCGTACGACATTGACCTTATCCGACCTTAAGCCTTAGTAATCGCGACTTTGACCTCGTAATTCGTAATCTTAGTGATAAATACGAAAACCAAGGGCAGCCTTAAGCATTCTGTGTGAGTTCTTAGTGTTTGTTCTTGCTTCTACTCTGTGTGTTTCTTAGTGTTACTGTGTGCCGGACACCTAAGCAGATCATAGTATCCTTAGGAGGTTTGGGAAATAGAATTCCGCACTATTTCTCATCCTAGATCAGTCCTAGCATTAGGGTGTTTTAGTTTAGTTTAGAACCTCATTCCCCAGCCGGTCCTACAAAGTGGTATCAGAGCCTTGTGCTTTGATTGATCACTTTTCCTTTAGGATTTCGTGATCTAGGTGTCGATTAGGCCTGTGTGTTTGTCCTTTTCGTCGTTTTTAATCGGTTGTTAGGTCGAAAATAGGTCGTTTTGCGTTAAATAGGTCGTGTTTTTACGTTAATCTGTTTGCATTTTACTCGTGCGAAGTAATTCCTTAGTGCGTGCGTAGTAAGCTTTGTGCGTGCGAAGTGTGTCGTTGATCCTCTAGAATCTCGATAGGTTGTGTGCTAGTTCGTACGTAGTGACTCCTCAACTCGTGCGTGGTAAATCCATTACGTGCGTGTTGAGGCTGTGTGATAAATTTTTCCATTAAAAATATCTTAACTACTCCGTGCGTAGTCAACTCCGTCCGTGCGTACCACTGTCTCAGTTCGTGCGTAGTAACGTCTGTGTGTCTTCGTGTCAGTTCGCATTGAGTATTACCCACTACGTGCGTATTGTGTCCTGTCCGTGCGTAGTATAGTGTGCTTCGTGCGAAGTGAGTTCCCACTCCGTGCGTATTGAATCTGTGTGGTTTATCAAATCTTAATTTAAGTCTGTGTGTTCTCAGCTCTTGATTACTGAAATGGCATCAAAACAGACAACAACTTTAAACAACTTATTATTAGACAGTGAAATGGGGAGTGCCAATAAAGTACCTAAACTGTTAACCATGGAAGACTATCCTATGTGGAAGCCCAGGTTCGAAATATTCCTCGATGGCCTTGACTGTAGACTTCGGAGAGCAATAAGCACCGATTATATGGTTCCCAAGGGGGAGGGAAATATTGAAACCCCCTATGATGGAATGACTGTTGAACAGAAGAGCAGTCATGATGCAGAGAAGAAGGCCTATGCTCAGTTAATCCAGGCGATTCCTAATGAGATCTTCCATCAATTTAGAAGATATAAAACTTCCCACAGCCTGTGGAGAGCACTAGAGAAGAGAAATGAGGGAAATGCCGCCCTCAAGGAATTGAAAGCAAGTCAATTGAGAAAGGAATTAGATCATTTCATGGCTACGAGAGATGAGAAAATTATTTCTCTCATTACAAGATATAATCATCTTCTCAGTGAACTGGACAGTCTGGGTGTTACTGTTCCAGAGAAGCAGCAAGTGGAAATTTTGGCAAAAGCCTTGCCCAAGAGCTGGCGGCCATATATTATGATACTGAAGAACAGTGGTGGTTTTGACGGGATGGATCTAAATGATTTCATCACAAAGTTGAAAGAGCAAGAGCAGGAGGAACAAAATTTGGATTCCATGTCCAGTTATCAACAAAATCCTTCTCTCTACTACTCTGGAACACCTGTATCGTCATCCACTTCTTTAAATGCCCCCTTACAATCTGCCTATGTGAGTAATGTAAATGAATCTGGCAGATCTACATCTGAAGCTTCATCTTCTGGGCCATCCTATACTGTGTCTACTTCTGGATTCAATGCCGAGCATTTCAAGTATGGGAGTGCTGATGAAGTTAAAACACATATGAGCATGCTAAGTGCACTAGTCTCCTCTTATGATGATCTACTGAAGGGGAAGATTGGTAATGCTCATCTGACTCAAGAGGACTATGACCAGATCGATGATGATGAGATGGAAAGACAAGATATCCTCTGGTCATATGCGAACATAGTCAGGAGGGCGAGAGCGTATGAGAAAAGAACAGGGAAGCAGATATCAGCAACAAAGGATACCAAACTCGGTTTTGATAAGTCTGCTGTAACATGCTATAACTGTGGTGAAAGAGGCCATTTCGCGAGAGAATGCGATAAGCCAAAGGGTGTGGGACCAAGGTATCCGTTCAAAACCAGTCCTGGCAGCAGATCATCTTCCTCTACAACCATAAAGTCTGAATCAACTCCAACACCGGCTAAGGCAATGGCAGTTGTTCAAAGGGACGAGGGAATTGACTGGTCAGTACAATTTGGGAACGCTGATGCTGATATTAATGTGGCAAATGTTCATGTGTTGAACGAAGATTCTCAATCCGAGACAGAAAGTTACTCAAGTGAGGAAGAATCAATTGCCAGCGTTGATGATGAACCAGCCCCAATTCCAGCTGCAGAAGAGACACCAGTGAAAGTTCGTGCCAACGAGTCAAACCAAAAGGTGTGCAGTTGTGGTCAATCATCAGAGGAAAAGGTATGTACTTTTGGCTTACCTTGTGGTTCTTGTAATGACTATGTAAAACAGATAGTGTTCTTAAAGTCTACAATTTCAGAGCTCACATCTAAGTTAGATAAAAACCTGTTAATCAAAGAAAGAGAAAAACAATTAAAAGAAAAGAATGAAAGTCTAGGCAAACAGGTGCAAGAACTAGGTGTGGCTCTGTTAAATAAACAGGATGCTATCGTGTTTTACATAAATGAGATTGATATGCTGAAACGAGACCTTGCTACTTCAAAGGTCGATTATGAGACTCTGAGTCAAAAACTCAAAAGTTATTCCACGTCTTCTTACTTATTTGAGTACATAATCGATCAGAGAGGTCAAGGTACCGATTCAGAAAAGAACAAAAAGTTATACTCTAAATGTCCACCACCAGTGTTAAATCAACTGGTGAATGATGACGTTCACTCTGAATCTGACCCACTACTCACAAAGGTTGATGAATCTTCTGCATCAACCCCAAACGAGGATTTAAAGTTACACGAGAATGTGGGTGAGCCTCAGAAGAATGAGGTTCAGCAAGAAGAAATCAAAAAGGTTGAACCAGGCATAAGAGAACTGTTGGCTAGTTCTAATGTGAAAGGTCCGTTGATGCATCGTATTCACGATGCTCTTCGGAAATTTGAAAAGGAGGGTGTAAAGTCTCCTGATACCCGTCCATACCAAGAGGTCAAAATCTTACCCAAACATCAAGGGTTAGGGTATCGATCTCAAAGGGTGTCGAAAGGTTCTGTAAAGCAATATCCAGACAGGATTTGCTATGTGTGCAGGAGACCTGGTCACCTCAGTTCCGAGTGTGATCAGCAGCCACATCAGTGCTGTAACAGGAAAGTTGAGACTTTTCAAAAGAATAAAACGTTTTCTAAAAACAATCAAAACTCAACTCTTCCAGTTCAGCATCAAAGGACAAACGGGGATACCATAAGAAAATCTAAAAAACCCGAAGTTGTTAGCAAAAGAAAATCTTCGCTCAATCAGACTTCTAAGTGGACTAACAAACTGTGTGTTCAAATGTCTAAGGATTCGAGTGACAGGTTCAGAAATGCTGTTGAGAAGTCTGTAACTTGGATGAAACTTCCAGTGATTGGAGAAGACGGGAAACCCATGACTATTCGGGCTTGGGTTCCTAATGTTTTCTAATTCTTTCTTCTATGTGAAGGGAGTCTCCCGCTATAATCAAGTGTGAGGTATTTGTGACTGTGTGTCTATTTTCTGTGTGACTAAATTGTTTGTTTGTCTTTGTGTTTATTTTCTGTGTGTCTTTGCGTTTCTATTTTCTTAGTTTTTAGTTTCTTTAGTATTTTAGGGGGAGATAGTTCAGAAAACTTAGAAAATACAAAAAAAAAAAAAACAGAAAACTTAGAAAATACAAAAAAATCAGAAAACTTAAAAAAAAATAAAAAATGAGAAGTTGATCCAACTCAAATGGAAAATGATGGTACACTGGTTCTCAATACAAAGTATGTCTAGTAAAATTAGGACTGAAGGCATGCACATATTCTTGAGAAAACTGTCTGAAAATTTGAGTCAAATCAGATGAGAAACAGATGGCGTGTAAGGCATATGATGAGAGTCTAGGCTGATAAGTGGTTATGCATGTGGAAATCCTACAAAGATTCAAACTATCGAGACATTCCAAGTCTACAAATCAATAACAGTTGAGACTAACTTAGTCTGGTGCACACACCTGTTACCATGCCAAATGTGCTTAGATGACAATGAGCAAAATGTAAAAGAGGGTGAAAAATTGACCCCAATCTGAGATGTCAAAAGAAATAGATACATTGATCTATCAATGTTGAATTGTCAAAGAGCATAAAATGCAGTGACAAAAGCTATATTGATCTATTAGTGTTGAATTGTCAAAGAGCATAAAATGCAGTGACAAAGGCTCAGCAAGAAAAATGTCTAGAGAGGTGAAAAATTGACCTCCATGTCAAAGAGCATAAAATGCATTGACAAAATCACAAAGCACATAAGCATGGTGGTTGGGTATTCAAGTTGTGCATCCTACTGAGTGAGTCAAAACACTGTGAGATTTCAAAAGAGATAGTCTTAACCATGTACTCAGTTCTAGATAATCAGAAAATGTTGAAATCAAATCTGTCATTATCTGAGGAAAGTTAGATTGACAGACAGATATTAAGAGAATATGTTTATGCCCAAGGTTCTGAAATGAATGATTACTGAGTATAGACGAGCTGGTACTGACTCCATACTGGAACCTTCTCACAAAAAGATTTAATTTCAGTAATTTAAATTTCTGCAATTTAATTTAATTCAGTTAATTTCTCAGTTAAATTTCAAATCTTGTTCTTTTGATTTTAGGTCTTAGTATTGTAATTAGATTCTTATTAGTTTGCATTTTCATCTTTCTTTAATAAGAAAAATACAAAAAGATTTTTGGTGTGTTCCTTATTTTTTTTTTGGTATGTTTATTTTCTTTATTTATTATTTCTTGTGTTTGCATGTGCTCAAATGTTCATTATTTGCATTGAAGTTACTAACAGCTGTGTGCTGAGTACAGGATAATAGAGAAAAAGGCGAATTCTATGTGAAAAGTAAGCTCACACGAAGTGATTGAGTAATCCGCGCGAAGTGCATGAGAAGGACGTGCGAAATGGATTGGTGTATACACCATGTGATCAAACTCGCACGAGTTAACTTCCATCACGTACGAAGTGGTTTGTCACTTCGCACGAAGTGGAACAGGGTATATATGTTTTTTTTTTCGGTGCGCGTTCGTCAGTATGCACACATATTTCAGAAGGTATACTCGCATTTTCTCTCGACTTTTGATTCGTGTTTCTGTGTGAAAAGAACTTTTCGATCCATCCTTCTTATTCTATTCTGTGTGGTGATCTTCTTGGTATGTTTTTCGTGTCAATCCAACGATTGGATCTTGAGTTATACTCGATTTTATGCTTGAAAGTCTAGAAGCTTTAAAACCGGATTAAGATCGATCATAACTCGAGTCCACTAGGTGTAGACCCAAAAACATCGTAGTTCAGAGTTTTGAAATTCAAAGGTTCGGCGAATTGTTCTTGAGTTTGAGTTTCGACCGTGCGAAGTGAAGGTCATTTCGCACGAACTGATTTCATCTCGCATGAGTCCACTAGGTGTAGACGATGAACATGATGAGTTTCAGCCGCACGAAGTGAATTCCAGTTCGAGCGTATTGTGTCCACCTCGTGCGAAGTGCAGCATGGAGATTTGTTGGAGTGCGTTTGTTCAGCGATATGTTCTAAAGCTTAATGAGAAGCAAGTGACGAGCATGTTAAAGGCCATGTGTCAACGCCCAAAGGAAAGGGAGGACAACATCATGAATACCATGTTGAGCAACAAGTACAATGAGGATGTGCTTGAGAATAAATCCTACGTGGATCAGAAGAAGTGAAATCTACTACTATGTGATAGCTAGATTGTCATTTTACTTACTTTGTGAAACTTTTTGCTTAGTGCATTCTGCTGTGTGCATTTTGCTTTATGCATTTTGCTTTGTGAATTTTTGCTTAGTGCAATGGTTATTGATAGAACTAGGTCTTAGGGGGAGTTTGTTGGTGCATATTTGTGAATCCCTAGTTCGTATCAATAAAATATATTCATGTTTATTAATTCAAATGTGTTTTGATTAATTGTTTGCATGTTTATATATTCTTAGTGATTCTATGTGAATATCTTAAGCTTACAAGTACTTAATCGTGTGTTGATGTGAGTTTGGAAGTTTAAGTGTGTGTGTAAGTTCATCACGTGTGTGATGTATTCACTGCGTGCGTGGTGGATTCACTACGTGCGTAGTGAAGGTCAACTCGCACGTGGTGATTAGGTCGGTTAATAGGTAATTAATTAACATTAAAATATAAAAGGTCGTGCGTATTGGGCTGACTACGTACGCAGTGCTCTGCACCACGTGCGTAGTGAAGATTTTACTCTATAAATAGAGCTTAACCCCGCATTAGCGTGGGTAATCGTTCGTAACTACGCATAATCACTTTCTATCGTACGACATTGACCTTATCCGACCTTAAGCCTTAGTAATCGCGATTTTGACCTCGTAATTCGTAATCTTAGTGATAAATACGAAAACCAAGGGCAGCCTTAAGCATTCTGTGTGAGTTCTTAGTGTTTGTTCTTGCTTCTACTCTGTGTGTTTCTTAGTGTTACTGTGTGCCGGACACCTAAGCAGATCATAGTATCCTTAGGAGGTTTGGGAAATAGAATTCCGCACTATTTCTCATCCTAGATCAGTCCTAGCATTAGGGTGTTTTAGTTTAGTTTAGAACCTCATCCCCCAGCCGGTCCTACAAAAGTTTCTTCACTAAAATGGTATATATAAATCTCATTAAATCAATCTAATAGCTACTTCATTTAACAAGTTTCATTTACTTTGATTTGAGGGTAGTTTATTACTTTTAATTTACTTAAAAATTAAGAGTTTGAAAGTTGTAAATGCTTTATAAAGGAGTAAGATATTGGTGCAAAAATCTCATAATTAAATACTGATTAATAATTACTATTATAAATGTTCTCTGTGAGTATGGTTGCGTTACTACTCGATTTAAAGGCACTTATCGTTTTGACCCTTGAGTGTCCTATAGATGTCACATCACTCTGACTATGCACATTAATCTAACAAACAAAGGATCAAACCATCATCTGCTCCGCTTCACCTTCACACACCATCCACCGCCACTACCAAAGAAAATTTTAACTTAGACAGTTTGTTTGAATCATCACCATAAGAAACTTCACCCTCATTATCTCCTTCCTCATTGAAACTTGAACAACAATGTTAAGTTTTAGGGGCACCGCAACGGAAGCAAAACAATAAATCAACAATATATCATGTACATAATTCTTCCATTAAAACCCATCAAAGGGAACAATACCTTACATGAAAAATATAGCAACTAAAAAAGAGAAGGAAAGCATAATGATACCCAACTTTAGAAGGCTGGAATCATGCACCTAGTTGGGATGACAAGATCAACCAAGAAAAGCTTCTTCTATTGTTGATTGACACCAAGGTTGCTTGACCTCTAAGAGCTAGCAAGCTATTAGTGAGCTTTAAAGCTTGAACCCACATCTAGAACAAGAACAATGTGATCTCCTTCAACACCTTACACAATCATCACTCTCATATCCATGAATTATTGCATGATATCTAATGTTTTTTGTGTGTGAATTAGTAAATCTTAGAGAGAATCTGAAAAAGGGATACCACACACTAAGAGTCCTCTTTCCAACCTCAATACTATCCACATAACGCCATAGAGTTGGCCAAAAAGGAACATAATCCATTAGACCACCAAATGGTCTAATAAAAGTAAAGTGACTTTTCAGCTTCTCTCCACGGTGTACCTCTCACTGACTATGAAGCTCTAGGCATTCACAGCCCGTGAAGGAACTTCATGCCCGTGAAGCACATAACCTACAACCTATTAAGCAAGCTTCTTGGTTATTGAGCAAGCTTCATGGCCATTAAGCACTTGGCATTCACAACCCATGAAGCAAAAACCTTCATGGTCATGAAGCACATTTTCATGGCAAAAATCACTAGTTTGCTTCTCTGCTTTCTAGAGTGTTGTCGGGATTAATCCTTGGCATGTGATATAATAAGTTCGAGCTACATCAGCAGTGATAATGTCTTTGTCTACTCATAGCCACTAGATATGTACAAATTAAAACCCTATCACCAACTTAGATGACATGGAGACCCTAAAAC
Organism: Pulicaria dysenterica; assembly: GCA_947179395.2. Classification (NCBI taxonomy): domain Eukaryota; kingdom Viridiplantae; phylum Streptophyta; class Magnoliopsida; order Asterales; family Asteraceae; genus Pulicaria; species Pulicaria dysenterica. The sequence continues at coordinate 19,919,334 of OX359290.1, read as the reverse complement.
CAAACCCTAAATCTACAAGAATCTTGGTGAAACACTAAAAACAAAAATCCTAAAATCAAAACCTGTAATGGTGTTCATTTTCATCTTGTTGGGTTTTATACCTCCTCATGTCACCCTGAATTAAACTCAATTTGTTTGATCCGAAACGAGGAGAAAACTTGTTAATCATCCACATATACGGAAATTGAATGTTTAGCATAACTCCTAAAACACGAAAGGTTAGAAGATTTAATCTCAAATATATATATATATATATATATATATATATATATATATATATATATATATATATATATATATATATATATATATATATATATATATATAAAGAACATGTATGTATTAACAATATAAACAAGAACATAAACAATCATATGATATAAGGAAGATTATACCTATATATACCTTAGGTTGCTCAAGAAATACTCCACGAGTGATAGAACCAACGAGACCCGCTAGGAGGGTTGGGTAAACCACCACACGAATCATGTACTTGAAACCAACCAAAAACCGAAACTCGTTTTTGCTTGGTGGTTCTCTGCTGAACAAGGGAAGAGGAAGAGGAGAAGGAAAAATATTAAGTTGTAGAAATCTGGTACAAGTTTAATCCTTTGATCAAAACTCCTATTTATACTAATAGGTTTTTGATTGAAAGTAGGAAACATGTAAACCTTTCCTAATATTGGATTAACTTATACTTATTAATAATAATTAATTAAACTTTAAAAGAATTCTAATATATATATATATATATATATATATTTAATTTTCCTTTTTTATTAAATTTTTAATTAATAATCATTATCCAAAATAAATAATATAAACTCAAATTATTAATTAAATATAATTAATTAACAATATATATTAACTAATTAATATATATTTTCTTGTCAACTAATTGATAGATTGTGTGCAGGGATAGTGTAGACGTGTCATCACATTCATGGACACTATGAGTCACTAAAGGGTCACACAGCTGCACACCCAATTCATGAACCAAGAATAATTTAATGTGTATAAAATAGATAATTAATAGTTAATTAATTATCAAGAAAGATGGAAATAATAAATAGATATTTATTATTAGAAAAGGAGAATATTAAATATTAGCTAAATATTTAATAAATAAAGTTTGGTTGGAAAATATTAATTAACAGTTGATTAATTAATATTAACTAAACTAGGAGGGTTTTTTTGTAAAGAGATCAAAGTTGTTGATCGCGGACCGGGCTTTAGGGTCCAAGGGCTTAGGCCCAGAGAATTATCTATATAAGGAGGTTTAAACATTAGTTTAAACCTAATGATAACTATCTAATATATATAACCTACAAAACACACAAAGCTCTCCTCTCTCTCTCTCTCTCTCTCTCTCTCTATTCGGCCGACCACCCCACCTCCACGGTGGTCTCGGTTTCCGGCGGCGGCTCACCGGCGGACACAACCACGTTTACAGTCAATAGTTCTTAACCAACCCTTTCTCTTAGAGCTTTATAAAGCTTTAAGAGAGAATAGGGAGTAAGGGGGACCTTCGCTTCATTAGAAATTGGACCCGGACCTTCTTTCTTCTCCTGCGGCAATACCAGATAGATGAGGACTAGAAATTGCTGAATCAACTGCTCCTCCAGAATGGCTGGTAATACCACTTAAGGGCGGATAGACCGTTTCTACGAACCCTTGTTGATTCTGAACTTCGTTCGCGAAGGCACCGGACTTTTGACGGGCCAGCCCTTTTTTATGCGTCGTTTTCCCAAAAAAGCTTTGCTCCTCTGGGTGCTAGGCGCTTCCCGTTTCAATTAGGCTAGCTAGAGTCAGGGTGGGGTGGCTAAAGGCAATTTTGTAAGACCGATCTATATCCTATCAAGTCCCCCGCAAACAGAGAAGAGCAGAAAAAAAGCAAATCAGCAGTCTTATAAGCCCAGGAACGACGATACAGGGACAGAGACTTTTAGAAGGTGCATAAGCACCGGGGAATGCTTAAAGGCTTTCAAACAAACTTGCTGGAAAAACTCCTGCTCTTTTCAATATTCCTTCCTTGGGAAACTTGAGCGGCGCACGGCGGCGCCCTGTGACTTAGTGGCGCGAAACCCGAAACCGACCCCCTTTAATTGCGGTGGGTCTTCTTGGCTGCGACGATCAAGGGCAAAACCAAGGTTGGTTTTTGCCGGATTGTTATACACACTCGCATATTATTCAGTTTTGGCGGTCTAGCAGCCAGTTCAAGGGTGCAGTAGCTGTGTACCCCCCTTCAGCAGTTTCAGGGTATATTTTCTATCCTGTAGGTTTATAACTGTTATGGGACGTGTATATTCATGACATATTTGGTTTATATGATTATTGTTCTGTTTCCCCAACTGATATAGTTGGGATCCTAGGAACGGGATTTGCAAGTTTATTTTTCCGCTGTGCTTTATTGTACCCTGTAAATCCCTACACTAATTAATTTGGTAATTTCTCTCCTTTGTAAGTTAACCATAACATACGATAATTGATTTATAATTAACTAATTATAAATTATTTTTCCCCGAGTGTGGTTGCGTACGTTATTTCTTGGATTATAGCACAATTGTGACCCTTAAGTGCCCTATGACGTTGAACGTGACATCAAGGTTCGCTGACTATACTCACAAATCTAACACATCTCGTCTAGGTTGGTAGAAGTTCTCCTTATTTTTGTTAATGTTGAGCAGTGCTGGCTGTAGATGGTGCTTGGAGGTCATAGGTGCATGCTCAATCGACACAGATCAAGATTAAGACGATGGTGACTGCTTAATGTCCAAATTATCAAGATATGAAGATGAAATCTAGAAGCTGGCATCGATGAAGATGAACCCAAGAAACTGAAACCGAAGAAAATTATAGCGAGGAAAAGTTGGTGGCGATGTAGATGGTAATCAGAAGTTAAAGTGAAAGGGGAGATAGATTTGTGAACATAGATAGGGACGACATAAGAGAAAGAGAAAACAGGAGGGAGGGTGATCTAGATTATTTTTGTTCCCATTTTTGTTTACGGTAGTGGTGGTATCTGCTGGTGGTGATGACGGATGGGGAGAGAAAGGGAGATGAGAGGTTAAGGAGAGTATGTGTGTGTAAGGTAGAGAGACGTGAGATGGATTTTTAGACTAAAATTTAATTAATAATTTAATAATTGAGAAAAAGAAAATAAAATAAGGGTTGGGTTAATTTTAGTCTTTTAAGATTGACTAGAGACCTAATAAAACCGTAATATGTTTGGTTATTTTGGGACAAGTAAAGTTTAAAGTTATGGAACAAAACTATAAAAATCACCAAACCATATGAAAAAAATATAATAAACTAAAAAAATATGAGTTGATAATAATGTAGAGTAAATATTTATCAATTATTAGTTGATACTGATAAATCTAAAAATTGTATTTTGAATATTTTAGTTTTTCAGCTAACTCTCCATTTTTAAACTTTTGAACCATGATTGAACAAAGAAAATCAAAATTACTTCGGTTCGGTTAACTAAACCAAAAAAATTACATTAATTAGATTTGGTTAACCTAAATTTCGGTATGTATTTTGGATATTTTAAACACCCCTAGTATTTGTGGGGAAGAAGAAGTAATGTGTCACTGAAATGACATTCGTGGTGGTCATGCAACATGTGACCACTACACATGTTTTGATGGTTTGTAGGGATAGAGATAAAAACACAAGATAAGGGTAGAAAGTAACATTGTTTTAAAAACTAGGTCGAACCACAGTGTTTGAATTGTCCATGATTAAATCGCGATAAACATTGAATCACAAACAGTTCTAAATTGGTTATTTAATTCCCCACCCCACCTTTTTGTCTATTTTTTTACATTTTCTATATACTACTTATACGATATATGAGATATTGTTTGGGAAAATTTGAATTTAAGTTCTAATAAAACTATTTTCTTGTCATAAATTGTGTAGATAAAAAATTTGTTTATACATATTTGGAAAGGTTACTATATATTTTTAATAACTGTAAGTGCATTTGGTTTTAAAACCGGTTTAACTGGCTAAACTTGTTCATCATTGAAACAAAAATATAAGGCACTAGTCTAGTGTAACACCGTAAAACATAAGTCATTTTTTTTAAATCACGGCGGAAGTATTGCAATAGAAAATAGTAAGGAAATAACAACACCCACAAAATTAAAACTTATACTATATCACAACATCGTTTCGTGTTACAAAAGAGTTACAAACATGGCTCGTCATTTCAAAAACATAATATCAGAGCAACAGTGAAACTTCCCCAATACGAACAAACACCTACTGAAGCTCACAAAACCTGCAACAAAGAGTTAGGGTGGGGAATTAGCACAAAGCTAAGTGAATGAAATTCAAACCACAAACATCAATAGCATAATCACAACAAATATCACAGAAACAAGACACACAAGGACTACTCAAGAGCAGGGCACCACGTATCATCAGAGGCACGACGGTTCTGCAGGAACCTGCAACCTATATACCGGACAAAGCATAGGTTTACCGATGACCGCCTGCTAACTGGCACAGTTAAACCCCCTCTGCTGCAACGAATGTAACATGGGGTGAACAACCGCACAACCAGAAACAACCCAGTCCAGCCCCTCACAAATCGACTAACCTCCCTTAAAGACGGCATGCGCACAGTAATCTTCACTGCGCACATATCTTGGACTCGATTGCAATCAATTACAACCAATCAAACAATCACAATTTCCAATCACCGCACAATCATAGTGCCAATCACCATACAATCACAGTTTCAATCTCCGTACCGTCATCATACCAATCTCCGAACAATCATATCAGATTAAACAATCTATCGCATGATTAAATATATGAATCCAGATAATCATCATGATCATAAATAATACCTCGAGTGAGTTAAAGTCCACTCACCTCGCATTCAATTGCAGACTACTCAGTTACTAATTACTGAGCCTTCGAAACTCCCGAGAACAAAAAATCAATCGAATAAGTCCCCAACTTATAAATATATTCATAATATATTTATATCAATGCTCATATCATCGTCATAAAATAATCACTTAATCGATCTAATTTAAATTCATATAATTGACTTTCATGCATACTAATATACCATCTCACAATTCGATCCAAGTATGTATATAAATTATTCATTATCAACAAAATATATATAAACTTACCAACTTAATTAATAAATATATATCATACACCATATATTATTGAACTCACATACTTACATATTATCGAACTAGTATATACACACACACACAATTATCAAACACACATTAAACACACACTATCGAACACACACACCCACACTATTGAACACACCCACCCACACACTATCGAACACACACCCACACACTATCAAACACACACATACATATTGAACGCATACAACGACGCTCCATCGAACTCATGCACACCACCCTATCGAACCAACCTCATGCACTACCACCTTATCGAACTAACATCACATATATATCATCATTATCGAACTAGCATACATACCACACCTCATTGAACTTGCATGTATACACACTATCGAACTCACACAAGCATACCATCGAATATACCCACATGCATATAATCGAACTTATACACTAACACCACCTACACACCTATCGAACTCAACCCCCCTTTTTTTATTAAATATACACTTTTATACAATCCAAGTTGGCAAGCATGTCATTTTAGTCAAGATAGAACTTATTCATTCCATAAACTCATCATCAATTTTTAATATTAAACTCTTACTCATATTAAACTTATATCCATTTACATCTTCTTCAAGCTTTCATAATTTCAAGAACACATTCAAGAACACATGAACAGGCACCTTAATCTATAATATCAATTTTCATACAAACATACTTTAAATCATGATTTACTTCATAAACTCATAAATCATCATAAAACATGTTCCTTAATTATCAAAACACATAAAAACCTTCTAACAATAACAAATCAAGAACCCACTTTTCATACTCAACTTCTATCATGCTTTTTTTCTTAGAAAATTTGAGCATGGTAACAACTTTAAATCATATTATTTAGTAACCAAGATCATATGTTTCTACCTTGAATCAAATAACAATCAAAAGGTGGAATCAAGTTGCAAGTTGCAAGTTTTTCTCTCTCAACAACACCTTCAAAAGCACACACATAAGCATACAAACTACACACATAAAGGTATATTAATGCCTTACTTTTCGGCCACCACCACACACACATAAGTGTCAGTATTTAAAATGCTCCATTCAAATATACAGTTTGTCACATAAACGACTAATAACAATTAATTAATTTCTAATAAAATAATATTCGGAATCGTTATTTAAAAACGAATCTAACGATACCATATAAGCATGCTTCCAAAATAAACACGTAATCAATTATTAGAATTACTCACGATACGACTAGGCCCGAATTGAGGATGTTACATTTAGTTTAAAACCAGTTATAACTAATAAAAAAAGTGAGTAGAGTTGGGATATATTTTGTTCACCATATATATTTTGTACTAATGATAACACATATATAATAAAGGGTTTAGTTTCGAAAAGTGTATCGAACTTGTCACTTTTTGCTATTGTGTATACACAACTCTCAAAACTACCATTTGGTGTATATAACTTTCTAAAACTACCATTTTATGCACTTAGTTACCTGTTCAACAGGTTATGGTGATGTGGCATAGGTTTTGGTGATGTAGCATAGGTTTTGGTGAGGTGGCATTAAGCTTAAACGGTAACATGTAATTCCTCACATAAAAATAATTAAAAATATAATAATAATAATAATAATAATAATAATAATAATAATAATAATAATAATAATAATAATAATAATAATAATGTTAAAAATAAAGAACTGCTTACATCGAATCTACCCAGAAGCAAAATCATCAATCTTCACCCTCCGCCCGATTGCATCCTTCGGCGACTGCACCATCTCCGGCGACTAGGGTTTCTTCTGCACCGTCACCATCACCACAATGGCACAAGACTTTACCATCGCACTGGACTTCTTCGTTCAACAACTTCTTCCAGCGAATTAGGGTTTCTTCATCGTTCTGGACCGCACCATCACGATTTAGGGTTTCGAAATGGGTTTCTTCACGGATATATTCTTCACAGATTCGAGATCTGCTTCCAAGTAAGTGTTCTTCATCGTTCAGAGATCTGTTGGTTCAGAGATCGGTTCACTGTTCTTGACGATTAGGGTTTCTGAAATCGTCCTCATGTTTATGAACAAATCTGTTTATGCGATTAGGGTTTCTGAAATCGTCCTCAACGATTATAGTGTTCGATGTAGGTTTTTATTTTAGTGTTCGATTTGTGGTTCGTGTATATGCGATTGTTCATCTAAGATCTGTTTATTGTTTATGAAGGTATGTTCTTCTGGGTTTCAATCGATTAGGTTTCAATCGCCAAGATCTGGACTTCATGGATTTTTGTTTATGTTTGGTTTCTGTTTAATCTTGTTAGCGATTTGAGATAGATTTCTATTTAATCTTGCGATTTGGTTTCTGGATTCTTTGTGTTCTTCATGGTGTTTTGGTGTTCTTCATGATGTTCTTTTTCTTCATTTTCATTGATAAAAATAAAAAAAATGACATGGCATATGAGATGGAATTTTAGGAGATAAAAATAAATAAAAAGTAATAGATTATACAGGCAAACTGAACAAGAGGTAACTCAATACATTATTTGGTAGCTTTAGAAAGTTGGGTATACTAAACGGTAGTTTAAAATATGGGTATACACAATGGCAAAAAGTGACAAGTTCGGTACACTTTTTGATACTAAACCCTATAATAAAGGGTCTAATCAATAGATTAATTACTTGATGTTGAAAGGATTACAATGTTTAAAGAATTTGATATATAGTTAAATAAAGTAAAATCTAAAAATATAAACATATTTTATGGTTTCTTTGTTATTTTATAGGTTTGAATAATGAGTAAAATTAGTAATTCTAAACTAATTAAAAATTAAAAGATTACAATAACTTTAATACTTTATAATATACTATAGATAAAATATTTATTTTAGTTAGATAAAATAATTAACTTGGATATATATATATATATATATATATATATATATATATATATATATATATATATATATATATTGTTGGTCACTTGGTGAGAATAACAACAAGCAACGGATGTGTAGAAGGGGGGTTGAATACACTTTCTGCAGAAATTGAACAAATCAAAATAAAGTGTTACACATAGTAAATCAAACCACAGTCGAATGCTTTGCTTTTCATTAATAAGAAGATGATTACAGACTCTATCAAGTAAGCAACTCTTGATATGTAAACACCTAATATAAATCTCTCAATCTTTCAAACTTAGCTATCTATAATCAACTTATGATTATAGATACTGGACGACTCTCTAAACAGGATTTAATCACAGATTGAAAACTTACCAATTTCACAACTAATGTGAATATTCAAACACACGAATAGCTTGACAATCTGTGAATTTCTTGATCACGTTGAACTGACAAACAGTGATTCAAGAATCGTAACACATACGGTTGAGGTGAGGTATTTGACTCTGCAACACTTAGTTGTAATCGTAGTCGTAGTCGTCGTCCCTCTAAACTTATCAGGATGATAAGTATTTATAATCCTGTTCCTACGGTTCCTAACAAACTGGACTAATCCTAATTTGCTAACTAATTAACGGATAAACCGGAATCTTGAATCTTGAGTCTTCAATCTTCAATTTTGATTCTGGAGTCTTCTTATCCTTCCCGTAGATATAGAGAGTTAAAAGATAAATTTAAAACATATTTAAATTCTCTTAAACTGACTTCTTGCTCGGACTGAGTTACTCAGCTTGAAACTCATCAAGCTGAGTTCTTCGAGAACAGACTCGAAAACAAACATGAACTAACCCGTACATTAATAAACTCATCCTTAGAAGTCCCAAGAGTTAGCTAGAACTCATTTAGCAACTCTGTTGAGCTGACTCAGTATATACGCTGAGTCACTCAGCTTGAAACACATCAGGCTGAAAGCTCAATATATCTTAGGTGACATACACAGCTTATCAAACACATTGATAATCTTACTAAGATATAGTCTAAGTTGATCAAACATATGCTCAACTTATATTCAGCTTATACGCAGTCTGAAACACTATACGTGCTCAGTCTGACTAAGCTCCATAATTCCGTTTAAGTTGTATTTAGAACATATCTACAAATTTAACTTTGTCTCATCAAATCTTAAACTGATAAGATTATTTTTCCAACACACACACACACACACACACACACACACATATATATATATATATATATATATATATATATATATATATATATATATACTATACATATATAAAATAGTTATTTTAGTTGGATATATATACATGACTGGTATATTTTAAAAGTTGAAGAGAACAATGGAATTCTTGTTCTTGCTTTCTTGGGTTTTACAGAATTTGACCTAACATCGATCTACGTTAATAACTGCAAAGTATATATGCATTGCATGATATAAGATTCTAATAAAATACGCGGAAAATAGAACAGAAGAAACAAAATTTAACGATGTTTAAGATGTACTTCGAAAGAACGAGTTTTTCTATGCAAAACAAGAAAGCTCTTTGTTTGAACAAATCTGCCCACCATATTTTTTATAAATAACAAAACAACAATAGTAAGCATCAAACATTCCATCACTTACCTACTTTTCTTATCTAAACAAGCCAATCAAAATAGTCGCAAGGAGAACTAAGTTTATCTATATTAAGTGATCGATCAACCAATTAATCGATCGACGTACGTTTAGAGAAAACGAGAAAGACCGTACAATGATCTCGATTGTTGTGTTGGAGGGATTGAATGTTTTGAGTGGGAATGAGAGTGTTGAACCGCTACGTCATGCACTCCGGGAGGTTGTGAAGCCCGAAGATCAAGTGATTGTTCTTGTTATTTTTAACTCCCGCGATCTGCAACCGTCCCCAGTTATTTCTAGCTGTTGTATTGCGACTGATGGCAAGAATCATCAACCAAGTGCAAGAGAACGTTACATTAGAATTCTTAAAGAGGAAATCAGTCGGGGAACAGAAGCATATATGAAGATTTTTAGACCGTTTTACAAGGAATGCAAAAACATTGGAGTAAGTTAATTTTATGTTCTCTTTCACATAAAATCATACATTTCTTCAAGAAGGTTGTGGGCACTTAATTTGGAGTAAGTTAGTTACTCCTCACGTATTAAAAATATCGTAGACTTTATCTTTTTAAAATCTTTCTTTTTTAAGTTTAATCTTAAAATTTTTTCCATGTGTTATATAATATACTAGTTTAACATCCCGTCGGGGATGATTAAAATAAATTTTGAATGTTTATTGTATTAAACAGTACTAACATATATAGTAAAATAATTATAAATCATACAAAAAGTATCGCAATATAATAAAGTCACAATATTGTTTTTAAAAATAAAACTCTTGAACAATATGCAAGTCTTAAGGTTTTTTTTATGTAAAAACAACTAATTCAAAAACATTTAAGTAAATAAATGGAAATGATTGGTGAAAAATATTTAAAAAATAAATGATGACATTATAATCCTATTTCTTTAATAAAAATTAAAAATTAAAAATAAAGATAAATTTATTTTAGATTTAATTAATTAATTGGTCATGTTTGTTGTTTGAAATGTTATCATATCGTTTGATTTAAATTCTAATCTTGTTTAAAATACTAATATTCTAAACACAAAAATAAAATTATTATTATTATATATATTAAATTTTAATCTTGGTCGTATTTTAACCTTGTGTAAATTAAAATCTTGTTTTTGGAATCTAAAGAAAGATTTGGAAATTTATATAATTAATATAAAGTATTTTATTAAAGATTAAGATTAAAGAAATATTTAAAATTTCATGTGATAGTTTGACTGTAAAAAGTCAAAATTGATTTTTTTATTTAAAGTAAATTAATGGTCAAGATTAAATATTTTATTAAATGAATGATCTAGATTGTTTAATAAAAATCTTCTAATTAGTCTTTTATATATATTAAAAGATACTTGATGCAAGATATATGAATGACTTATGTTATGAATATATAAACAAAAATATACGGAGTAATATTTAAGATCAACCTTAAAAAAGAAAAATTTTAAAACATCAAAAGTTTACAATATAATTGACACGGAGGAAGTACATCTCTGGAGAAATTGCTTTTCGAAAGAGTTTTTAGATAATTAAACATCATAATTTTTCATGCAAATTAACAGTAGATAAAACCCAAGTTTTAACCAATCTGAATTTGTATAGTTATTAGTTAACTCTATTCAATCAGAATTATTGCTAACTTTCTTCCAAACAGGTCAAATTCATGGTAAAGATTGTAGCTGGATCCACCATCGATGCCATTATTTTAGAAGAAAAAAGTATAACAGGAGCAAATTATATTGTCATTGGGAGGTCTCTCTAATTTCTCTATCACAGTCTTTCTCTAAGGCGTTAGTTAATTTGTATTATAACATGTGAAATGTTTTATGTCTTATTTCATATTTATCGAATGTGATAAAAAAATAAGATCTTATTAAAAAACAAACAAACAAACACCTTAAATCTCTTTAATCTTTTTTTTTATTTTGATTATGATGTAATTAACTTGATGTTGTTTAGGAGTTTTGCATTAGAGAATGCACAATCAAAATATCAAAAAGAGAGAGTATTATCTTCACAGAGTAACAATGAAGTAGTTGTGCTCACTTGCAACTCTCCATGTGATATTCCAGAATCATCAAAATCAGCCCAAAACAACGCAGTTCATTTAATATCAATATTCAAGAGAAAATCATTATCCCATGATGAACAGAAACTAATCTACTGCACCCTTCCAAATTTCGAAGGAATCTATCAACCATCTTCGAGTTCTTCAAGCATCGAAAGCGAATCGTCCCAAGAAACTGAAAATCGTGAAAGATTTGAAGACGCGGTGAGCTGTGTTTTTGTTGAATTAAGTTGGGAAGCGATCTCAGAGATAACCAATCGGTTTATGAACATAATTCAACACGTGGATTCGATTGAAGCATTTCAAATGTACAGCGGCTCTGATCGAGGTTTGACTGTTTTTGTAAAGAAATTCGTTGGAAGGGAGTCGAGATACGTTTTAGAAGCTGAGAAAAAGGCAGCTTTGAGCATGTATCATAAGAACATTCTTGGACTAATTGGTTTTCATATGAACGAGTCGACATCAATGCCGGCCTTGGTTTTTCCTTGTGCTTCAAGAGGTGCAATATTAATGGATAGATTCTTTCATGGTTAGTGACTTGTTTATTTCGATTTTCTATCGAATTTCTCGCTTTTATCAGGTTTTGTAGCTTTCGTTTTCGCTTAAAGCATTGCTCGCTTGCTTATAATGAAGTGATCGAAAGTTGAATGTTGGTGACATATATATATATATATATATATATATATATATATATATATATATATATATATATATATATATATGCAGGGTTTTGGGCAAAGGACTTCAGTTTTCAAGTAAAAATGGATATAGCGATTGGAATAGCTCAAGGTTTGCGTTACATGCACGAGGAATGTCCACGAGGGCCAATTGTTCATCGCGATTTACGACCATGCAACATCTTACTAGGGAATAATTTACGACCGCAAGTACGTATATTTATATATTCGATTTACAATTTTACATCCTTCAATGTCCATACCATGTATAGTGACCGGTCATGTGTAAATTAATTAGCTATATATGTTTGTGCGTGTGTGCAAATTTTTAGTTTTTAAAAGCAGACAGCTAGATTCCATATATAGCGAGAGAGCCAGCCAATGTCCATACCATTGTGACCGGTCATGTGTATTTTTTTTTAATCACTCATTTTTCATAGATAACTCTATTTTATATTCACTCGGTTAAATTATAAATATTAGAGTAAATGAATTTTTGAATGTTGTGGTTTTTACAAGTTTGTTCGGTTGTATTATTGGTCCTTCAAGCTAAAATGATCCATTATATATACTCTTGACCTAGCTATTAACATCTTTATTTTTTTTAAATTTTTAATTACTTTCTAAGTATTATTTTAATATTAAATACTTTTATGAGATATATAACAAAATCATATTTTTGATCTTTTACATCTCTCTTCTTTATTTACGGTTTCTTCTACCTCTCTCCCCATCTCTATCTCTCTCTCTCTCTCTATATATATATATACAACACCATTGCCACCATCACTGTCACCTTTAAACAGAACAATCGGCGGCTTCATCTTCGACCACCACCATCGTTGCAGGCTTCTCTTCAATTAACCACCACGGTGCATGCTTCATCTTTAACCACGTACACCACCACGTCCTTCATTTTCAACCACCACATCCTTCATCTTCAACAACCATCACTGCCTCATTCATCTTCAACTACCACCACCTCCTTCATCTTTAACCACCATCTACATCTTCAACCGCCACAATATTGACATTGCATAGAGGTTAATCTCTGGCCTCCAACACGTATGGGTCTAGGTTAGGGAAATGCTAACCTAGGTGAGGGGGGTTAAGGATCTAATTAAACTCAATCGATGCTTCCAACCTTGATATATGGCATGATTTGTTGAGTTGTACCAAGAAAACCCTCATGTTGCCGCACCAGAGATTTCGTTTGGTGGCCGACGGTTTAGGGTGAATGGCGATGTCTCATTTAAGTCGTACGTGATGATGTGGGTATTACATTAAACATATATATTCACTTTAAATTTTCTTTTCTTTCATGTATTTACACTTTATATGTTTGGATAAGAATAGTATTACACTTATATCTCATAACACTTGTTTGTCCGGACTCCGGACCGACCAACCCAATCCCCATTATTTTCAAAAATCAAACTTAACAATTCACTTCAGAAATCTACATTAAATAAATAAAGTTATATTAAATAAAAAATATTAAGTTATATTAAATAAACAATTCTTTTGTTTTGTTTTCTAGTAACTAGATTAGATACTTATATGATACATATAGATTGTGTAAAAAATTGTAAAAAATGATAAAAAGTAAACATGAATAAACATATATTAAATAATTATAAAACACGAAAGAAAATAAGAATTACAGAAATGGTGACAAATTAATGACATCGTGATTATATTTCTTGTACAAGTCATCAATCATCTTCTAATCTTTTAATATATATAAAAGACTAATTTGAAACAAATTATTAGATAATCTGGACCCTTCATTTAATAAAAGATTTAATCTTAGCCGTTAATTTATTTAATTCTAAAATTTTGATTTTGACTTTTTAGAGTCAAACTAATGTGAATTAGACAAAGATAACACTTAATTAATTCAATAATAAATATCAAAAATTTATCTTGAAACATTAATCTAACATCTAACATATTTAAAAAATCAAAAAGCAAAAAAAGGATACATCCATCGATCCATTAATTATATCGCTTTATTTTGAATTACTTCATAGATATTTAATATTTATGGTTGTTTACAAAAAAAATGTATTTAAACTATTTAATAGATAAATTTTTTCATGGTTATTTATATAGACACATAGACTAATTTGATTAAATTAATACATTGAATTTTTATTATTGGATTTGTCATAATATTTTATTTTAGGAATCATTTCGAAAATGATGTCATAACATATCACTTCAAGTACCTTCTTTCTTTGTTATTTTGTTTGCTATCGTATTTTGTTATTATATTTTACGTTATTATTTATATATGGGGTATTTGTTATCGATATGTGTATTTATACATGGGGTATTATTTATTTAATTATTTGTTTATAATTTTTGTATGTTTTACAATGTTTACAATATAGAAAATTTAAAATTCACTTTAATCATCCCCGTGTTTATACACGGGGTATTAAACTAGTTATTATTACAGTTATAACTATAAGGTCAAGTATTTATTGGTTATAATTAAAAAGAATTTAAAATGGTTATATGTATCTCCGTCACTAACTATTTTAATCATGGCTTATTCATTGATGAGTGGTCTTCTTAATTGTTGCAGATCACAGGCTTTGGCCATGCAAAATGGTTGCAACTCGAACAATCTTCGTCCATCAGAAACAGGTTAGTTTTCTTATATAATCGATAACTTCAGCGATATCCACATATATATCGATCATGAGGTTAATCTGGCTTCGGTTTCTCGTTTTTCGACATGAAAAAGTTGCGGGCATATGCATCCGTCTGATCCGACTTCATTGGCATTGATAAAGGCAGACATTCTTGCGTTTGGGATATTGCTTTTGAGGCTCTTTTGCAACAGATCTGCTCCAAGGGATGATAAAAATTTCCTTACATGGGTAATTCACTTAATTTGATAACTTTGACTCTCTTCAGGTCAAACATATAAATTTCTTCATGAACATATACATGAACTGGATAATAATGTGAGATAAAAAAACTTAGATTTCTAGTACTTCTAATTTGTTATAAAATTTATATAACAAGATTTGGGTTTTAATCAACATTATCTTAATGAATTTCAAACCATAAATGTTGTTTAATTGACCTTAAAAGTAAAAGGTTTTTGATTTAAAGTGTACATCTCTATGGCTAATTTTGAATCTTGTTTCAGGCAAGACCTTTATTATCGAAAAGAGCGTATCATATATTATACGACGATTCAGAGCACGATGTCCATGGACTACTGGTGGTGACAACAGCCGTAGCTCGATGCATCAGCACAAGAGAAAAAACAAGGCCATGCATGAGCAAAGTAATTTCAATATCTTATAAATTAACTTGATTCTCAATCAGCACAAATCCATTTATATGAAATATAATTCATTCTCCAAGAATTTTCTCTAATTCTACATCATCTCAATGAATTCTGAAGTTAAAAGCGAGTCTAACGGAGCGTTCGTGATTCGTTTTTAAAAGTGTTTATCTGCGTATTTCACTAAACATTCTCAAAACTGCTACAACATGATAAACTGGAGTTGTGTTCAATATAGCCCATACAAAAAACATAGTCCTGAAATTTTAATATTCAATCACATGTGATTCAGTATACAATCATTATGTGATTGTAAAAACATCACATGTGAATTACGAAAATGCCACTCCGCCAAAAATTTATTGATGATGCTGATCCAAAGGCCAAAATTAGTCCATCGGGACTATAGATTAAGTATGGACTATATTGAACATTTCTCAATTGTTTTAATCAGCATCCCAAACAGCCCATAATTTACATTAAACATTCTCGTGATTCTTTTGTAGGTTCTTTCATTTCTAAAAGGAGAAACTTCTTGTGCTGAGCAAACGATTCCATCGACCGAGAGCAGCCCGAACATGGCCTCGATTCCAGACTCATATGTATGGGAAATATAAAAAGCTACAAAAACAATGAAAACAAAACACGAACTTATAAAAACAAACCTTCATTTTTAACACAGTAACAGATGGATTACATACTAGTTCAACACAGCTAGCCCATTAGTTTAATAAACATAAACACGACATCGATAATATCATTTGTTAACCCTTCTACAGTTCTTCCTTACTTCACCATTGAAACCCGTTAAGGGACTAATGTTTCCCATTTTAACCATTGATCGAGCAAAATGGTTAAAGAAAAGCGTGCGATCATCTGCAAAAGCCTGCACTAACTGCATAGTTTTCCCAAGATTTCCAGACAGAAGAACTTGGTCAGAAGTAAGAAGTCCTTTTCCCAACATAATGAGCTTGAAATACGTGTTGTCGAATGCTACAGGTGATGCAAGATCTAATGGTGATATATTATTATCACCACCAGTTTTCGGGCATACTGATTTCAAGTCATGGTAGTAGTTTCTTTCTAGAGTTGAATCGGGTAGATTGTTTCCGTTTTGATTGTACAAACGCTGCTTAAATGTAGTACATCGCGCCATCCCTATTGTATGAGCTCCTACAAGAAATCATATTTATAAAAAAACATGGTTTTTATAGAGTAAACATATAAATAAAGTTTATAAAATTAAGAACATGGTTTTTATGTGGGTTAAACTGACCAGAAAGTGAGACTAGATCAACTTCATTGAGACCCTGGTTCTGAAAAAAGTTCAAAAGATTTTGGATTGTGGAATTCGGTGGTGGAATGTTCTTGTTTGACCCGTTGAGGCTTGCTTTCTTCGAGTCCCGTCTTCCTAATGGTAATTCCCAACTCGGTCCACCACTCTGGTATTTTATGACAGTGTATTATTGGTTAGTTCTTGAAACGAAAAGGGTATTTTAGTCAACACAGTATATAAGTTTGATTGCTTACGAGGACAGTGGAGCCTCGTGCAGAAAGGGCGAGAATGTCAGCACAAGAAACCGTCTCGGGACAAGCTTGCTCGAGTTTAGACTTAATCTCGTCAATCACTTCAAACCCACGAAGAGAATTCTTGTTGGGGACGGATTTCTTTTCACTAACAAATGTCGGGTGATCGTCTAACAAGACAGATGCATCACATCCCTGAAAAATCACAAAAACTTTTTAAGCATCTTTTCTGAAATAATCTACGGAAAAAAATAGGAATAAAATTAACCTGAACAAAACAGTCATGAAAATGAAGCCTGAGCAAAGAAGCAGCCATTCTTGGCTCCTTGGAGATCTCTCTTTCAAGAACAGACATGACAATGTCGTTAGCTTGAGGACACGAGTGACTGTAGAATCCCGGGAAAAGTGCAGAAGTTCTCTGACCACCAATAGGGCGGCTAACACCACCTCCACCACCACCAACACCGCCGCCATGACCCCACCCAAAGTTGAAGCCTGGGAAACCTAAGGTGAGAGTGGAGGATAAAAGTAAAGCCAGTAGGGTGGAAGTAGCATAGAGAATCTTGAAAGAAGCCATTGATGTGTAGGTTTTTGTGATCTGAGTGCATGGAAATGAGAGGATACATGTATATACACATATATAGAGGTGGACCATGTGAAGAAACCAACTACAAAGATCACCAAATCCTCCTCAATGAGGAGTGGTTTGGTTTAGATTTATGTACCTGCTACAAGAACACACATGCATGTGGGGGCTAATTTGTCATCACCATTGACCAACTTTGTTAACCATCTATAGAGTGGATCATCAACACCTTGTTTTATGCATCAGTACACTATACACCAAAACTGAATCTCTTGGACCAAGTCTATGGGTAATCAAAGAGTAGTCAAAAACGCGCTCAGGAACGCGGTCTTGTTTCTGATTTCAGTTATGGAAACATTGCCTTTTTTACAAAATGAAATTTTCAATCTTTGAAATGTGTTTACAGACTATATACTTTTGTTAGTAAGTTGTCATCCGGTACCAAAGAGCTTGTAGCCTAGCAGTATAATGTATTGAAAGGTATTCTCCTTAGCTTATGGTCATGAGTTCAAGTCCCGTGTAGGCCTTGTAGGCATTTACTAGGCTTGTCTGGGCCAAGATTACGTCTTCTATCTTGGACAAGCAATTTGGGGGTTTCTTAACAATATATTTTCCATGGAATGTAACAAGAATTGATATATTTAGCCGACCACATTTTAAGCTAATTATAACATCCATAACGCTTTTGATCAAGCTAAATAATCAATAAAATTGATGATACAAGATGATTCCCTAGTAACAAGAGGGAACCTTGAAAGCCAAAGTCAAAGCAACATCTCATTACCGAGAGAAACTTTTGATTTAAACAGCGGCGTTAAGATAAAGTATTTACAGATACACATGCCTTTCGACTCTTGAAGGCTCTCATGCAAGAATTATTATTGCTTTGAGTGGCTTGGTAACAATAACTGTTTATTTGAACACTTTTACAATAATGAAATGTCATCATCTGAAGAAATTGGAGATCTTGATACACATGTTTGTCTCATTGGAGTCAGAAGCCTTGCATAACGAAGAGGCACATGGGCTCGCACAAGTGTCCCAGTCTCTGTGTATTCCTACAGCCAGTATAAAACACCAATCGAAATACAATTTTAAGCACAGGATGGAAAAATGGAAAAAATAGTCCAATATTATAAGTTCATAGAAAAATAGAAAAAAAAACATGTTTAGAAACAATTTTTCCATCAAATTTGCATTAAATTGAACAAAAACATGATTTTTTAATCCAATTTGGATAAAATAAAAGAGTGTTAGGTTTTCTAGTGATTAAAAACCAGCGAATGACTTATAATATTTATAAATTTTCCATCAAATTTGCATTAAATTAAACAAAAACAAGATTTCGTTAATGAGAGCATACAAATATTTATAATGTTTGTAGTGCTGAGTACTCACCGTTCTCTCAACCATCCCAACTTGATGTATAGTGCTGAGGAGTTCTCCTTTATCAAAAGGAACCAAAGCTTCAACCCATACCATACTATCCTGTTGATGTATATTATACACGGCAAGTTAAATAAAAATTTGTGTAGAAGAATATTATACAATCATAATTGAAAATTATGCAAAAAATAAATGAAGTCAAGACCTTTAATTTTTCCTGCACTGCATAGCAGAATTCGTCCAAACCAGTACCGTTTAGAGCAGATATGCAAATTGTATCTTCAAGATCCTTAGCTTTTAACTTTATTTCTTCTGGATTGCTAGCCTTATCTACCTATTATTAAACAGTTGCTAAATTCATGCAGTAATCCTAGTAAAACCTTGAAAAAAAGTATATCTAATGTTTTTAACTTGTATATTATAAAAGAAAGAAAACTAAAACATCCAGTCACCTTGTTCCACACCATCAGCACAGGAATTGCTGAAGCGTCTAGTTCTGATAGAACTTTTTCTACTGCATCAATCTGCTGCTCATGCAGAGGATGGCTGCAATTAATAGAAATACGAAATTAGAATATAAAAAGATTAATATGAAAATATAATAGTGATCAATGCCTACCTTATATCTATCACGTGCACTATAAGGGATGACTCTGATATTTCTTCCAATGTTGCTCGGAAAGCAGCAACCTAGAACAAGAAGTTACTTATAAATAGGTCGATTTAGGTTACGTTACATCAAACGGTCAATTTTTTTATTTCCATATTCTTAAAAGCCAACGGAGAAATGGGCCAAATGGGTCAATAGTGCCCAAGGTCTATCTATATGCATAGAATCTCTTAGACCGTTTCCATTGAAATATTAACATTATTATAGTAATAGTATTGTTATTGTAAACATAAATAATTAATGCATTGATTAATGCCCAATGTATCACCTCTGTGTATACCATCAGCTGAGAAACACTTGATGACATAGAGTATAACACAAAAAATGGACTCACCAGAGTTGTTGGAAGCTTTTGGATAAATCCGACAGTGTCTGTAAGCAGAAACTCCTTTCCATTCTTCATCTAAAGTGAATACATATTACATACACAGAAGAAAAGAATAGGAAAGAAAATAACTTATGTTATCTTACAAGAATGATGCTTCTACTTAAAAAAAAACATTTTGAGAAGCATATTTAACTGATAAATTAGTCAGTTCAAAATAAATTTTAAGAAGCATGTTTAACGAATAAATTAATCTGCTAATTTTCATTAACAATCTGTAACTCTAAAAATACTTCACACACACACTCTTAGACGAGAATTATGTAGACAGTTCTTGATTTCTTAATTTAATTAGCAGTAATCATATCTTATTGCTGGCCACTTTTAATAATAAAAGTAACTGGTTATTTCTATCTGTTGCTTCACTTTTTATCTTAATAAACAAGTTTAGGGCCATATTAATTTAAGCGAACATCTCAATAGAAGCAACTACTATAATTTTTTAGAAAATAAAAATTAATTATAACAAATAAAGAGCGAAATATATCTGGCAATATGATGTTTTCTATATGAATTACCAACCTGTACCCTCCTCGTGGTTGGATCAAGTGTTGCAAACAACCGATCTTCAGCAAGAACATTAGCCCCTGTCAACTGATTCAGCAGTGTGCTTTTTCCAGCATTTGTGTATCCAACCTATAAAATTAAAAAAGTATCACATAATAGAAAATAGCAAAACAAATTACTAGCTAAAAAAGAACTTGTTCCTACCAGTGACACAACTGGCACAGGTACAGAAAGACGCCGAGTTCGATATTGTTTTCTATGTTTCCGAACAGATTCCAAATTTTCTCTAAGAACACCAATCTGCAAGAAAATTCATTTCACAGCGCACAAAATAAACATGTAATTATATTTCATAAATAAATAGTATTGCAAGGAAAGTTTCTTACTTGAGTGCGTAAAATACGTTTGTCCACTTCAATTTGTTTCTCTCCCATACCTTTGACTTTTCCTCCTGATTGACGTTCAAGATGTGTCCACATTTTTGTTAGCCTTGGTAACTGATACTCCATTTGCGCCAATTGAACCTGGAAAGTAATTTAAATATAAATTTCATGATAAAATCAGCATTATAATAATAATTAATCCTAAGGTAAACAATAGACCTGTAGAGCAGCTTCACGTGTTGCTGCTCGCTGGTCAAATATATCAAGAATGAGAGCAGTACGATCACACACTCTAACCATTCCACCAAATGCCTTTTCCAAATTACGCAACTGACTGCACTTTCATTTAAATATAATTATTTATGCATTCGCTCCCACATCAAAATCATGACAGTTATGAATAATATTAATAAATGATTAAGATTTTTACATGTATACACATAAATTTCTTTATAAATCAATGCGATAGTGATTGAAAGTGTAGTAGTGAAACGTAAGGCGTGTGGCTTAAAGCAGATTAAAACAAACACTAACCCTGGAGAGAGTTCATCATCAAATATTACTGTCTCGACACCATAACCATCAATTGCTGCTTTAATTTCTGCAACTTTGCCAGATCCAATGTATGTTCTTGGGTTTGGAGTAGATAGTCTGCATCATAAAAGAAAAATAAGTAACTATGTCTGAACATATAACATACATTCGTTTCACATAGATATGATACAGAAATAGAAAAAATGAAAAGTTAAAGAGAATGGTTAAAAAAATTGAAATGTTACTCACTTCTGATATGTGGAATCAACCACCATCAGTCCAGCAGTATCAGCTAATTGTGCAAGTTCTTTGAGTGATTCTTCAATGCTAAATAACTCCTCTGTATCATCTTTACGTGCTACACCTACAAGGTAGGCTTTCTCTTCAAAAACCTGATAATGTTAAGGCTGAATCATACATCGCAAGTTGGTTATTAATTTCAAATAATGAATTGCCACGTGTAAACAAGGATTGTTTCTTTGGGAAACTTCGCATAAGAAACATATATAAATTAGAGTATATCAGTAAACAAGAAATGTTTCTTTTCATAATATTTCTGTAACACCTCTATTTTCAGACAGTTGTATATAGAAACGGTAAACACCCAATTATTTTATAAAAGTTCACAACTCTTAAGACAAATATTAGAATTAAAGTTTAGTTCATACTTCATAATGTTAAAGAAGACAATAGAAAAGGTTGGTTGGAGAATGCATGTAAGCATGCACACAAGTAGCTTAAAAGTTTCAAATCTACTTACAAGTATCACAACAAAAGCTACAAATTAATTAAGCAAAGCATGACAAATCTAGTCTAAAAACATGACAAATTAAGCCTGAATACGAGTTGTAAGAATAGATCTATGTGATGTCCAAGTCTTGGTAAGGAAGCTAAGTTAAGGAAGTAATGAAACAAGGCTAGAAGGGTGACAATCCAAGGCTAGAAGCATGAGTCGTCAGACATTCCAAGGATAAGGATGAACAAGGACATATGTGTCAAGTTCCTAGAAATTTACAAGTTAAAACGCTAAGTGAACAAGTAGCCTATAGCAAAATATACACACTATAAATAGAAGCCTAAAAGAGTTCATTTCTTGTCATCCCAAGTTAGAAACACTACCAAAAGCACAAGTAGTAAACATTAAGAAGAGGAATAGAAGTCCCAAAGCAAGGCTTAAACAAGATGAGTACGTTACGTGCTTTAGTGTGATACATATATGCTAAATAAATGTTTCATGCATGAAGACGGATTTAAGATGATATATTGGGATGTTTTCTTTGCAAAAAGTTACGTTATGGTTATGTAATTATGTGGCAAAGATATATGTTTTATGGCATGGTGTAGCATGCACATTTACGTGGCACGTGAAAGTTTTTAATACATGTTAAGTATGACCATTTAAATATCCAACGTATGGGATACCAAATGAAGGGAAGTATTGCAAACGGACCTTATTGGCAACCCTTATGTGAACCCGAGGTAGGAAAACCCATGACAAGTTTGGTATACTTAGCATGTAACCTTGAGATATCAAAGAAATATTTTTATACATGAAAGTTGTTAACAAGAAATTTTGGTTCTAGCCTTTGATTTGGCTAAGTATTTGGAAAATATGTTTTATAATGAAACCATAACTACTCACTAACCTTAAAGCTTATGTATTCATGTATGTATCTCATGAAACAAGAAGTAGAGACCACTGAAGTGTTGCTATCTGAATAAACTAGAACTTTTTTAAAGTTGTTATCTTCGGCATTTCCGCTTATGTAATTACTCTGTATTTAGTTATGATGAAATTTCTTTTTGCACCATCAACCTCAAAGAGGGAGGTACAACTTATGCCCATCTAGTTGTGATGATATTAAAGTTTAACATATAAGGTTCATTTTTATCTTTGATTATGTAATTCAGTAATTGTCAACATATATTAATTTTATGCTATGCTTATACAAGGCCACAAGGGTGAATTCTTTCTTTCTTTCTTTCTTTCTTTCTTTCTTTGTTTTTTCTAATATGTTAACAAATTTGTTTCTTTGTTTTAATAACTCTATATTTAGGTCAAAAACTCCCCACAATCTCGTGATAAAAGAATCTTGTCTAACAATAACAAATAGTACCAATAATTCGTACAAATTTGTCTAGAAAAGAAAACCAGTCATCATAAAATGATTCTTGTTTTAGATTATCATAGAATTGAGGGAGCAACAGCTTTCACAAATCAGGCGTTAAAAGCCTGCAAATTAAACATATCTGTTATGCCTGTGATGCTAAATTTATCAGTATCACCAGACACCAGTAAACATATATACAGTTAAAAATGACAGTATCACATATTCGTTTGAGAAATCTATAAACTACTGTAGATTGAACAGAGTTACAAATTAGAGAAAGTACAAACCTCCCTGCCATTTCGCAGCCTGAATCGACTATCCTCTCCATTCTCCTCGTTATCGTCTCTTTTCTTCTTAGCTAGCCTCTTGGTCGGTATACTCGTCGGCGTCGGAGCAATTCCGGTGTCTTCCTCCGCGACATCCACAAGTCCTTGAAGCACTCCGTCGACGGTATCAACGGAAACTTCACTGTCGTCATCTGCAGGTGATAAAACTCCGGTTCCGTGTTCTAGAACTCTAATTGACGGAATAAAACGATGTTGGCAATCCCTTCTGAAACTAGTATCATAATTTTGTATAGAAAATCGGGTTCCCAAATTAGGGTTCCAAGTGTAGCGATTGAAATCGAGTTGCGAAAAGAGAGGGAAAGGTCTTACTACTGGATAATAGCGTACACTCATTATAGTTGTACAGTAATGGAGAATTTGGAAGCGGACTTTGTGGGTTTGTTTTTATAAAAGCTTTATATAAAAGCTTTATCGTCGTTAATGGATTCCGGTGACTGTTAAAAAAATATTAATTATTGCCATTTTCTTGTAAGTACATTCTAGCCCTTGTATTTTGCTATTTTGAAGAACTTGTACAAATTTACCAAAAATTTAGTGTTATAGAGTAATATTCTCTGTCAAAAAGTTACAGGTTTAGTGGAGGTGTGTGTTTGTCATTAAAAAAATTAAAATTTTTATATAACTTTTTTGTAATTAACACTAAAATTTATTTTAATTCAATTGGTATACATGTTTACATAAATAACCATAAATTTTATAAATGTATCTACTAAATTATTTAAATAAATATTCTTGTTAGAATTTTAAGTATTAACAAACTAAATCATTTAAAATTGGTATTAAGGACAAAACTCATTTTTAAGAACCACTTGAGAAAAATAGGGAAATGATGTATGGGAAATATTTTTAAAATAGAATAATGACATTGTCACCTTCTTCTAATATACATTAGATATTAATTTTTTTTTTGAATGACAAAACACACACACATCTAGTCCACGGTAAGACTTGAACTCATGACTATACAAGAAAAACACTTCCAACATTTTATATCGCTAGACTACAAGCCTTTTTTACTTTAAATAGTAAATATATAGCCACAAATGCATAATTTGTGTACATTAGAAATAACGGTAAGAGTGAAGTAAGCGATCAAAACTTATACAAATCAACGTTATTCTATATTTAAATTTATTTGTTTTGGTTTTCGTTTAAGATTTTTTTTTCAAGTAAAATCTAAATTTTCAAGATTCTTCAAGTAAATATGAAAGCATCGGTGATATTTAAACATTATATAAGATAAGTTTATTAAGGTAAAATAAGTAAGCGAATAAGTAACTCTTAAAAGGCATTTCGTTAGTGTCGTTCATGGATTTTATGAGATTTGCATTTAAAATCACATGAAATGATATGTTTGATTGAAATTACGAGGATGTGGTTTGGATTTCCGATCATATGGTGGTGGGATTTCTAAATCGTCGAGGGGAGAGAGGGATTCTCAAATCTCATAAACTTGGAATTTTCTTCGCTGCTAACCGTTCGACTTCGCCTTCATTGACTGCACTACACACCGACAAGGCGACAACATTGTTACTTCATCGACTTCACTATTCACCTTTTGACTTGTTGGTCCCTTAGTGAGAAGGTCAACAAGCAAGTAATGGGGGGAGGGGGGGGGGGGTTAAAACACTTTCTGCGGAAAATTGAACAAATCAATAAAAAGTGTTAACACACATCAAACCACACCAATCGAATGCTTTGTTTTATATTAATAAGAAGGTGATTACAGACTCTATCAAGTAAGCAACACTTGATATGTAAACACCTAATGTAAATCAAATCTCTCAATCTCTCAAACTTTGCTATCTATAATCAACTTATGATTATAGATACTGGACGAATCTCTAAACAGGATTTAATCACAGATTGAAAACTTACCAATTTCACAACTAATGTGAATATTCGAACACACGAATAACTTGGCAATCTGTGAGTATCTTGATCACGTTTAACTGACAAACAATGAATCAAGATTCGTAACACATACGGTTTGAGGCGAAACTGAGTTATGGCTCTATAACTCGTTGAATGCAGTCGTACCTCTAAACTTATCAGGATGATAAGTATTTATAATTCTGTTCCTACGGATCCTAACAAACTAGAACTAACCCTAATTTGCTAACTAACTAATGGATAACCCGGAATCTTGAATCTTGAATCTTCTTATCTTGAGTCTTCAATCTTCAATCTTGATTATGGAATCTTCTTATCCTTGCCGTAGATATAGAGAGATAAAAGTGAATTTAAAACATATTTAAATTCTCTTTAAACTGACTTCTTGCTCGGACTGAGTTACTCAGCTTGAAACTCATCAAGCTGAGTTCTTCGAGAACACACTCGAAAACAAACATGAACTAACATGTATAATAATTAACTCATTCTTAGAAGTCCTCAGAGTTAGCTAGAACTAATTTAGCAACTCTGTTGAGCTGACTCAGTATATAAGCTGAGTCACTCAGCTTGAAACACATCAGGCTGAATACTCAACCTATATCTTAGGTGACATACACAGCTTATCAAACACATTGATAATCTTGCTAAGATATAGTCTAAGCTGATCGAACATATGCTCTGCTTATATTCAACTTATGCTCAGTATGAAACATTGTACGCGTTCAGTCTGATCAAGCCTCATAATTCTGTTTAAGTTATCTTTAGAACACATCTTATAAACTTAACTTTGTCTCATCAAATCTTAATTGATGAGATCATTTTCCCAACAAACTCTCCCTATTTGATGATGACAAAACCATCAAACAGTTCTTAAGTTTGTTTAACAGAATTATATTTTAAATCTCAAACTTATTAAGATTTTACATTTGAACCAATCAAATATTAATTGAACATATCAATTTTAATTGAACTTATCAATTATAAGTGGAACATACCAACTTTAATGTTGAACAAACCAACTAAACACATTAATGAATAAGAACTAATCAGTTATTCATTCAAGGTGTACTTATCAGACTAATAATTATGAACATATCATAATACAGTTGAACATATCAAACTAATACTTGTATTAATTGAATATATCAAAATACAAAGGTTTTGATCACTTAGATCATGCACACTTAGTGCTTACATAAATTAGAACAAATCTAATATTTACAATAGAACTAATCTATTCAGGATACAGCTCTTCAAACTCTTTAATCTCCATGTTGATTTTTTCAAGAAGTTCTTGCAAGTTAGGCAAGTGTTGAAGCTGATCCTTCTGTGATCTTATTGCTCTGTTTATTCTGTATCTGAACCTGGCAGTTTGTTTAATCTTTTCCACTATTTGTCTCAGAGCGAACACCTGAGATACCCCACATGTATAGATACTTGCATCAGACTGGAAGCATTATACACCATTTTTGTCCAAGTACATGAATCCTTTATGAGGATTTTCCACATAGGTATTTTCTTTGAATTCCATGCCTTCAGGAAGATTGAGACTGTACTTATCTATATTTGCTAATCCAGCTGGCTTTGTTTGCTTCTTCTTTCCAACTTTATGAAAAGAGGTCAGTAGGGTAGCTATCTAAGTCCTGGGTATGATTTGCATCGCATCAGCTCTTGCAAGTAGCCTTAAGATTTCATCTTTAACTTGATTCCTGGCAGAGGACTTTTCCATCTACTTAATAAGTATAGCCACTTGCTTCCACTCTTCATATCCCAGTTTATGAAGTTGATTCAGCTCCAGAGAAGGTGTTTCACCATTTCTTAAGACAAACTCCATGATGATGATCCCTTGAACTGAACTCAACTTGAGTGAATCAATTTGAGAAGATAAATAAGTTCTTGTATAACACTGAGTTATATTCTCCTCCTCTTGTTGATCCTGAACAGGAGGTTCTTCTACCTCTTCCTCCTTGGGCACAATAGGCAGTCTGAGTTTTGCTAGTTCCTCATTCTGCTTTCTGATTTGCTCAGCCCAGGCTTGTTCTCTTGTTTCTTTCTCATTAGCTAACACTACTTGAACATCCATTTGTCTTCTTCTTAACTCGTTGATTGACATCCCAAGCTAGTCAGCATCTCCTTGTTCCATCCTCCTTACAGCCAACAAAGAAGCTCTTTCTTGTAATGTCATTTTGTCTGCAGAGTCTTCATCTGAGGCTGATTCACTAAGAATCATCTTTCTTCTTTTCTGCTGAGGGGGTTCTAACTCATCTGAGCTGACCACTACTAGTCTCTTGCCTTTTTCTTTTTTAGTCAGCTCAGCTTCTATCTCCATTTCTTTCTCCCCCTCAATTTGATCTGCTCCCTTTGCCAATAGTAATAAAGCTTAAGCTTGGACAGACTCAGCTTCAGCCTTTTGAACATTCTCCCCCTTTTTGTCATCATCAACAGGGGTCGAAGTCTTGTGTTGTTGAAGGGCAGCGACAATAGATTTCAAATGTAGCACCTCCTCATCCATAGAATCCATAATCATCAACATATCCTTCTTAGTTTGCTTTCTCTTGAGGTGCAATTTATCAAACTGACCTTTAAAGAAATTCACCAAGTCGTCCAAGTCAGCTTGAGAGGGTTGGAACTTGGGTGCATCATCTAAGAGTTGGTGTATACCCTCAAACTCATTTGCACCAGAGTTTGGACCCTGTGATTCACCTTGGTATGTAGATGAAACATTAACAGGTCGTGCATGGGGGTGTGAGAAGTGAAGAGAAGTAATAGGGCTCAAAATGTGAAGTGTATGGGTAGGTGGTTGGCTGATTGGTTTAAAGAGGGGTGATTGACCCTGGGGATTGGTCATTCTTTCAATGTTACCTAAATGTGTCTGCTCAGGCATAGTAACAGGCTCTCCCATGGCTCTGGAGAGTGTGAGCTGAGTAGACACCACACCCGGTTTAGGCTGTTGGGTTAATATGAGCCTCGTGGTTGACACCTTAAGATTAGGCATCTCCCCTTCAACTCCTGCCTGGGGAGGGATCAGTGTGATCTCAGCTCCAATTATGCCTATAGGAGTGGCACAACCTTTGGCAGTTTTATGAGTATAGGTTTGGATTTTCTCCCTAGTAGCAGTGGGCACACTAGGGGTGGCTTCAGAGTGGAGTTTAATGGAAGGTGGAGGAGATGGGTTAGACTGGGTTGGGTGTACCACAGTCTTATCTCCAAATGATGATGAAGAAAAGTGAGAAGAAGTTGAGAGAGGAGGAATTGTACCTTGTCTTGGTCGTGCAACGAATGCAGACTCTGAAAATGACTTAGAACCAGAGGGAGAGGAAGGCTCAGCTTGAGCAGGTTGCTCAGCTCTATGATTTGGTTCAGCTCCAGATGTTCCCCCTTGATCCGACTCCTCGGCTTCATTGTCAGACGAGGCTCCCTCAGCTATCCATCGCATTGGGTCACTCAGACCTTCCTGCTCTGGGAAGATGTCATTGTTGAACATCTTTGAGCTGAGTGTTGGGGCAAGGAACACATCCTGTCCAGCTTCATAATGTTGTTCTCCCAACTCAGCTTCCACCACCAGGGATAAGTACCTTATGAATGGTACATGGAGATCCCTTGGTATCTTCACCACTTGGGCTTTGAGCTCGTTGAAGATGAGCAGTGCATAGTCTAGATTTCTGGCATGGTACATGTTGTATAGCAGCTGCATCTCGAACTCATTCACCTGATCCAGGCCTCCAATCTTAGTTCCCAGTGAACGAATCACCGTGGACACCATGAAGCCCCAACCAGTAGGAAAAGTGGCCTTCTTTATAACACCCCTAGTCTGCGGGCGACCCATGTTGGGTAGGACTGACCTCGCCACTTGCCTAGTAACAGCAGCTTCGAACATATCACTTT
Organism: Pulicaria dysenterica; assembly: GCA_947179395.2. Classification (NCBI taxonomy): domain Eukaryota; kingdom Viridiplantae; phylum Streptophyta; class Magnoliopsida; order Asterales; family Asteraceae; genus Pulicaria; species Pulicaria dysenterica. The sequence goes on along the minus strand of OX359290.1, from coordinate 19,889,371 downwards.
CAGGTAGTTGAAGAACTTCCCTTAGCCGCTGTACAGTTATGACAACTGTTATATCCCCATTTAGAACAATGCCAGCGATCTTTCCCCTGTTCTGTTCATAAGTGCAAGTGTACCAGAACTCCAACAGGTGTTGTGGAACAATGTGTAATGGTGCTCCAGAGAAGGCGAATTCCAGGGGGCATTTACGAATGTAATCCACCCATGCCTCATATCCTCTGCCTTGTTTCGGTGCTGGAATTGCAAGACAGGCCCGTTGGTTGTTGATTCGGATCAACGACACTCCATTGTTCCAAAACTAAGCACCTCGTACCATTCAATCACCGAGAATAAGAATGGTTCCGTCCATCGTTAAATTACACTGAGTAACTTTTGAATGCGCACTAAGCAAATTAAGAATCGCACTCAGCGTTCTGAAAATCGCACTGAGTAATTTAGGGCTTGAATGTGAACGGATGATTACACGAAGCACAAGAGGTGTTTGCGAAAGGTATGAGAAGGTGAGAGGTTAGAATTGTAAGCGTAAACTTCTTTAAACCGGTTATGGTTGGTATATATACCTTTCTGAGGAGACAGAAAAGTTACCGTTTGAATCCCTTTTTATCCGTTACACCGGAGAAATTACGGCTTGATGTAACAGTAAGAGGGTAGAAACACATCATATTCCAACGGATAAATGTGTAAAATAATATTCTTGACTCACAAAAATATTATAAACATTGTTGTATTATACCAATACATAATTGGCATAAAACGCTATTTGAGACTGACTCAGATACACAACGACATATGAATTAATGACACTTAGTAATTAAATCATAGTTTGGACACACCAAGCTGAGTAAACTAATCACTCAGCCTAAGTCAATCACTCAGCTTGAGATTGAAACTCAGCTTGAGTAGAGCACACAGCTCAGAATTAATGACACATAGTCAATCTTGTTTGAGACTGACTCAAACTTATATTCTAACTACATTGAGTAGTTAAAGTATGTTTGGAACTTACCAAACGTGTGAACCAATCATACAGCTTGAGTTAAGCACATAGCTCAGACTCAATGACACTTAGTCATTTCTGTTTAGGACTAACTCAAACATGTGAACTCATTATTCAGCTTGACATGTTTTTCAGTTTATGAAAACTTATTTATAAACCGTGCACTCAGCTTAAGACACTTAGTCTTTGTCAAACTGAAACTCACATTCTAGACACACAGCTATAGGTTGAGCATACCCAATTCACTTATCAGATACATAAATCTCTTTTCATCCAGTGGTTTTGTGAAGATATCTGCCAATTGATCATCAGTGGAGATAAATTTGATATCAACTTTACCTTTTTCCACGATGTCCCGGATGAAGTGATGTCTAATTTCAATGTGATTGGTTCTTGAGTGGAAGAATGGATTGTAAGTGATGGCTATAGCACTTTGGTTATTACAAAAGATAGGAGTTTTCTTGAAACTCATTCCAAAGTCCCGGAGCTGATGTTGCATCCACAGGATTTGAGCACAACAGCTTCATGCTGCAACATATTCAGCTTCAGCAGTTGAAGTAGCCACTGAGTTCTATTTCATACTAGTCCAGCTTACTAACTTCCCTCCAAGCATTTGACATCCTCCGGTTGTTGATTTTCTATCTAATTTGCACCCATCATAGTCAGCATGTGAAAAACCAACTAACTCAAATCCAGAGTCCTTTGGATACCAAAGACCTAGATTTGGTGTACCTTTAAGGTACCTAAAGATCCTTTTCACAGATTGAAGATGTGATTCCTTAGGATCTGACTGATATCTTGCACAAACACATGTAGCAAACATGATATCAGGTCTACTAGCTGTCAAATAGAGTAGTGAACCAATCATGCCTCTATAGGTAGACTGACATACATACTTACCATCTGAGTCTTTACTCAGCTTGACAGCTGGTGACATAGGTGTTTTCATGGTTGAACTTGAATCAAAACTATATTTCTGAATCAAATCAAGAACATACTTTCTTTAATTGATGAATATTCCATCAGGCTTTTGTTGAATTTGTAAGCCTAGGAAGTATGTCATCTCACCCATCATGCTCATCTTGTACTTTTGTGACATTATTTTGGAGAACCATTCACACAGAGATTCATTAGTATAACAAAAAATAATGTCATCCACATAGATTTGTACAAGAATCACCTGTCATTTACTCTTTTTAATAAAGAGTGTCTTATCTATACTACCTCTGGTGAAATCCATTGATAGTAGATAGTTGGACAGTGTATCATACCAAGCTCTTGGAGCTTGTTTAAGACCATACAAAGCCTTGTCTAACTTATAGACATGGTGTGGAAACTTTGAACTAACAAATCCAGGAGGTTGTTTCACATAGACTTCCTTCTAAAGTTTTCCATTTAGGAAAGCACTCTTCACATCCATTTGATAGACTTTGAAGTCTTTATATGCTGCATAAGCTAAGAACAGCCTTATAGCTTCAATTCTAGCAAAAGGGGCAAAGGTCTTGTTGGTGCATATTTGTAAATCCCTAGTTCATATCAATAAAATATATTTATAGTTTATTAATTCAAATGTGTTTTGATTAATGGTTTGCATGTATATACATTCTTAGTGATTCTATGTGATTATCTTAAGCTACTTAATCATGTGTTGATGTGAGTTTGGAAGTTTAAGTCTGTGTGAAAGTTCATCACATGCGTGATGTGTTCACTGCGTGCATGGTGAGTCCACTACGTGCGTAGTGAAGCTCAACTCGCACGTGGTGATTAAGTCGGTTAATAGGTAATTAATTAACATTAAAATATTTAAGGTCGTGCGTATTGAACCGACTACATACTCCGTGCTCTGCACCACGTACGTAGTGAAGATTTTACTCTATAAATAGAGCTTAACCCCGCATTAGCATCGGTAATCGTTTGTAACTACGCATAATCACTTTCTATCGTACGACATTGACCTTATCCGACCTTAAGCCTTAGTAATCGCGACTTTGACCTCGTAATTCGTAATCGTAGTGATCAATACGAAAACCAAGGGCAGCCTTAAGCATCTCTGTGTGAGTTCTTAGAGTTATTCTTAGTTCTTTCTGTGTGTTAGTGTGTGCCGGACACCTAAGCAGATCATAGTATTCTTAGGAGGTTTGGGAAATAGAAATTCCGCACTATTTCTCATCCTAGATCAGTCCTAGCGTAAGGGTGTTTTAGTTTAGTTTAGAACCCCGTCCCCCCACGGTCCTACAAAGTGGTATCAGAGCCTTGTGCTTTGATTGATCATTTTTCCTTTAGGATTTCGTGATCTAGGTGTCGATTAGGCCTGTGTGCTTGTCCTTTTCGTCATTTTTAACCGGTTAGTAGGTCAAAAATAGGTCATTTTGCGTTAAAAAGGTCGTGTTTTACGTTAACTGTTTGAGTTTTACCCGTGCGAAGTGAGTCTTTAACCCGTGCGTAGTGCCCGTAGTACGTGCGTAGTGTGTCGTAGATCATCTAGAATCTTCGTCAAGCTGTGTGTTCATTCCGTGCGTAGTAGGTCCTCAACGCGTGCGTGGTGTATCCAGTTCGTGCGAGTTGAGTCTGTGTGGTTTACTTTGTCTTTAAAAAATTATTTTGTTGCTTTGTGCGTACCATCTGCACTCCGTGCGTCCTAGGTTCTCAATCCGTGCGTGGTAGAGTTCCAGTTCGTACGTAGGAGCATCTGTGTGTTCTCGTGTCAGTCCGTACGTAGTGCTTCGTGTTCGTGCGTAGTAGCTCCCACTCCGTGCGTATTGAATTTGTGTGGTCTATCAAATCCTAATTTCAGTCTGTGTGTTCTCAGCTCTTGATTACTGAAATGGCATCAAAACAGACAACAGTTTTAAACAACTTATTATTAGACAGTGAAATGGGGAGTGCCAATAAAGTACCTAAACTGTTAACCATGGAAGACTATCCTATGTGGAAGCCCAGGTTCGAAATATTCCTCGATGGCCTTGACTGTAGACTTCGGAGAGCAATAAGCACCGATTATATGGTTCCCAAGGGGGAGGGAAATATTGAAACCCCCTATGATGGAATAACTGTTGAACAGAAGAGCAGTCATGATGCAGAGAAGAAGGCCTATGCTCAACTAATCCAGGCTATTCCAAATGAGATCTTCCATCAATTCAGAAGATATAAAACTTCCCACAGCCTGTGGAGAGCACTAGAGAAGAGAAATGAGGGAAATGCCGCCCTCAAGGAATTGAAAGCAAGTCAATTGAGAAAGGAATTAGATCATTTCATGGCTACTAGAGATGAAAAACTTCCTTCTCTCATTACAAGATATAATCATCTTCTTAGTGAACTGGACAGTCTGGGTGTTACTGTTCCAGAGAAGCAGCAGGTGGAAATTTTGGCAAAAGCCTTGCCCAAGAGCTGGCGGCCATATATTATGATACTGAAGAACAGTGGTGGTTTTGACGGGATGGATCTAAATGATTTCATCACAAAGTTGAAAGAGCAAGAGCAGGAGGAACAAAATTTGGATTCCATGTCCGGTTATCAACAAAATCCTTCTCTCTACTACTCTGGAACACCTGTATCGTCATCCACTTCTTCAAATGCCCCCTTACAATCTGCCTATGTGAGGAATGTAAATGAATCTGGCAGATCTACATCTGAAGCTTCATCTTCTGGGCCATCCTATACTGTGTCTAGTTCTGGATTCAATGCCGAGCATTTCAAGTATGGGAGTGCGGATGAAGTAACAGCACATATGAGCATGCTAAGTGCGCTAGTATCCTCTTATGATGATCTACTGAAGGGGAAGATTGGTAATGCTCATCTGACACAAGAGGACTATGACCAGATCGATGATGATGAGATGGAAAGACAAGATATCCTCTGGTCATATGCTAACTTAGTCAGGAGGGCGAGAGCATATAAGAAAAGAACAGGAAAGCAAATATCAGCTACAAAGGATACCAAACTTGGTTTTGATAAGTCTGCGGTAACATGCTATAATTGCGGTGAAAAAGGTCATTTCGCGAGAGAATGTGATAAGCCGAAGAGTGTGGGACCGAAGTATCCTTTCAAAACCAGTCCTGGTAGTAGATCATTTTCCTCTTCAACCATAAAGTCTGAATCAACTCCAAAACCGGCTAAGGCAATGGCAGTTGTTCAAAAGGACGAGGGAATTGACTGGTCAGTACAATTTGGGAATGATGGTGCTGATATTAATGTGGCAAATGTTCATGTGTTGAACGAAGATTCTCAATCCGAGACAGAAAGTTACTCAAGTGAGGAAGAATCAATTGCCAGCATTGATGATGAACCAGCCTCGGTTTCAGCTGCAGAAAAGACACCAGTGAAAGTTCGTGCCAATGAGTCAAACCAAAAGGTGTGCAGTTGTGGTCAATCATCCGAAGAAAAGGTATGTACTTTTGGCTTACCTTGTGGTTCTTGTAATGATTATGTAAAACAGATAGTGTTCCTAAAGTCTACAATTTCAGAGCTTACATCTAAGTTAGATAAAAACCTGTTGATAAAAGAAAGAGAAAAACAGTTGAAAGAAAAGAATGAAAGTTTAGGCAAACAGGTGCATGAACTAGGTGTGGCTCTGTTAAATAAACAGGATGCTATAGTGTTTTACATAAATGAGATTGATAAGTTGAAACGAGATCTTGCTACTTCAAAGGTCGATTATGAGACTCTGAGTCAAAAACTCAAAAGTTATTCCACGTCTTCTTACTTATTTGAGTACATAATCGATCAGAGAGGTCAATGTACTGATTCAGAAAAGAACAATAAGTTATACTCTAAATGTCCACCACCAGTGTTAAATCAACTGGTGAATGATGATGTTCACTCTGAATCTGACCCACTACTCACAAAGGTTGATGAATCTTCTGCATCAACCCCAAAAGAGGATTTAAAGTTACACGAGAATGTGGGTGGGCCTCAGAAGAATGAGGTTCAGCAAGAAGAAATTAAAAAGGCTGAACCAGAAATGAGAGAACTGTTGGCAAGTTCTAATGTCAAAGATCCGTTGATGCATCGTATCCACGATGCCCTTCGGAAATTTGAAAAGGAGGGTGTAAAGTCTCCTAATACCCGTCCATACCAAGAGGTCAAAATCTTACCCAAACATCAAGGGTTAGGGTATCGATCTCAAAGGATGTAGAAAGGTTCTGTAAAGCAATATCCAGACAGGATTTGCTATGTGTGCAGGAGACCTGGTCACCTCAGTTACGAGTGTGATCAGCAGCCACATCAGCGCTGTAACAGGAAAGTTGAGACTTATCAAAAGAATAAAACGTTTACTAAAAACAATCAAAACTCAACTCTTCCAGTTCAGCATCAAAGGACAAACGGGGATACCATAAGAAAATCTAAAAATCCCGAAGTTGTTAGCAAAAGAAAATCTTCGCTCAATCAGACTTCTAAGTGGACTAACAAACTGTGTGTTCAAATGCCTAAGGATTCGAGTGACAGGTTCAGTAATGCTGCTGAGAAGACTGGAACTTGGATGAAACTTCCAGTGATTGGAGAAGACGGGAAACCCATGACTATTCGGGCTTGGGTTCCTAATGCTTTCTAATTCTTTCTTCTATGTGAAGGGTGTCAACCGCTATAATCAAGTGTGAGGTATTTGTGACTGTGTGTCTATTTTCTGTGTGACTAATTTTGTTCTTTTGTCTTTGTGTTTATTTCCTGTGTGCTTCTGCGTTTCTATTCTCTTAGCTTTTAGATTGTTTAGTATTTTAGGGGGAGATAGTTATTAGTTCAGAAAACATAGAAAAAAAAAATCAGAAAACATAGAAAATACAAAAAAAATCAGAAAACATAGAAAATACAAAAAAAAAAAAAAAAAAAAAAAGAAGAAGAAGTTGATCCAACCTAGATGGAGAGTGATGGCACACTGGTTCTCAATACAAAGTCGTCTAGTAAAATTAGAACTGAAGGCACATACATACTTTTGAGAAAACTGTCTGAAAATCTAGTTGAATCAGATAAGAAACAGATAGTGTGTAAGACATATAAGGAAAGTCTAGACTGATAAATGGTTATGCATGTGAAAATCAATCATAGATTTAAGCTATCGAGACATTCCAAGTCTATAAGTCAATAACAGTTGAGAATGACTTAGTTTGATGCACACACCTGTTACCATGCCTAATGTGTTAAATGACATTGAGCTATATGTAAAAGAGGGTGAAAAATTGACCCTAATTTGAGAATGTCAAAAGATATAGATACATTGATCTATAATGATAAACTGTCAAAGAGCATAAAATGCATTGACAAAAGCTCAGCAAGAAAAATGTCTAGAGAGGTGAAAAATCGACCTCCATGTCAAAGAGCATAAAATGCGTTGACAAATTAACATATCACATAAGCATGGTGGTTTTTGTAATCAAGTTGTGCATCCTACTGAGTAAGTCAAAACACTGTGAGATTTTGAAAGAGATAGTCTTAATCATGTATCCAGTCTAGACAATCTGAAAATGTTGAAACAAAATCTGTTATTATCTGAAGAAAGATAGGTTGACAGACAGAGTTTAAGAGAATATGTTTATGCCCAAGGTTCTGAAATGAATGATTACTGAGTATAGACGAGCTAGTACTGACTCCATACTGGAACCTTCTCACAAAAAGATTTAATTTTCAGGAATTTACTTCTTTTGCAAATTTATTCTGAGTTAATTTCATTTTAGTTATTTTCATTTCTGTCTTTTATTTTTAAGTTTTTAAATAGTTGAATTTAGATTCCCAAAAATAAGTTGTTAATAGTTTGCATTTTTATCTCGTTTCTGTTTAGAAAAATACAAAAAGAGTTCTAGTATGTTCTATTTTCTCTTAGTGTGATTTGTTCTGTTTACATTTCCTTCATCTCACTTTGATGTGTTTTGCTTAAATGTTTATAAGTGATCTTGAAGTTACTTACAGTTTATTGATGAGTGCAGTACTAACAGTAATTAAGGTTCACAGATGAGAAACTCATTACATGCGAAATGGAACCCCACTAAGCACGAGTTACAGCTCACATCGTGCGTAGTGCAGGTAAGGGCATGACGAAAGGTATTCGTTTAGCATTCTGCTGTATGAATTTTGCTTTGTGCAAATTTTTGCTTAGTACATTCTGTTGTGTGCATTTTGTTGTGTGCATTCTACTGTGTGCATTTTGCTTTGTGCATTTTACTTTGTGGAATTTTTGCTTAGTGCAATGGTTATTGATAGAACTAGGTCTTAGGGGGAGTTTGTTGGTGCATATTTGTAAATCCCTAGTTCATATCAATAAAATATATTTATAGTTTATTAATTCAAATGTGTTTTGATTAATGGTTTGCATGTATATACATTCTTAGTGATTCTATGTGATTATCTTAAGCTACTTAATCATGTGTTGATGTGAGTTTGGAAGTTTAAGTCTGTGTGAAAGTTCATCACGTGCGTGATGTGTTCACTGCGTGCGTGGTGAGTCCATTACGTGCGTAGTGAAGCTCAACTCGCACGTGGTGATTAAGTCGGTTAATAGGTAATTAATTAACATTAAAATATTTAAGGTCGTGCGTATTGAACCGACTATGTACGCCGTGCTCTGCACCACGTACGTAGTGAAGATTTTACTCTATAAATAGCGCTTAACCCCGCATTAGCGTCGGTAATCGTTTGTAACTACGCATAATCACTTTCTATCGTACGACATTGACCTTATCCGACCTTAAGCCTTAGTAATCGCGACTTTGACCTCGTAATTCGTAATCTTAGTGATCAATACGAAAACCAAGGGCAGCCTTAAGCATCTCTGTGTGAGTTCTTAGAGTTGTTCTTAGTTCTTTCTATGTGTTACTGTGTGCCGGACACCTAAGCAGATCATAGTATCCTTAGGAGGTTTGGGAAATAGAAATTTCGCACTATTTCTCATCCTAGATCAGTCCTAGCGTAAGGGTGTTTTAGTTTAGTTTAGAACCCCGTCCCCCCACGGTCCTACAGGTCTCATCATAATCTATTCCTTCTTCTTGCTTATACCCTTGTGCTACCAGCCTGGCTTTGTTTCTAACTATCACTCCATCCTTGTCCATTTTATTTCTATAGACCCATTTAGTGCCTATAATTGTTTGATGTTTGGGGGTTGGGACAAGATTCCAGACTTTGTTTCTCTCAAACTCATTTAATTCCTCTTGCATAGCTTCAATCCAATCCTCATCCTCTAACGATTCTTCAGTCTTCTTTGGTTCCATTTGAGATAGGAAACCAAAGTAAGCATCATAGTTTGCTGTAGCCTTTGATCTTGTCATTACTCTTTCTTGGACATTTCCAATGATTTGATCTTGAGGATGATCTTTGAGGAATTTAAATGTTATAGTTGGAGAATCTGGTTCTGGATCTGAGTGATGTTGAGAACTTTGAGGTGAACTAACATCCTCAGTCTCAATAACAACATTGTCAATAAACTGATGATCACTAAGATCTTCAGTCTGAGTGACTTCAGCTCCAAAGGGATTGACGAACTCATCATCCTTCTCAGCTTGAGAGTCCCTTGGAGCTTGTGATGATTTCTTTGATGAACACACATCATCATCACTATCATCTCCCATGACATACATAGGATTTGACATATTGGTTTCCTCAGGCTTTTCAAGCTCACTCAGACTAACCAGGTCAGCTTGTCTTTTGTCAGCTTGATCAAAACTGTCTTCATCAAATGATACATGAATTGATTTTTCTATAGCCTTTCTCCTGGTGTTATACACTCTGTAAGACCTGGAGATTGAGGAATAACCAACAAATATTCCAAGATCATCTTTAGGTTCCAACTTATGGAGCTGATCTCTTTGATTCAGCACATAGCATTTTGAACCAAAGACATGGAAATAACCTATATTGGGCTTTCTAGATTTATACATCTCATATGATGTTTTCCCATGTCTTTTGACAATGATTGACCTATTTTGGGTATAACAGGCTGTACTGACAGCTTCATCCCAAAAATAAAGTTTCAATCCTGCCTCACATAGCATTTTTCTAGCAGCCTCAATTAAGGTTCTATTTCTCCTTTCAGCCACTCCATTTTGTTAAGGAGTTCTAAACTGAGGAGAAATTTTTTAATATTCCCTTTTGTTCACTAAAGCCTTCTAGGGTAGAGTTCCTAAACTCAGTCCCATGATCACTTCTGAGTTTCTTTACAGACTTACCTTTCTGCAACTCTTCCTGTTTGATAAAACTTATTATCTCCAGGGCAGCTTCACTTTTGGCTTTAAGGAATATTACCCAGGTGAATCGTGAGAACTCATCTACTATCACCAGTGTGTACTTCTTTCCACTTAGGCTAGGAGTACTTATGGGTCCAAACAGATCCATATGCAACATATGCTGTGGGTCTGTTATTGAAAAATTTTACTTTGATTTAAATGACCCTTTATGGTGTTTCCCTTGTTCACAAGCTGAACACAATTTGTCCTTGACAAATGTGATCTTTGGTAATCCAGAGACTAACTCTATATTGGATAGCATATTTATATTTTTGAAATTTAAATGCGATAGTCTTTTATGCCACAACCAACTCAGCTTAGGAACATATTGGGAATACAAGCACGTTTCAGTAAAGGGATCAACAGAATTAAGATCAAGTAGATACACATCTCTTTCTCTTTTAGCTATTAATACAAGCTTACCCTTAGCATTATATATAGTTCCTGCTTTCTTCCTAAAAGTAACTATATTGTCTTCATCACACAACTGGCTGATACTGATCAGATTGTGTTTAAGACCCTTGACATATGCAACCTTCTGGAAAGTCACCTTGCCAGCATGCATCTTCCCATAGCCTTTAGTTCTTCCATGGGAGTTGTCACCAAAAGTTACTTTAGGACCTTCATCTTCCTGGAAATCACTAAGAAGTCCTTTCCACCCAGTCATGTGCCTTGAACATCCTGTTGGGAAAATGATCTTATCAGTTAAGATTTGAAGTGACAAAGTTAAGTTTGTAAGATGTGTTCTAAAGATAACTTAAACAGAATTATGAGGCTTGATCAGACTGAACACTTATAGTGTCTTAGACTGAGCATAAGTTGAATATAAGCTGAGCATATGTTCGATCAGCTTAGACTATATCTTAGTAAGATTATCAATGTGTTTGATAAGTTGTGTATGTCACCTAAGGTATAGGTTGAATATTCAGCTTGATGAGTTTCAAGTTGAGTAACTCAGTCCGAGCAAGAAGTCAGTTTAAAGAGAATTTAAATATGTTTTAAATTTATCTTTTATCTCTCTATATAACTACGGGAAGGATAAGAAGATTCCAGAATCAAGATTGAAGATTGAAGACTCAAGATAAGAAGATCCAAGATTCAAGATTCCGGGTTATCCGTTAGTTAGTTAGCAAATTAAGATTAGTTCTAGTTTGTTAGGATCCTTAGGCACAGGATTATAAGTACTTATCATCCTGATAAGTTTTGAGGTACGACTACGACTGCTACGACTAAGAGTTACAGAGCCATAACTCAGTTTCACCTCAAACCGTATGTGTTACGAATCTTGATTCATTGTTTGTCAGTTCAACGTGATCAAGATACTCACAGATTTCCAAGTTATTCGTATGTTCGAATATTCACATTAGTTGTGAAAATTGGTAAGTTTTCAATATGTGATTAAATCCTGTTTAGAGAGTCGTCCTGTATCTATAATCATAAGTTGATTATAGATAGCAAAGTTTGAGAGATTGAGAGATTTGATTTACATTAGGTGTTTACATATCAAGTGTTGCTTACTTGATAGAGTCTGTAATCATCTTCTTATTAATATAAAGCAAAGCATTCGATTGGTGTGGTTTGATGTGTGCTAACACTTTTTATTGATTTGTTCGATTTTCCGCAGAAAGTGTATTCAACCCTCCCTTCTACACATTACTTTCTTGTTGACCTTCTCACAAAGGGACCAACACATCCACTATCCAAGTACCATTTACTTAAACCCTGCACATGATATGAAAACTAAACACATTAGTTTTGTTTGGGAACCCACTTCTTGGTAGGTTTAGATGATGAGCACTTAGCATCTTCATCTTGTTGAACTGATTGTTCAGCTTGAGCAGGAGCTGAGTCCTGTGTAGGCTGATCAGCCTTTTCTTGTTCAGGCCTTGAGATTTCAATGTCACAGTCCTTGTCCTCATGACCTCTACTTCTGCACTTGTAGCATCTCCTTCTTTCAATGATTACACGAGGTAGAATGTCTAATAATCCGTGTGAGAACTTGCTCTCAGTCTTAGGATTATATGTAGTGGATAACTTTTCAACTTTTTTTGCATGTTGATTCACTTGATGCTCACTGACTTTGGATTTACCTTTGTCAGATCTTTGTTTGTTATCATTTTGATTAGAAGTTTGACCAACAAACTTATTTTCCATGACTTTGGACTTACCTTTGTCATGCTTTCTGGACTCACCAGTTTCAACAGGTTTGGACTTACCACTGTTGATCTCCTTGGACTTACCAAGGTCCACAACTTTGGACTTACCATTGTTGTGATTTTACCTCTGACTTATAGTGGTCTTCCTATGCTTGTAACTTCTTTCTGAGCCAGATAGAGAATGTTGTCTTTTGAAAGGATTTGGATTAAGCCTTTCTATGACTGAAGTTCTTTGAATAGGCTGAGTGCCTAATCTGTCCAGCACAGACTTACCATGCTGTTTGGATGTTGAGCACTCATTCCATGATCTTTGGCCTTTACAAACATATTGTATTTAAGGTTTTGACCATGTTTCTTCTCTGAGACTGACTTCTGAGACTCAATCAGTTGTCTATCTCCCTCAGAGTCTGTACTTGCTATCTCATCCTTATCAGCTGCATAGGCTGCGGATTGATAGTCACCTCCAAGTACAGTTTGTACCTGTTTTGGAATTTGTTGGTTGATGTACTTTTCAGCAAGCCTTGATGACTTACACCAAGATTCAGTGACCTTTTAAAGTTGGTCAGCTTTATTTTTGGCTTCCTGAAGTTCTTCACTTAGAAGTTTATTAATGTGTCTTTGACATTCAAGGTCACACTGTGTTTTCTTACCAACATCAATGAGAGATTGATTTTCCTTAATCTCATTCTTCAGTTTAGCTATTTCAGCTTTGAGGTCCTTTTGAGACTTAAGACCAGTCTTGAAATCATTTAACAAATAATCAAATGCAAGACCCTTTTCTTCATCGGTGTAAGAGTTGAAATTACTAACCTTGTACATGGAAGCAGGATCCTTATCACTAAGTTTGCTGTTTTCCTCAGCTTCCTTCATGTCAGCTTCAAAAGTTGACTCGGACAAACCATAATCAACTTCATCAATTTCAAACTCTTCATCTTCTTGAGCCATTAGACAAATATCATCATCATCTGAGGTAGATGATTCTGTATCCCAGGTTTCAGTGTAGAGTCCTTTGTCTTCTGGCTTTGCTTTCTTGAGCTGAGTATATTTCTTTTTATACTTATCAGCTCTATAAGCATTCTTATTAGCAACTGATGCTGATTCTTCCTTCTTTAATCTGCACTCAGTAGCAATATGTCCCTTCTTCTGACAGTTGAAACACACAACCTTCTTGGGATCAAAGGAACTCTTCTCTTTGCCCCTGTCAGATCTTCATCTTCCCTGTTGAGCTCTTCTCAAACGTCTGGCTAACATGGTCATCTGCTCAGTGATAGTCTAAACATCATCAGTATCACCAGAATCTGAGTCTGAGTGGTCAACTTGAGATTCTGACTCAGTCTCAGATTCAACAACCAAGGCCTTGGAACCTTTCTTCTTTTTCTGTGCAACTAATGCAATATCAGATTTATCCAAAGAATGCTTAAGTTGTTGTTGAAAAGTTCTCTTGTGCTCTGTGATCTGTTCATGATTGAGCAAGAACCCTTAGATGGACTGTAGGTTATACATATGTAGTGTTCCTCCAGCTCTAAGTGTTGTGGTTACTTCATTGAACCTTTCTAGTAACACATCCAGAAATTTCAGCACAAGTTCAGCTTCATCTTTCTTAACACCCACACTTAGCAGGTCATTTATCAAGCATTGAAACCTTGTGAACAAATAATGCAAGGTTTCATTCTTCTTTGAAAGGAAGTTTTCATAAGATCTATTCAGGTGACTATTCTTTTGCTGCTTGACGAGATCTGTGCCATCATATGTAATACTTAGCGTATCCCAGATCTCTTTTGCAGTTTGAGACCCAATCACTGTATGCAAGATCTCGTTGGTCAGGGCATTTGCCAGAACACTCTTTGCCTTGTCATCCAGATTGAAATGTTTCCAGTATTCATCTGTCCAGGATGCAACAAGCTTCCTTACTTCTTTTTCACTTCTGTCTGTTTTGTCAGCGGACGTATCACTGACAACAGCAGAAATCTTGGGGATGATAGATCATTTAGTGATGACATCGGACATACGATTGTCAATGGACTTGAGGAAAAGCATGGCTCTGAATTTCCACATAGGATAGTCAGATCCATCAAAGATGGGACAGCCCTTGGCAGACATCTGAGGAAAGTTTGATGAATTTTTGCTTGCAGACATTGTATACTTTCTCAGAATCTTGAACTTTCAACGAATGAAATTGTTCAACCTGCTCTGATACCAGTTGTTTATCCCTTAGTGAGAAGGTCAACAAGCAAGTAATGTGTAAAGGGGGGGGGGGTTAAAACACTTTCTGCGGAAAATTGAACAAATCAATAAAAAGTGTTAACACACATCAAACCACACCAATTGAATGCTTTGCTTTATATTAATAAGAAGGTGATTAAAGACTCTATCAAGTAAGTAACACTTGATATGTAAACACCTAATGTAAATCAAATATCTCAATCTCTCAAACTTTGCTATCTATAAACAACTTATGATTATAGATACTGGACGACTCTCTAAACAGGATTTAATCATTGATTGAAAACTTACCAATTTCACAACTAATGTGAATATTCGAACACACGAATAACTTGGCAATCTGTGAGTATCTTGATCACGTTTAACTGACAAACAATGAATCAAGATTCATAACACATACGGTTTGAGGCAAAACTGAGTTATGGCTCTATAACTCGTTGAATGCAGTCGTACCTCTAAACTTATCAGGATGATAAGTATTTATAATCATGTTCCTACAGATCCTAACAAACTAGAACTAATCCTAATTTTCTAACTAACTAACGGATAACCCGGAATCTTGAATCTTGAATCTTTTTATCTTGAGTCTTCAATCTTCAATCTTGATTCTGGAATCTTCTTATCCTTGCCGTAGATATAGAGAGATAAAAGTGAATTTAAAACATATTTAAATTCTCTTTAAATTGAGTTCTTGCTCGGACTGAGTTACTCAGCTTGAAACTCATCAAGCTGAGTTCTTCGAAAACACACTCGAAAACAAACATGAACTAACATGTATAATAATTAACTCATTCTTAGAAGTACTAAGAGTTAACTAGAACTAATTTAGCAACTCTGTTGAGTTGACTCAGTATATAAGCTGAGTCACTCAGCTTGAAACACATCAGGCTGAATACTCAACCTATATCTTAGGTGACATACACAGCTTATCAAACACATTGATAATCTTGCTAAGATATAGTCTAAGCTGATTTAACATATGCTCAGCTTATATTCAGCTTATGCTCAGTGTGAAACACTGTACGCGTTCAGTCTGATCAAGTCTCATAATTCTGTTTAAGTTATCTTTAGAACACATCTTACAAACTTAACTTTGTCTCATCAAATCTTAACTGATGAGATCATTTTCCCAACATGACTTCACTGCTCATCGACAACCATTGTTGCTTGTCCTAATCCAGCATGTAATTTAGTTGCAATAAAAGAATCTAATTCCTTTTATTATTAGTCAAACTAGATTGAGTGTTTGGGACTAATTGCCAAAGTATATAAGGATATAAAGGCATGGACTAAGGCACATTTATCTATATCTCATTGATGTAGCCTCTAATTTTCATAAGATAGAGAGAATGTGCGCACTCCAGAAAAGGGCCAAGAAGAAGACAAGAAAGAATTAGAGTTCATTCTTGGTTTCATTGCAAGCACTATAAGAAATTAGGGTGTTTACCCACACAAATTTAGTCACATATTTTAATGTGTAGGTAAATACCCACACATATTTTGTATATATGTTCGTAATCAAAATTTTCATTTTTTAATGTTGTTTAGCACTTATTATGTGTTAGTGATACATTTTACACACACTTTAAGTTGAAGATAAAGTTTCCCTCTAAAATTTGTAATTGACATCAAATTTAACTACCTACACATATATAAGATAAATTCTATTGATGTGTAGGTAATATACAATTTGTGTTCCTATGTGTGAGTAATTGTTAATATTATACCAACACACTATATTTACTTAGGAAAGTTAAGGTAAATAAAATAAACAATTTTATAAATTTATTTTTTTAAATTACTTGGTATAAACGCATATATATAAATGTAATATATGATTTGGTAAAAAATAAATATTACCTATACTTAATCTTCTTTAATAAAATATGTAGATAAAAATAATTTAATTTTTAATCTAAAAGATGACATGGAAATTGACAATAAGTATCTTATATTGAAAACAACATTAATCGTCAAAGAAACTAAACTATGGATCCATGATCAAAAAATCAGAGTGTGAGATATTATCTCTTCATAATTCTTATGAAGAGAACGATTGTTGTATTTTATTCGGCCACTAACCTCTACAAAATTATCAGAGATTTTAGAGAGAAAAAAAAGGAAGGAGGAGGCGTTTGACGGTTTTAGAGGAGAAAGACATTGGAGGCAAAAGTTGTTGTTGAAGAAAGCAAAACATTGTCCATCACGAAGTGAAGGAAGGTCGCAAATCAAGTATGTTTTCATCGATTAAAGTTATTTGTTGTTATTCATGCTTAAACCCTAGTTGTATAATGGTTCTTAATTTTCGTTATAATCACTAAATTTTCTTATCTTTGAACCCTATTCACGTTTCCTTGGATTAAGATTACAATTTGTTGGTTATAGCGAGTAATATTAATTTTTTCTATAGTTCTTAGACATAGTTCACCAAGATAACAATCGTTGAATCCCCTTATATGCACAATTCATGAATTGGTATGTTGATAAACAATTTATTTTGCCCAGTCAAACTTAACAAGTTTCTTATTTAAACGATTTGACACATGGAAAGAATTGGATGGTGGCAGAAAAAGTAAACCATGAGGTTATATATCTAAGCATGATGAAAATGACATATCAGCAAATGATATATTCAAGAAGAAGAATTTGATGAGTTGCCACCTTTTCAACCAACTAAAGATTTTGTCTTTGGTAGTTTGAGATGATAAAGAACCTAAAACGTTACCACATGAAGAAGTGCTAGTAATACGTAATAAAAATTCCCAAAAATAACTTACATGATATTGATGATGACTATGGTCATGAGGATGGAATTTTTTTTAAATTATGAACCACTTCTTGACTCTAAGACCGATGGTGATTATAATGATTCAAATATTAACACTAATGACGATGATTCTTTTGCATGATTTTTCTTAAATAAATATTGCTTAGTTTATAGTGAAGATCTTTTTATTATCAAATTTGATAATCACTTAAGTCATGAACTCTTTTTCTTTATACTTTCAAAGAGCATAGTGACAAAAAGATGAGGACGCATCACACAAGGTGAACGTGGGGACAAGAGGGATGAGACGAAAAAACTGGTGGTAAGTTAGGTAGCTTTTTATTTAAGTAACACATACATTCTAATTTTTCTTCAATTGTTTCATTTTGTCTTCCTATTTCTTATTATTCACTTTTCACAAATAACAATCCATATTAAGTAATGTTTTAATCAATTACATGTTTTTTTGAACATAAAATGTATGTTAAAATAATTTGTGTACTCATTTGTTGTTGATTTCAAACATAATATAACTTGTTTATTAGTTAATCAAAATTTGGGGGCTGCAAATCTCAAGCCATTAAATAGATCCAGTCCGCGGTGGGTACTTGGTTTATATATTTATGGTATTCTACTGTACATAGAGCTTTGTTGTTCTTAATCCATGTTTATAGAAGCAAGCCAATTTAGTAATGTCAACCATTCTCAATCACCAAATCAACATAGTACAAAATATTAAGTTTGGTGTGTGCGTGTGTGTTCGTTTATTGTAAAGCTAATTTACATTTACTTTTTTAAAACACAATGGAAGGAACTGAGCAACAAAGTGGTACCATAAGAGAGCAAAATGCGGCATTACTTGTGGTAAAGGAGCGCGAAAGGCAATGAAAGCTTTATAGATGAGATTAATAGTGTAGTTCAATTTTGATGCACAACAAGTCATATGTGAAAATGCCTCGTCTTTCATGTACGAGTGTGGTTACATTTTATGTAAAAATTGAGCTTTAAGTATAAAGAGTGGAGACATGTTCCACAACACGTTAGTGCACCGTTGCGCCACAAGCTACTAGTAAGATTTTCTTTTATCATTTAGTATGCTTTTAAATATCTACAATTGATAAGATTTTTACTTATGTTAGTTGAAAACGCTTTTCGACAATGATGGTGATGATCCAAAGGTTCACAAAGTTATTGATAACTAGATGGCAAAGGTGTGGAAAGGGTACCGAAGCGATCTACATCGTTACTTTAAAGAGATCGGAGGGCATGAAGATTTGAATAAGAAAAGACTACAAGACCTTTGATTTAGTAAGTCAAGAAGACAGAGATGTTGTGTGAGCCAAAATACAGGTATTATGTGAAGAATATATATTAACTTTTGCGTTAGTAGACCCTAAAATGAGTTGCTTGTTTGTTGTTGTACTTTTTACAGGTATTGCACGGAAAAGGACAATGGCTCGTCGAAAACGAACAATGTATAGTAGAAATGGTTCAAAAAGTACAGTACGCTATCACGTTGAACGTGACCTTGATTTCAGGTATTCTTGTGGTCAAATTAAGACTTGACATCTTACACATTGGGATGCTAAAAGGGTTTGATATCTACACAAACACTTACAAAATATGCAAATTTACTTACTCCTTTCTAATTAATTTATTGGGATTGCATTAGTGTCACTTAACACTTATAAAAAATAAGGTATCTAATTATATAATTATTTTGTTTCCTTAAAGAACACACTTGTATAGACAACGGAAATCAACTCATACAATATCTTAACATTTTCTAGTTTGGCCATCTTTTTACTACTTTGGTTAATGTACTTTTATAATTTATACAATTTAATTCACCCACATGTTTCTCTTTTTATATGTCATATTTTGAAATTAATTTTCCAAACTTAGAAATCATATTTTATATGAAGATTTGTTAATCTTTGCAAAACCTGCACATTTTGTGAATATACATCCCATACATACATACATATATTCATTTACTCGGTAGTTGAACCCGAGACTGTCACATCGGGTCAACTAAAAACTCGAGTTTTAAAACATTGATTTTACATGTGTTAATATTATTGTGTAAGGTTAATTTTTTATTTATTATATTTGCGTACCTTTTGCTTCAAAAGAAATGTAAAAATTAAGAAACGACTCAATGAGCGACAACTCGACAAGGCTATCATACAGAAAGTACTTGGACCAACTTCTGTCGAGTTAGATGGGTGGATTCGTCATCCTATTGCGTGTAAGACCACAAGTACTATGGAGTCAAATCATCCTAGTTACAATCAATGTTCGAGTTCAACACTTGGAAGCAATCGTTGCAACTATACATACACTTTCAATCGAGAAAAATATCTTGCCTCCAATTGTCCAGGATGATGCATCTAACCACCCTCGGTCGGGAGGGTCTCATTATGACAAATCTAGAGAAAGTAGATAGTGATGAGATTGGTGATTTAGATTGAATATCTGGTATTGTCTACAAGTGTTTAGAACTTATGGTTAGCTACTCTTTTATTTATTTACTATTTATGCTACTTAATTGATATTTTGGTTTTTATGGTTGGATCTATTATGCTATAACATAATTATTCAAAACGGTTTTTGGTCACACACTTTCTATTTGATTGCATATGTGAGAATATTATTACCTACATATATTGTGTTTATTGCTCACACATAACTGCTTTTATTAACACATCTACAGATGTTAATTACCTAAAGATGAAAAAACATTTGCGCACATATATCAAATGACACATATCAATAACATTTTGTATGGCCATGCCATGCCATTTGACACGTCACCATCCATGTCATCACTACATGTCATCAAAAGGCACAACAAAACACCATATGAAGGGCTAAAGGGAAGGAAACCAAGCATCAACTTTCTGCATATCTTTGGTTGTAAATGCTTCATTCTCAATCAAAAGGATTAGTTGTAGAAGTTTGCTCCAAAAGCCGATGAAGGGGTGTTTGTAGGTTACTTTGTGATCTCCAAAGCTTACAGGACCTACGACCTTAAAGCAAATGCCATAAAAGAATCTATCAATGTAAGTTTTAATGAAAATGACTTTGTTGCTTCCTGTTCTACTAACCATATTTCAGGTGAAGAATTTAATGATCTCATGTAAACAGGAAAAGTCACTCTAGAGCAAGAAGATCCATCTACCCCAACTGATGAAGATGAGTTAGATGAACCTGTTCTAAACCAAACACATACCCATGCACCTACATCCTTAACCAGTCCTATCCCTCTACTAAATGATGTGATGAATGACTCAACATCATTGGATTTTATTTCCATATCAAGTATATCATCATCAGTAGAGATATCCACATATAGTGCCAATGAAGTTTGCTCATCTAATCATCAAGAAGACATCTCATCGGCTGATAACCAACAAACTTTAACTCCCTAAATCCAAACAATTATTCCCATTACTTCCTCAAATATCCAAAATGCCTACAAAGACCTCAAAAACCATCCTCATGATCTGGTCATATGAAACATATAGGATCCAGTGAGCACAAGATCAAAAGCTTGCAACATCTGCTTTTACTCTGGATTTGTCTCTATGATTGAATCAAAAAAGATTGATGAAGCCTTAGAATATCCCACTGGGTGAATGCCATGCAAGAAGAGCCGGCAAAGTTTAAATGGAACAATGTATGGACACTTATGCTTAGACCAAAGGACAAGTTCATCATTGGAACAAAGTGGGTGTTCAGAAATAAAATGGATAAACAAGGCTTAATCATCAGAAACAATGCAAGACTAGTTTCAAAGGGCTACTGTCAAGAAGAAGGTATTGATTTTGATGAAACCTTTGACCTTGTTGCAAGACTAGAAGCAATCAAGCTGTTCTTAGCCTATGCCGCCTTTTAAAACTTCAAAGTGTTCCAAATGAATGTCAAGAGTGCCTTATTGAATGGAGAATTGAAAGAAGAGGTGTATGTCAAACAACCTACAGGTTTTGAGGATTCAAGTTGTCTAGACCATGTTTACTTCTAAAAAAAATCCCTATATAGTCTTAAACAAGCACCAAGAGCCTAATATGATACTCTCTATGCTATTCTCAGTAACAAAGGTTTCACAAGAGGTTGCATTGATAGCACTTTGTTCATTAGGAAGTACAAAGGTGATGTAATACTTGTGTAGATATATGTAGACGATATAATATTTGAGTCTACCAATTTGGAACTGTGTAAAAACTTTTTTAAATTCATGTCTGATAATTATCAAATAAGCATGATGGGTAAGTTAAATTACTTTCTTGAGTAAGAGGGATACGACCTAAGTTGGTTTCAAGGGCGGAGGACTCAACCCAAGTCATTGATCCGTAAAAAGGGCCTCGGCACAAGTCCAAACGCGGGTGGCGAAGGTCTACGGCCCGAGTCACGTCTTGATGGAGGGCTACAGCCCAAATCGCAGAAAGTTTGGGATGAAATAAAATGGTGGTGGGGCGTTGATGATCCACAAGATAACTCGATCTCTTATATACTGAGATAGGGTTTTCATCTAAGACTTAAAGGCAAGACTTTAAATGCTTTCTTGGTCGTTGTTTTCACATAATGCTGGTTCATTTGGAAGCTTTATAGAAGGAAATTGTATTGGACTAACTGGTGTAATTCTCCATTAGGAGAGGTGTTAGCTTTCTTTTTTAATTTGGCTTTGTATTGTATACTGATTTGGATTAGCTTTTTACTAAATCGCCTTATATTATATATATATATATATATATATATATATATATATATATATATATATATATATATATATATATATATATATATATATATATATATATATATATATATATATATATATATATATAGGGTAGGGGTATACTACAAAGAGAAGATGACTACTAAAAATAAAAAGAAATCTCAGCCATCCAAATTTTAAAATCTGATCCTAAAAACTTGGTTTTTTTCTTTTCCTTTTAATTAAAAAAAAGTAGTTAGGGTATAATTGTCGATTAAAGTTTTAAAATTTCAGCATTGTTTTTAATTTATTTATGTTCTGCTGAAAATTTTCGAGAACTAGATTGATGCACATTGTTCTTCACCATATGCAGAAAATAAAATTTTAAAAATTCAACTAAAAAAACATCAAGATTATTTGATGCACAACACGAATCATTAATAATAAATTGATGTCCATCAAGAAATCATCAATAATAAATTGATGCACAACTAATTTTATATAATCATCTACAAATTTTATACCAACTATAATATTTACATAAAAAATTCAACAAAAAATAACTCATATATAGAAAAAATCTAATCAGAAGGTTTATAAACATGAATCATTGATACAACACTCAAAAGTTAGTATGTACTAAATCTGATGCACAAGCTACCGGCGTAGACTATCGAGAATGCGGCGGAGACTATCTAGAAAATGAAGCTTAAAGGAGAGCAACCGGCGATGGCTATCGAGAACAGAGGCGGCGGCTATCGAGAAATCCGAAACTCTAGGCGGCGGCAAGAAGCAAACTCTAGGCGGCGGCTATCAAGAAACCGAAATCCCTAGGCGGGGGCTATTGAGAAAACCGAAACCCTAATCGAGACAGGCGATAGATGGTGTGGTCTGTATGTGGTGGGTCATAACCCCCACACCTTGTTGTCACCGGCGGAGACCTGTGAAGGAGAAGTAGCCGACGAATGAAGAAGGAGGAGATGCAGACTAGGGTTTGTGGCTTAATTTGTGCATGTGCAGATCGGAAGAAGGAGAAGCAGTGCCTCGTGAATGTCAAAGGAGAGGGGAGACGCGGGGTTATAAGAGAGAGAAATAGGTTGTATTAGGAAATAAAATCATTTTCCTAAAATACCCTTTTAACCAAAAAGACACATGACATCATTATATCTTTTCCTACGCTTTTTACATTAATATTTTTTATTTGAACCTGATTATATATATATAAAGAACATATGCACTCAACATTATAATGTGTCCTTCCAATAGTGTCAAACTATAAGTAACATTTTAATAAAAAATAAATATAATATTTTGAAACATGCTTAAATAATAACATCATCTTTTTTTTGTGGCTATGCTAATCCATAATCCTTGTCACGAAATCACATATTAGTTTTACAAATAATTTGATTATCAATAATACATCGGTGGTGTCTGTTATATACATTACTTTTGAGTTTTAATAATCAATATGCTCATTTTTATTACTATGCATTATATTTATAAACTTAAAGAATAGGATAAAAAACTTATTTATTGTTTACTTTATCGTTCAATATTTTAACCTTCGGTATTTAATACTTTAAATAAATGTTTAATATTTACATTTAACATTGATAAATAAACTTAATGTTTAATATTACTTCGTAATTATATATGTAACAACTTAGATGAATCACACATCAGTTTCGTAAATGAGAGATTGATTCATAAGTACACACTGGCCTTTCATGATACAAATATTTTAAGTCCACAAACATTATAGATTTACATATCTCATGGGAACTTGTAGACATGCTTGAGTGCTTGGGCAGGAGAAATCTAGGGATGAGTGACCTAGGAAGTTCTCGCTTCGTCGAGAGATAGAGCCACTATAGTGTTGTTCGGGATTATATGGCAATCTTTATCGAGGACGATGAGTCCGAGGATGTTTGTAACAACTTATGTGAATCTTAAATCAGACGTGGAAATGAGACATGTTGGGTTTATAAGTAATAAAGTAAACATTAATTTTACATGACATAAAGTGATTTGTAGCCCATGTATAATAAATCCAATGAGCACTTTAGAGTTAAACGTACTTGGGCGGAAGCAATCTAGTTAGAAACAATACCGTGAACAGATTTGGACAAAACACGCAATATTGTGTTATGATAAGATGAAGTGTTATAACATACAACATACTAAAAATGTGAAGCGCTATGTTCAGTTTAAGTTATTTCAAATTCTTCTAAATTTCATATCCAAAGATGAATCAAACTCACTTTAATTTCTTTTTATGAACTATAATTTTTCATTTGAAATCATTACATCATAAGAAATTGGTTTTAAAATATATAAAATAGTAACTTTTAGTATGATAGAAGTTGAAAAAATCAAACCAGAGATAGAGTAGTAACAAAAGATAATGAGAGTGTTTTGTTTATTTAGTGTTATAAATACTTTGTAACACGTATTAATTAAGGACACTAAATTTTGGTTTTTTTATTATAAGATTATCGAGAGAGAGAGTGGTGTATCTAACAATGGTTGATGTCATATATACTCTATAATAGAGTATAATTTATATCTTCACCTTTGTTTAACATTTATATTTCTTCACTTTTTTTTATCTTATTTTGTATGTTTATGAATAATTAGTGAACTAGAGTTAAATACCTTTTTTTATCTAAGTATTTTCGTATGTTGGGTTTGCTACTTCAAGTTATCAATGTTTAAGATATTTTACTTATAATTTTTTTCCCAAGTCATTAGAGAAAAAACTTTTAGCGTCCTAAGTTTTGGAACGTAGAAAATACAAAGGAAATATACAAGTACGTTAATTAAAAGCATTGTTTATAAACTATAAAACAATGATGACATAACAAACATATGAGACTGACTATACAATAAACTGGCTATCAAGATTTTAAATATTCATCCATGTTATAATTTTTAACTTCAGTAGGGATATAATTAATATTTCTAAAGTTTATAATAATAATGTAAATAGTTAAGACATTAAAATAAAAACTTTGTGGGTTGTGCATAGATACTTAACTAGTGTGTGTGTATATATATAATAATTTTGTTGGTATTTTAGAAAAAGGAAAAAAAGAAAAACAAGTTTCAAATGGTTAAAAAGTTAAAACAGTTGTTTAGAAATTATAACCCTCACCATCAATATCAATGAAACTGACTAATCAAATGCATGTACTACTTAATTGCCACAAAATGAGATGCATGTAGATCCATTAATGCACACTCATTTGTTATTCTTTTGAGGTCACAAACCTAAACTCAAGGACAGTTTCATTCAATTAACTTAAGGACAAAAGTATGCATTCATTTCTACAGTTTAACTGCAAAAAAACACCATTAAACCCTACTCATAATCACAGATTACAACATTACTCCTACAACCTTCATTATCCAGGTTCTATTGATGACCTATGACACCTTTTCACCATGTCACAAATCTTAATCCTCAGATGAATCTGCAAATTCTTCCTTGTACATTTCTTCAATCATCGGTTTCCATAGTCGAACTCGAGCATTTATAAACCAATTCGACACCTAAAACACCCATAATGACATTAGAAACAAGACTCTATTAACGTAAATCAACGAGTTTTTCAGTAGAAATTGATTACTTGGTTCTTTGACAATCCCGTTTGTGACGCCAGCATAAGTTTTTCGTTGTCATTCGGGTACCTGCCATCATAACATAAATCAATCAAATTCAGTACAATCTAGAAAATGCAACAAAATACAAATTTTGACCCATTTACTAATGAATTGGTCAAACAATAATAGTAACAGGTTATATGGTTTAAAGGGGTCAAACGGGTCGAAAGTCAACCAGAGCTGTTTTGACCCATTACCTAAACCACCTACTGGTTGTACTTACGGATGAAGGAAGTGCTCGAAGAGCCAGGACCGTAGGATCATGACAGAAGTCTCGGGTAAACCCCGAATGGGCCTCCAGGTTTGTCTCGGGCTAACGATCATTCCAATCTGTTGAAGGGCAATTCGATTGTGTCTATTGGTTTCTTTATCGAACAAGCTTAGCTGAGAAAAACCAGCATTGATTTTGGGCAAATCTTGCAATATTTTCTTTCGAGTTGCATAAATTTGGGACAAAATTGCGTCTTTTAAGCTCGAAAAGTGTCCTGACATTGCATTAAGTGCTAATGCTGTATATGATTTCCCTGATCCTAAACCTGCATTTAGTTCAAATGAGGAAACCACCTCTTCTAGTTGCTGATAATATTGATCATATCTTCTCTCAACCTGAAAAGATATCATAAAAAACAGTTAATTTAATGATCATAAGTTATCAAATAATCCTTTTATTGATAATGGTACCTCTTCTAATAAAGAAATGAGCTTTGCTAATGTAGCTTGAAGTTCTTGTTTCTCCATTGACAACCCATTGCTGCATAATTCTGCTTTCAATTCGGAACATAATCGAAACGAGCCTTGTTGACCGGAACCCGATAATTTACGCGCATATGACTTGTTGGCTGACTCAAGATCGTTGCCATTAACACTAACAATCTCTTCAAGTAAAGATTGAGTTGGTTTTAAGTATCTTGAACTACCAATTGCTACAGAGAGTGAATCTGTTCCATAAAATGTGTAAGAAGCTTGATTAAGTGAAGATGAAGAAGAAGAAGAATATTGTGAAGGGTTAAAAGATTTTCTTGTTTTTTCTTGTAATTCTTCTTCAGGAACCAAATAACATCTTCCTCCTCTGTATTGAGTTGAAGAAGGAAATAGCAAACCAGAGCCTAAAGAGAGTGAAAGCTTTTGGTTTTGGTGGTGTTGGTTAAGTTCTGGTTCATCTGCCATTGGAGGAGCTTGAATGAGGTCAACTGATCTTGCAATTCTTTCACCAAGAGACTGAATGGTGGGAAGAACATTGAGAGATTGAGGTGGGTATGAACCAAGATTTCTCAAGTCAACTCCATATGCATCAAAAGGTTGACTTTCATAATGGGTTGTGTTTGAAATGAGAAATTGATGAATGTTGTTAGGGTTTGAAGGGGAATCTGGTGACACCATGATCAGTTAACAGAACTCAAGATTGAAAAAGAAGGTAAATTAACACCACCCAAGTGTTAAAGAACCAAATTTTGACATGGGATTTTGACAATTAGTCAAAATTTCCATCGATTAGTCTACACAAGTCAAAGAAAATGATGAACTAGATGAAACAGAAAAGGGTATGATAAGATTGTAAATAAGAACTGAGAAATAGTTTTATATATAAAATTAGATGAAAAAGCAAGCAACTTTGGAATTGAAAGAAGTTTGGAAAATGAGGAAAACCAAGAGAAACAATTTTAGAGTTTGCAAACATACCTCAACTTTGGTTAAAATGTTGCTAGATTTAACCAAAAAAGAAAAAAGATTCTCTCTCTTTCTGTTTCTGTTTCTGTTTCTGTTCTGTTTCTCTCTCTAGAAATGTGTACTGAGAAGCAGCTGAAATCTTGAAATCTTGAAATCTTGCAAACAATAGACCTCTGCAAGATCTATGCAAAGCAACAAAACCTATAAAATCAGCTAGAATTCAAGTTAAAACTTAGTAAAAGGACATGAATTGAATAGAAGAGATGGTCCCCTACACCTTTCCCTGACTACAAAACAACAACAAAAGCATTAGCAGCTTTTTTAATTTTCCTGCTGCCTCTTTGCTACTAATTTCTTTGGGGGTCTCAAAAACAGCAATCTTTTTCTCTTCCTAAAATCATAAAAATCAAATTTATAGAGAAAGTGGGCTATCTTTTCTACCCTCTTTTATGTTTTGAAATTGTCTCCATCTATGTTGTAAGACTAACAGAGAATATTATCCTTTTTTCAATGAAAAAGACAGTTTTTATACGAATGCAAGGGTGTTATCCGAGCCCAAAATGTAATTTTTACGCTCGTGTAACACCCTGTTCATAACAGTTTAAGATATATGATCAATTAGTAAATGAGACGAAATGCACTAGTGTAGCACTCGGTTCATGAATCAGTGCTTCAAGATATATAGTCAAATATGTGAATGAGACGAAATGCACTCGTGTAGCACCTAGTTTATGAATCAATGGTTCAAGATATACATATATTATTAAGTAAATATCCTAGGCTGTAGGGTCAATGTATCATTATGTTTTATTTATTGTGGGTCAGCCTTTCAAAGCAAGCTTAGAATTTTATACTTTTGTATACAATATTTATAATGGGTTTGGATAATTGCATCATCCACCTTATCATGTGTGTGACCATATGAATTTTGACATGACACGTGTGTGTGGGATAGGATAAGGGTACCATTAACGACACTCATTCATAATAATAGTGCACGATTCTGTGTAAGGTTTTACCGACTTCCATAGCGTTCTCCTGTAAAATAAAACAGTACTTATAAACAAGAAACGTATCACCAACTTTCATATAGAGTGGATCATGCGAATGAGACGATAATTTAATGTGATCCGAGACAAAAACCAACAAGAACTTGGTGTGCTGATGAGATTGATTGATGTGTTGAGATGATTGTTTAAATTTCTTTGTTTTTGGCTTCTTCCATTTGTCAATCTCTGATTTCATATATTGTGTTTGATAATATCTTTTTGGCCCACTTATTGATTAAAGTGTTCTGCACAATCTTGATATTCCCAGTTAAATTCCATTTGGAAACAAAGCTTTAACCCTACCCTACCCAACAAGCCTACCCTCCTACACAGTCAAAAAATGACCACCTTCAACTGATTCTGAATCTTTGGTCCGACACACTTGTGAACCCTTTATTAGAAATGATTATTATTGGACCTAAAGGATCGTATTTAGAACACCTTGAAAATATATAAATAAGGTTATATATGTTATTATGTATGTTGTTAAATAATATTATATTTTTGTTAAAAGAGGGTGTTGTGTTTTTACACTATTACAATGTACACTACAAAAGACAAAAGTGGTTACACATAATAATTTTATGCATTATCAACTTGTACCGTGTATAATAAATGTTTGTAACTTGTTGTGTATGACTAAAAACTGTAATGTAAGAATTAGCTCTCATCACAATTTGTCATACCGCCACATCAACATTATTCTCCACCACTATATATCACATACCTTGAATCTTTAATTGTGTTACTTCATCACATTGAAATTTAAGACCCAATTACTCTTTTAATAATTACAAACAAAAATAAATTAAAATAAACTCAAATTTATGTCATGGAGGTCATACCGGTATCACTTAACCAACAAAATGGCATCATATCGGCCAAACTAAGTGATTGGCTCATCATGCTGAATAATAAAGAGTCACACCTCTCCTTCTAAAAATATTTTTACAAAGACTCTAATTATTTTTTTAGTTTAGTTAACAATAATGTATTCAACTTTACATATTTTTTTTATTATATTTATTGAATTTTATAACCTAACATTTCATTTAGTGAACTTTCGAAAAATATCATTTTGTGTATCTACAAACTCTTTGAATAGGTAACCCGTCATCTTCACTATCTCCGACCGCCGCAAACACTTTTTCGGCAACCCTTGTATCGAAGACACATTTGTCGGTCATCTACCCCAAGGAAGATAGGTTTGTTGGATGAAAGAGTTTGGAGTTTGTTGATGAAAGTACAAACTAAGGAAACCATGGTGGAGCAATAATGGTAAACGATCCCAAAGAAGTCACTCGGACCATAAAAATCACACATCACCAATAAAGTGGCAGGAGAAGACATTTTTCACTAGAAATGAAATCATCACAAAAGGTAAGATTACATGTTTAAACCTGCTATCAAGCACACCAAGCAGTAACTTTTGAAAGTTTGGTATATTAAATGATAGGTGAACTAAGGCTCTAGCCTAGTGGTATGGGGGGTTTTACCCCACAACCTAGGTCTATGGCTTAGCCCGGTTTTGAACTAGTTCGCGCCTAACCCAGACTGAAAACCCAATAAACAACTTTTAGAATAGCTTATAAATGGATTTGACCACCTTCCTTATAAATGGATATAAAATTCGACTGCACAAAGTCATATCTTAAGAAACATTGTGTTTTTTTATTAGATTGTATAAATCTAGATGAATTACAATAAAGGATAAAAACAAACTCCATAATTAGCTCCTAATTAGTTCCTAAGAATAAGGATACTAAAGATTCAAATTTTAAATTTGAATATTATCCTTCTAAAAACATATATCCGAATACCCCCCACCCCCCTCAAGTTGGAGCGGGTGATGAGCAATGCCTAAATTGTGAAGAAGATAATCAAATTACCAAGCCTTCAACAATAGTATCACGCATAAAATGACAATCCACCTCGATGTGTTTAGTACGTTCATGAAACATGGGATTCTTGGCCAAGTGTAATGCCGATTGACTGTCACATAATAGTTGCATGGATTGGGAATGATCAACTCCAAAAGACTAGAAAGTAGAATTTTGAGCCATTTGAGTTCACATGTGAATTCAGCCACGGAGCGGTATTTTGCTTCAGCACAAGAGCGGGAGACAATATGTTATTTCTTGGTTTTCCAAGAGATAAGAGAATTTCGAAGAAAAACCATCCAAACCGTAAGGGATCGTCGTTTAATTGGAAAAGTTGACAGTCGGAATCACGCCAACCCTAAAGAGACAATGTAGTATTGGATTGTAGAAAAATATCTTGATTCGGAGTACCCTTTAAATATCAAGCTACCCACAAGGTAGCATCCCAATGCTCTTTTTGAGGAACCCGCATGAACTGAGACAATATATGGACCGAATATGCGAGATCTGGCAGAGTAACTCCCAAATATATAAGACGTCCAACAACACGTCTGTATCTTTCAGGATCAGAAAGAACATCACCGGTGGCTCAAGCAAGTTGATGATTTTGTTCAATGGGGAAACTAGATCGTTTGATGCCTAGCAATCTTGTTTCAGATAATATATCGAGAGTGTATATTCTTCACCAGAAGAAATATGAGCCACTTCAATGCCGAGAAATTTTTTAACTCAAGAAGGTCCTTCATTTTAAAGTAATCGCTAAGATAATCTTTGAAAGCTTGAATTGCCCTTGAGTCATTTCCTGAGACAATTAAGTCGTCAATATAGACAAATACCCTAACTTGAACAGAATCTTGAGTATAAGTAAATAAAGAGTAGTGTGCATAAGATTTGGAGAATCCATAATCCTTTAAGATAGAAACATTTTTGGCAAACAAACACCGAGGAGCTTGCTTTAAACCGTACAGGGATTTACGTAGACGGCAGACAAGGTTTGGATCAGATTGTACAATACCTGATGGAAGCTTCATGTAAACTTTTTTTTATCAAAATCGCCATGTAAAAAGGCATTATGAACATACATTTGATGAAGTTCCCAATTTTTAGCAGCACAACGGCAAGAAAGTACGAACCGTAGTCATTTTAGCAACGGGAGCAAATGTTTCGGTGTAATCAAATCCTGCTTTTTGACGATTTCCAAGAATAAACAATCGGAATTTTAATCGTTCCACATTCCCATCGGACATATGTTAGATACGATACACCCATTGACATCCCAAAGCATGTTTTCCATAAGGAAGAGATTCAAGGGTCCAGGTACCATTGTTTTCCAAGGCTTTTATTTCTTCTTGCATGGAGGCCTTCCATTCTTCATGTTGCATGACTTCTTTAAAGGACCGTGGTTCGTGACCAGCAGTGATAGCTGCAATGAATCTGCGATGGTGGTGTGGAAAGTCATCACAATTAAGATAATGACTAAGAGGATAGGGTGTACCTAAGGACCGAAGGAAGGAAAGTCGGCGACGGATGGACTTTGAGAAGCAACCACATGGAGAACATAATCATTCATTTGAACAGAGGAAAAGTACACATGCCTCTTCCGATATTTATACCATTAGAATGGGTATCGGAAGTAACATAGTTAGTTGTGTTCGGAGGAGAATTTGTTGAAGGAGTGGTGGGCTCAATGTTATCGACTACCACCGGTTCATCATTTGTTGAGATCTGTTTCGGTAACAATAATTTCTTCTTGAACATGTCTAAAATCCGCATGAACCTCTTTATTGTTTAAATCAAGAGTATCCATGAAGGGTTTTGATCTAACCAAACCACCCAATGACACAAACTGGTCAAACCTGAGTTTGATTCTACTGGTTCAATCCTAAAAGCGGAACTGGATTGAACACAACCCTCTAAACCCCAAAAAGGGTTAGGATCTTTAAAACTAATGATCAATATAGTTTCTAATGAACAAACAATCCACAGATAAGGTTACAAGAAAATATACCTGATCAAACTTGGGATTGCTAAAGACAGTCCACCACTACTGTACCTCCTAACGAACTGGCTGCTAGACCGCTCCTGGAATCACTAATCCTCAAAGCTTCAAGCTTGATTGTGTGTGTGTTCTTCGTAAACCACCAAAACCGAAACACACCTTGTGTTCTCGGTTTGTGTTCGACGAGAAAAAAGAGAGCCGAGAGAGGAGAGAGTGTCGACGAGAGAGAGTGTCAACGAGAGAGAGAGGCGAGATCGAGAGAGATGTGTGGTGGCTAGGTTTAATCTTTTTGTTAAGTTATTCTAATCCTTAAGGCTTAAGGATTTATATAGACTTTAAAAGGACCCAAGCCTGTTTAATTAAAAGCCCACTGGTTTTAATTAAACTTCCATCTCTTACACTTTAACCCCCTGGACTTTACTAGTTAATTAATTAACTGGTCCGTTAAATATTAAAACTTAATATTTAATTTCTCCTTAAATAACAAATAACTACTTATTATTTATTTTCTATTAATAATTAATATAAACTGATTAATTATTTATTTTTCTCTTTTCAATAATTAATTCTACTGATTAATTATTTACTTTTCTCTTTAATAATTAATCCAATCTGATTAATTATTTCCACACAGATTTATGGTAAAATTCAACTGTTCTGATTTAGGTGTGTAGCAGTGTGACCCTTTAGTCTCTTATAACATTGGATACAATGTGCCCATTAATTATCTCTGCACATAATCTAACAGACTCCCACTTGTGCAAGATAAGTAATAGTTATTGCACATTGTTAGCCTAAGGAGGTCCCTAGCCAGACACTTAGGGTAACCAGGTTATAAGAACTCTTATACCCCAAAGTAACTTGTGATAAAACTTCATAAGCAACCTGCTTAGAAGTAACCTGTTATAAACTAACTGTTTATAAACTAAACTATCATAAACTCCATATTCATGAATGGGTACGTTATATATATATATATATATATATATATATATATATATATATATATATATATATATATATATATATAGGTTTGTCCCTTGTAGCGCGATATTTTAATTTTGAGCATAAGCATGGAGAAAGTCAACTCAGAGACTCAAGAACTTGGTTCATGACATACTTGATTTCAAAACTGCGTGATAAACGACAAAGAACAGATCAGTTCGTTTGGGCACGACCGTGCACTTACCAGTTTCTGTAATCAGTCAAGGGGCCCGGAAATATCTCTCCTAAAAAGGAGGTGCAATTTCCATCTTGCATATTTGCATGTGGAAATACGGCTCCCACTGAATCCAGACACGCTCCTTATGACCACCCTGTTACGGCGTGGCGTTAAAACGTGCTAAGAAGACAACAGTTACCGTATCCCAAACCAAAAACCTCAGGCTTAAGGATAACCTATGTGATAAATACTTTTGACATGAATCCACGAAGTATTATTCACAGTAGGTCAATCCAATATTCGTAACCCTAACGAATATCCGTCAATTTTGGTCCGCAAAATCCTTTTGCAGCTATATTCGATATACTTTCGAATCTACCCCAAAATTACGATGACTTTATAGCCCTATTATAGTTCCCACCACGATAAGTAGTCACGGATAATGTTTTGAATAAACCTAGTTTATTCCTGGATGAACCAAAACATACAAAATTTGTGAAGAATAATGAAACTAATTTCTACACCCTTCCATATTCCGCCCTGGAATAAAGATGCATAATTTCTACCATTTCATTGACTCGATTCACGGTGTATATCTGAATTACTTATTATTTTTGCATTGTAACTTATCACAGATTACAAGGAAAAATTAATATGGTTATAAACCTAAAACTCAAGACTAGTACCCTGAAGTACTCTTTCTTGGTTTTGCTAGAAATCGTTCTTGCAACCTTGGAACAATTCTAGACTTACTTATTTTATAAATTCCTTAAACTTGGAGAAACTGGAAATAAGTCCTAAGTTTCTGATTTTATAAAATAACCTCCCTGTAATTAAAACTTTAATTACATTTGTAGATTACTAGATTTTATAGTCCATTTGAAATGATAAACCTTCTTACACCTGCTTGTAAGAAACTTGAAATTAGATTCCCAGTGCATACCAACACTAATCTAATATCATTACTAAGAATGTTAAAGAACATCCTATTTCATCATTTCTAACGTTGACCAACCAACAACATTTAATTAAGCTGACTTACTGAACATTTTAGAACGTGTATAATTTTTATTTAAGTCATAACCTGACTCAAAGTCTTGCAATAATATCTTTATTGAGTACCTCTCAATAAGTCATGCATTCCTCGGATTAGTCCTTTCTCAAAAACTTACTATTTTAGATAACTTCTAAAATCATCCGATAATTATATACTCTAAAAGTTCAATCCTGTATTTATCATACTAGTTAAAAAACTTTTTATTAACTTTGATAATTACATTAGTCAGATGCTCCCACTATCTTTTATGAAAAAGTGCATTACCTTAAAACATCCTTTTAGGCTATGCCTAAAACTTGTGTTCTAAACACATGTTTTAAAACTTAGTTTTTGTAAGAAATTGTTTTATGAAACCAAAAACTTGGATCTCCATATATCCATCTTTCTATTTACAGAAAGCGGTCTCATTAAACTTACCATAAGTGCAAAACACTTGTGAAGACATTTTAAATTTCTTTCCCTTAAAACATTTAGTATAAAACTCCCTTGATTATAGTAACAACCATAATCAATTTTATACTATCTTAAATGTTTTATCAAAAAACTATTTTACTTAGAAATAATGACTATTATTTCCATTTGTTCAAGACCTTGAACATTCACTTTTCACAAAAATCTTAAACACTTGTTAATTTAGAAAAAAACTATCTAATTTTATAAACAACACTTGTTTATTTAAGTATTTGAATAGTGAAGCCAGCATTTATGTAACTACAACAAATCATAGCATAAGATCGCTATGAATCACCAATCAAGTCAAGACTTGACTTATTGGTATTCTTTTAGTCATAACTGGACTAATCCTGATTCATAAAAAAACACGTGCACGGATATGAACTAAATAATTAAATTTCGATAAAGTCATAATTTCAAACAAAAGTTTCCAAAAACAATCAAGATAAACATGTTCAGATAAACTTAAAAAGAGTTTAATAAACTAGGAAATATAATTATAAAAATATCCGTAAGCTGCACGTGGGATCTCTTCATGCTGGGCCGCATCACTTTCCATCTCCTCCTGCAATAAACGATTGCAAGATATTAGAATACTCGTAAAAACTTTTACAAGTGGAAAGTGATAAAGAAGCTATTTACACGATACCTGAGGGGCCAGCCTTGCCACCTGCCTTGTGACCCTTCGGACAATCTCTTTTCCAATGTCCGACCTCACCGCACCTGAAGCACCGATTCTCGGTTCTTGCTTTGTTCGGTTTTGGCTTCTTGCCCTTGTTGTCGTTATTAGCCCTGGGTGCATTCTGGTTAGGCTGGGCCTTGCCCTTTCCCTTTCCGTTGCGCCCCTTCCTCTTCTTATGTCCGCCATGTCCCACCATGAGAATGTCCTTAGACTTGGTCCCGATACTCTACTCTGCTGTCTTAAGCATGAAGTGCAACTCAGCCACGGATTTCTCCATGTTGTTCATGTTGTAGTTGACTATAAAAGGCTTATAGTCGTCTGACAACGAGTTGAGTATCGTATTCGTTGATAGCTGCAGCGGTACTGGGTGCCCAAGTCTCTCCAGGTGGTCCATGTAACCCTTCATTTTCATGACGTGGTTACTGACCGAGGTCCCCTTAGCCATCTTGCACGAGTTAAATGCCCTAGTGACATCATAACGTTCTGTGCGAGCTTGCTCCTGGAACATATCCCTCAGCTGGCGGATCATGTCATAAGCAGGAGTCTCCATCATGCTAGACTGCAACTCTGGACTCATAGTTGCAAGCATGAGGCAGCTGACATCTAGGGCGTCATTGGAGCGCTTCTGAAAAGCCTCCCTGACATCTGCCCTAGCATTGCTGGCAGGAGGATTTCCTAGAGGTTGTTCTAGGACATGCCACTTTCTCTCGTGCCTAAGCACGATTCGGAGATTTCTCTCTCATGTGAGAAAGTTTGGCCCGGAAAGTTTATCCTTCTCAAGGATAGAGCGGAGAGAGAGATTGTTAGTACTAGTAACGTTGGTTGCCATCTACAAATTAAAAACTCGGTTTAATTAGTAATTGCAGATAAACTTTTCTAATCATAAATCATCAAACCCATAAATAATATATATTAGACCTAGGACCCATATTTCACATACTTGACGCAAGGTTTGGGCACTTCCCGCCAAGTCATGCTATTTTTGGTAGGTAACACCCTGTACCAATCGTATCTAACTGATACGACTCCTAGAACCTCCTAGAGCATTTAGACCCAGTCTAGTATGTTTAACTCTACTCTAGTGCTTTTTGGGCCGGGACTCCCGATTATCACCAAAATAGATCGCACCACCTAAGACAACATGAATTCTGGCCGAGACTCCCGATTATCGCAAAATCTTTCATGCCCCTTACCGCAATGGTTTGAACCCGGATGACCAAGGTTTGGGCACTTCCGACACCCGAGTACCGTTTAACAGCAAGGGTGTACCATTAGGTGGGTAGCACACTGATCTAAGATTTTCTTGGGTTTTACTATTAAGTTTAAAAACTTAATTTTCCAGTTTTTGAAAAACAATTTTAAAACTAACTGTTTTAAAAAATACGATTTACATGTGTACCTAAACTAGGTGCACAAAACGGCTTTTATAAGTTCCAAACTTATAACTTTGACAAAACTTTAAATTTATAAAAATTTAGTTAATACGACTACCAAACTGAAGTCATATTTTAGTTTGTCATAAAAACGTGGTTTTCTCACTGTTTAATAACAACCTGTTATTAAACCCCTTTTTATTTAGCATCATATAAATGTCACATATATATATGAATAAGCAGTAAATAAAAACACAACTACGCAGGTAATAATAAGCATATGAAACCTATAGTTTTGCCAACAAATCCTAAGGTCAAACCTAACGATAAAGTGACTTGGATTCGCCTTCTTAATGTGCTGCTCCCACTAGCCTTGATACCTCCCCGAAGTATCCGTGCTTCGTGTGAAAACACCATTTTCTTGATCACCTTCTTGGAGTCCATTTCGGTTGAGGGATTAAACTACTACTAATCTATTACAAATACAATATTGAATGGGGTTGTAAGTGGCACGCAGGCCTCCCCGAACCAGTACAATATTACAAATAAGAAAGGGATTGTAATTGGCACGCAGGCCTTCCCAAAACCAAAATAAAAGAAGAAATGGAAAAACGAGTCCTAAGTCGGTAAAACTATAGCTATATGTATCACCACCACGCAATTATATATAAGCACTATATATAAAAACAACCACGCAGTTATAATATATAAACAATAAACTGTGCTGTTAAGTACATAACCTGATTTGTTTAATCATTCTCATTTACCCTTTGATTAATACCTATTAACCAAAAATGAGAATCATGATCTTCTAATTAAATTTATTTGACCAAAATAGTTTTTCAATAAAACTTTAAAAAACTTGATCTCATTCAAAACTTGAATGAAATCCTTATGTCGGATTTTCTTACTAGTTTTCCAAAAACTTAAAACCGACAACTTTTGGTCAATTAAATATTATCTTATTTGTTTCTTCATTTTATTATATAAACTTTACCCTTTTAGAATTTATTCAAAACGACTAAACTAGTCATAATAAATAAAAATCTAAAAATATATATTTTAACTAAACTAATTAAAACATATAATACTAGTTTATATAATACCTTATTAATTTTTAACACTTAAAATTAATATCCCTTTTTGTTTTAACAGAGAAACTATTTGGGCCAAAAATTCCTGGGCTGAGAGCCCTACCTGGGCCGTGACCTCCTTTAGGCCGAAGCCTAATGGGCCGAGACCCCTACCAGGGCCG
The DNA here is from genome assembly GCA_947179395.2 of Pulicaria dysenterica. NCBI lineage: Eukaryota > Viridiplantae > Streptophyta > Magnoliopsida > Asterales > Asteraceae > Pulicaria > Pulicaria dysenterica. The sequence continues at coordinate 19,851,061 of OX359290.1, read as the reverse complement.
AGACCCCCTTTGGCCGAAAACTTTCTGGGCCGAATTACATCCTAGGGCCGATAGCCCCTGGGCCGCAGGCCTTACTGGGCCTAGACCACCTGGGCCGAAGCCCCTGGCCCGTAGCGGCGCTACCTGTGCCAAGTCCACCCTGCCGCCGCCGCCGATCACGGTGATGGTGGTTTCCGTTTTCCCGATTAATACATAAATTAAAATATTTTAAATCCTTTTTAACCTATTAAAACTAACTGTTTTAATATCCTGATTAAAAACCTGGATTTAATTTCAAAAACCAAAAAATATCAATTATTAATATTAACTAAAACTAGTTTTATTAACAATTGATTATCCTAAAACTAAACATTAACCTTTTTAAATAAAAGTTCAAAAATTACTGGTTAAGATAAAGTTTTAGATAAAAGGTTTATACTTTTTAACCGTTTAAACACAAACCTGGTTTAAACCTAACTGGTTAAAATCAAACTTTTTATAAACTGGATAAAAACAGAAACCTTGTTTTTATCCCCTTATGGTTTTCGAAATTTATGTGGAGAATAACAAGATGAAGAAGATCATTTAAACCTAAACAAACCAACTAACTAGATTATCTAGGTTTGACTAATTAAACAAACTGTTTAATTTTCTTGATCAATCTTATCCTATATTCAAAAAACATAATCCTTTAACCTTTCAAACTAACTGTTTGAATTTTCTGGCCAATAAGATTAAACCTGATGACAAAACAAACTGTTTTGTTACTTCTTGTTTTTCGAAAAACCCAAGAACAAGAACAAGATCAAGAATTAAACCTTTAATCTAGAAATAAGAATAAACCTAGAAACTAATAGATCATAGAGCCGAGGCTCTGATACCACTGAAGGGTTTTGATCTTACCAAACCACCCAATGATACAAACTGGTCAAACCTGAGTTTGATTCTACTGGTTCAATCCTAAAAGCGGAACTGGATTGAACACAACCCTCTAAACCCCAAAAAGGGTTAGGATCTTTAAAACTAATGATCAATATAGCTTCTAATGAACAAACAATCCACAGATAAAGTTACAAGAAAATATACCTGATCAAACTTGGGATTGCTAAAGACAGTCCACCACTACTGCACCTCCTAACGAACTGGCTGCTAGACTGCTCCTGGAATCACCAATCCTCAAAGCTTCAAGCTTGATTGTGTGTGTGTTCTTCGTAAACCACCAAAACCGAAACACACCTTGTGTTCTCGGTTTGTGTTCGACGAGAAAAAAGAGAGCCGAGAGAGGAGAGAGTGTTGACGAGAGAGAGTGTCGACGAGGGAGAGAGGCGAGATCGAGAGAGAGAGAGAGAGATGTGTGGTGGCTAGGTTTAATCTTTTTGTTAAGTTATTCTAATCCTCAAGGCTTAAGGATTTATATAGACTTTAAAAGGACCCAAGCCCGTTTAATTAAAATCCACTGGTTTTAATTAAACTTCCATCTCTTGCGCTTTACCCCCCTGGACTTTACTAGTTAATTAATTAACTGGTCCGTTAAATATTAAAACTTAATATTCAATTTCTCCTTAAATAACAAATAACTATTTATTATTTATTTCCTATTAATAATTAATACAAACTGATTAATTATTTATTTCTCTCTTTTCAATAATTAATTCTACTGATTAATTATTTACTTTTCTCTTTAATAATTAATCCAATCTGATTAATTATTTCCACACAGATTTATGGTAAAATCCAACTGTTCTGATTTGGGTGTGTAGCAGTGTGACCCTTTAGTCTCTTATAAGTTATAACATTGGATACAATGTGCCCATTAATTATCTCTGCACATAATCTAACAATCCATTTATTGAATTCGTTGTCAACAAAGGGTAATTATTTTCAAAGAATTTCACATCTTTTGAAATGAAAAATTCTTTAGTTTCCAGGTCAAAAAGATTCCATTCTTTCTTTCTAAATGGGGGCAAAACACAGACAACAAAAAACCTTGATATTATCAAAAGATGGTGTATGGCTAAAAAGTATGTCACATGGAGTTTTGCCATTAAGTAAAGACCAGGCGTTTGATTTATCAAATGTGTAGCAGTGAGAATAACTTCTTCCTAGAAGATAATTGGCAAATTAGCTTGAAAAAGTAGAGCTCGAGTTACATTTAGAATATGTCTGTGTTTTCTCTCGACCCCGACCATTTTGTTGAGTCCCAACAAAAGATTTTTGAAACAATATTCCATTAGTAGAAAAATAGTCGATAATTAAATTCCATACCATTATCACTTTGAACAATTTTAATAGTTTGAAAGAATTGTCGTTCAATCACATCCACAAAAGCCATAAACATGTGAAACAATTATTTTTGTCTTTCATTAAATACACCCAAATGGCTCTAGAGTAATCATCAACCAAAGTAAGAAAATATTTAACACCACACGAGGGAACATGTTTATACGGACCCCACACATCACAATGTATCTTCTCAAAATTTCGAGAAGCTTAATTATTGCTAACAGAGAACTTATCTCTAGATTGTTTGGCACAAAAACAAACATCACACACTTTATTCAAACTACTCTTCGTGTTCCCAAGTGGAGGAAGAGATTTTACCACCTTTTCTGAAGGGTGCCCCATTCTTTTGTGCCATAATTCTAATTTCTAACTGTGAAGTTTTCATATGAGTTGAAATGTGCTGAATTGTAGCCCCTTCTCCAAAGTAGTAAAGTCCATCCCGCCTAATCCCTTTTCCAATCGACTCCTTCAAATGGCCCTGAATTGTACACATATACAAGTCAAACAAAGTTGTGCAGTTCATATCATCATTTAGTTGAGAAACAGACATCAAATTACAGTTAAATTGGGGAACAAAAAGAACATTTTTCAGAATTATATTATATGTTAAATGAACTTTTCCTTTATGTGTGGGAACCACAGTTTTACCATTTGGAAGACCTAATGGACAATCAAAGATTTCTTGAATATCAATCATCCAGTCGATATTACCCGTAACGTGATGAGTTGCTCCAGAATCTACAATCCACAAAGTTTTATTGAAATTACCATTCAATAGCTTTTCTGAAATCATTGCATTACCAAACAGACCCGTTAAGGCTTTCCGTTGTTCGGCCGAGAAGACACTCGAAGGTGGTTCAGAATCTTTATTTCCATCTGTAGTTTGTCCAACCATAGTAACATTGGCTCTTAGATTTACCATGACCTCCCATTTTAGTTGTGCTTGTGCTTCCTGTTTTTATCTGATCACCGACCATTCTGGGTACCCGACTATCTCGAAGCACTGAGATACATCATGCCCAGTTTTCTTGTAGTACGTACATGATAAACTTGAACGATCAGCTCTCTCTCCCTTTCCTCGTCCTTTGTTTCCACTGGTATATGTAAACCGCAAATCCCATCACGTCTCCTCCTGGTACATGAGATGTTGTCTTAGTTTATCGTACACGTTCCTCCTGAACAACAAGCTGAAAAGCACAATCAAGAGAAGGCAAGGGATATTGGGAAAGAATATGGATCATATAGCTCCATAATAATCGGTAGACCCATAAGAAATTCATGAAGCATTCCATTTTCTCGTCTTGGTTCATGTGGTTTTCCTCCGGTGCAGTTTGCGCAGCAGGAACATTGAATCAAACGCTCGTGATTATTCAAATTCTTACCATAAAGCCGTCAGTTTACTAAAATAATCAAACATGTTCTTGGATTGTTCACATTTTGTGATTGTAGATTTTAGTTACTGGATTTTTGGTCCGTTTACAACTACATATCTAGCTTTCGGTGTTTCCCATAGTTTTCTCGGATATTTGTATTTGGAGAGATTACACTTTACCTCTGGATCGATTGTTTTCATAATCCGTGATACGAATATTGAAAAGATCAGAGAATAGACAGCTTTCAAATACCAAATGATAGTTGTTATTCCAGGAAGCAAACTTGGCTTTAAATAGCCTACAAACAAACGTTGGACTCATAACGGAAAGAATAAAAACATGAGCAAAATGGTAACTGAAAGAGAAGCTTTCAAAGGCCTAACAATTCCTAATTACTACTAGGTACGAGACCTATTATTTAGCAAAGTATAAAATTGCCTAACAGTCAAATACTACTCTAACAAATTCCTCCCCTTAAACTGAAATGCTTCAAGAAGCAACAGTTTAAACTTCCAGTGCCTGAACTCCAAGTAAACTCCTCAGCTTGGTGAATGCTTCCAACTTCAAAGGCTTTGTCATTATATCTGCAATCTGATCTTCAGTTCCACAAAACACTAGCTTCACAACTTCTTGATTTACGAGTTCCCGCAAATAATGGTATCTAACGTCAATATGTGTAGTTCTTCTGTGCATCACCGGATTTTTGGACAACTTAATGGTTGAGCTGTTGTCACAGAAGACTTCAAGACTTTCACTCTGGTTTTCCATAAGATCCGCAAGCAAACCCCGTATCCATACACAGTGACACGCACACGAAGTGGCAGCCACGTATTCAGCTTCCGTTGACGATAAAGTAATAATAGGCTGCTTTCTCGAGCTCCAGCATGTCGCTGCGTCACTTAAAAGAAAAACATAGCCCGAGGTGCACCTTCTGTCTTCGATGTCTCTCGCATAATCGCTATCGGTGTACGCTTTGAGTTTTGCAGTAGCATTCTTCCTGTACCAGAGACCATAACCATGTGTACCCTTCAAGTACCTCAACGCCCTTTTTGCTATCTTCATATGTTCTTCCCGAGGTTTAGCCATGAACCGGGATATTAAACAAACTACATACATTAGATCGGGTCGTGTAACCGTGAGGTACATCAGGCTGCCCACCAGTTGCTTGTACACCGTTGCATCAACTTCTTTTCCTTTTCCCTCTTTCGAGAGAATTGTACCAGGAACAATGGGATTCTTAACTGGGTTGCTGTTCCACATTCCAAATCTTTCAAGTACAAATCTTGCATATTTTCTTTGGCATAAATGAATCCCTTTGTCATTTTTATGAACGTCCACACCAAGAAAAAATCTCATCATACCCATATCTGTCATTTCAAACTCTTGCTGCATTGATCTCTTAAAATCTTCACACAATTCAGCATTATTTCCAACATAAATTAAATCATCCACATATAGACTTACTATGATCAGCATTTCACCTGTCCTTTTTATGAACAGGGTGTGATCATGACTGCTTTTCTTGAATCCCTCCCGTTTGAAATAACCCTCAATTCGATTGAACCAAGCTCTCGGAGCCTGTTTCAGTCCATATAAGGCCTTATTTAAACGATAAACTTTATTTTCTTTACCTTTCTTGACGAACCCTTGCAGTTGATCTACGTACACAACTTCTTTAAGTTCACCGTATAAGAAGGCGTTTTTCACATCTAGTTGATACACAACCCAATTTCTTTGAGCAGCCACAGCAAGTAGAGTTTGAATGGTATCCCATCGCGCTACCGGTGCGAATACTTCGTCATAATCGACTCCTTTCTTTTGGGCATATCCTTTCACTACCAACCTCGCCTTGTATTTGTCGACTTCACCATTTTCATTTAGCTTGGTTTTAAAGACCCATTTCACTCCAATTGTCTTTGTAGATCCCATGTTTCATTTCTTTTGATCGCTTGTAGTTCCGTTTCCATTGCCTTTAACCATTTTTCTTCTTTGACAGCCTCTTTACCATTTGCTTATGTTGCATGGTCCTGATGGTTTTGTAATTTACATGCCCATAACGTCTGTGCCAAATCTGTGTATCTCCATCATCTACCAAATGACATCGAACTTCGAGAGGCTTCATAGTTGCAGACACCGTAAACATCCAGTTAGCTGTGATTTTGGACATCATAATCAACCCCCTTTGTGGATGGTAGATTTTACATGTACCTGCTGCAATTATGAAAGTCACTCCCTTTTCCTGTAGTTGCACAACACTCAACAGATTTGTTCTTAACTCAGGTACAAAATAAACATCGGTGATGGTCTGAGTTGTACCCTCTGCTTCAAATCTTATACTTCCTTTGCCTTTGACTGCCAGTCTTGAATTGTTCCCTAGCTTCACAGAGTAACTAAAACCTTCATCAAGTTGGACAAACCATTCTTTAGAGACTGTCATGTGGTTAGAACAACCTGAGTCAAGAAACCATATCCCTTTATTTGCATCATTCATCTCTGCATATGCCATCAATAGCAGGTCCTCCCCCTCATCAAACTCAACGTAGTTTGCTCCTCGTTCCCCGCCACGACACTCGTATTGGAAGTGTCCAAGCTTGTGACACCTATAGCATTCAATAAGAGATTTATCAAAGTCCGATCTACTTCTTCCTCTCCCTCATCCACAATTGCTTCCTCGTCCTCTTCCTCTACCACGACCGTAGTGTCGTGTTCAACCTTCAGTACTTGCTCATCACTTTCTCTGCGTCGCACCTTTTGTTCGTGGACTAACAACGAACTTTGCAACTCATCGACTGTCATTTTATCGATATCCTTCGACTCCTCAATAGAACACACAACAAACTTGAAACTTTCTGTCAGTATTCGAAGGATTTTTTCGACGATCTTCACATCATCCATATCCTCTCCACAGTTTCTCATATCGTTCGCAACGATCATGAATCGTCCAAAATAATCGGTTTCCAATTCTCCCACTTTCATCTCCAAGGTTTCGAACTCCCTTCGAAGCCGTTGCAACTGAGCCCTCTTAACTCTAGCACTTCCCTGGTACTTAACCTTCATCGAGTCCCATAGTTGCTTCGCGGTGTCCTTGTGAGTGATAGTCTTCAGGATAGTCTTGTCAAGGGCCTGAAAGAGATAGTTTCGTGCTTTCAGGTCTTTGAGTTTGGCTTCATCCAAGGCTTTTTGCTGAGCCGCTGTCAACTGTACTCCAGATCCCGGTTCAGTATAACCCCCTTCTATCACACTCCAGTATTCCTTTGATCGAAGCAAGTTCTCCATGATCAAACTCCAATGATCGTAGTCTCCATCGAACTTGGGAACACAGGGGGTTTGGAAAGTGTTTGAGTCAGTAGCCATCTCTCACCCTCTCGTGTATCACTCTCTGAACTGTCAAGTATTTAAAATGCCAAGTATATGCTCTGATACCAATTGAAAACATCAGAGAATACACAGCTTTCAAATACCAAATGATAGTTGTTATTCCAGGAAGCAAACTTGGCTTTAAATAGCCTACAAACAAACGTTGGACTCATAACGGAAAGAATAAAAACATGAGCAAAATGGTAACTGAAAGAGAAGCTTTCAAAGGCCTAATAATTCCTAATTACTACTAGGTACGAGACCTATTATTTAGCAAATTATAAAACTGACTAACAAATATTTCATTGATAGTATTCCAATTGGTCTGTGTGCATGGTGGATCGGGTTTGCTTATCATTCCATCGAGAAAGACAAATTTGCGTCGAGCTTCGAGATCCATCTGAATATCTCCTGCCCACTCATCATAATTGTTTCTTTTGAGACAAGGGTGAGTTTTGATAATAAAATGAATCGATTGATCTCCAAAGCATTAGGAGGAAACTATAAATAGATACATATGTTACAACAAAGGACAGAAGGAATAAGAAATTTACAAAAAATAACCCTAGAGAAATTAAATACTATTAGAATTGAGAGAACTGAAAGAATTGGGTAATGATTGTATTTCATTACTTAAATTGCAGAGAAGTACAGGATACATATATATAGCAAAGGAAGCTACAGAGGAACAACTCAACTAATTGAGCTAACAAAAAACAGAAAAGCTAACTAACTTTAAATTACAGCTTGCCACATTCAATTAAGCTTTTGCTGTGTAAGATGCGAGAGTTGTGTAAACTATATCTTTGAATGTTGTTGACTGCAGCAGAGTTGACTTAGTTTTCATTGATAATAGAAGCATGTGATCCATTATCCCCCTCGCAAGTCGGCAATATGTAGGGATTACATATTCCCAACTTGGATAAACAAGAATAGTGAGGATGTTTGGGTAAACCTTTTGTGAAAACATCAGCTGTTTGAAGTTTGGAGGGGACAAATATGGGAAGTATAGCACCAGCTTTGATTTTGTCTCGAACGAAATGACAGTCAATTTCTATATGTTTGGTTCTCGCATGTTGAATGGGATTGGAAGCTAAAGCAATAGCAGAGGCATTGTCACACTTTATTTGAATAGGAGTAGAAACTGGAACTATTAAGTCTTGGAATAAGCAGCGGATCCAAGTGACTTCACAAGTGCAATCTGCTAATGCCCTATACTCAGCTTCAGTCGAAGATCTAGATACAACACTCTGTTTCTTTGATTGCCAAGAGATGAGATTTGCTCCAAGGAAGATACCAAAACAAGAGATGGATTTTCTAGAATTAGGGCAGCTAGCCCAGTCAGTGTCACAAAAAGCTGAAAGTGTAAGATCAGTGGAAGCAGATAAGAGTAAGCCTTGACCTGGACACATTTTGATATAGCGAAGAGTTCTTGTCAAAGCAGCCATGTGAGGTGTTCTTGGATCTTGTAAAAATTGACTGAGTGTTTGAGCTGCATAGGATAAGTCAGGCCTAGTGAGTGTGAGGTAAATGAGTTTACCTACAAGAGTACGATATAAGGAAGGATCAGGAATGGGATCTCCATCAGTGTAAGTAAGTTTGATGTTGGGGTCTAAGCGTGTAGCTGCTGGTTTGGAGTCAAGAACACATGCTTGACTGAGAAGATCTATATCATATTTCCTTTGAGACATTGTCAAGCCATTGCTATTTCGAAAAATCTCAATACCAAGATAGTAGTGCAAAGCTCCTAGATCTTTAATGCTGAATGTTGTGTGAAGGGCAGATTTGACTGAGTCAATATGAGGCTTGTCATTTCCTGCAATAATGATGTCATCTACATACACTAAGAGAGCAGTGAAGTGATGATTGTGCTTGTATGTAAAAAGTAAGGCGTCCACATAACTCTGTTTAAAGCCGAGAAAAAGAAGAAAAGTAGTAAGATTATCAAACCACTGTCTATTTGCCTGTTTAAGGCCATAGAGTGATTTTTGGAGTTTCCACACAGAGTTTGGTGGTAAAGTAGACTGTGAATAGCCTTGAGGAATGGACATATAGACCTCTTCATGAAGGTCTCCATGCAAAAATGCATTGTTTGTGTCAAGTTGTTCAATTGTCCATCCTTTGTGAACTCCAATTGAGAGTAGAGCCCTCACAGTGACCATTTTAGCCACTGGTGCAAAAGTTTCCTTGTAATCCACCCCTTCTCTTTGAGTAAACCCCTTTGCTACAAGTCTAGCTTTAAATCTTTCAATTGACCCATCTGCCTTATATTTGACCCTGTAAACCCATTTGCATCCAATTGGGTGTTTACCTTGAGGTAATTGGGTAATTTTCCAAGTATTGTTATTTTCAAGTGCAGTTATTTCTTTAGTCATTGCTTCTACCCATTTCGGGTCTTTGGAAGCTTGGATATAAGACTGTGGTTCTACTACCTTGTCAATGGCATTGATGAAAGAAAGTGTATGAGGTTTAAGATTTGTGTAAGACATGAAGTGAGAGTGATGATATTTAGTCGTTGTGGAGTGGACAGAGGATGGTAGAAGTGAGCAGTGATAGTCTTTTAGTTTGGTGGGTTGGTTTTTGACCCTGGTGGATTTTCTAATGGGAGGATTAGAAGAGGTAGATGTCGAAGCTGGTGGTTGTGTAGGAGATGGAGTGTGAATTGGTGGTTGTAGTGGAGAAGAAGAAGAGATATTAGGTGTGATAGGAGTAGTGGAGTGTGTAGATGAAGGAACAGTATTGTGTGGCATGTATGTGTTGAAGGTGTAGTTGGTGGAAAAAGTGGTGTTGGGGTCATGAATGTTGGTGTCAGTAGAGTTGGTCTTGAAAGGGAAGAAGGTCTCATTGAAAGTTGCATTTCTGGTGGTTATGACTTTTTGAGTGATCATGTCATAGAGTAAGTAACCTTTTTGGTTTTGTGGGTAACCAGTTAGAACCGTAGAGATAGCCTTGGTATTGAATTTATCATGTGTAGGATTATAGGCATAAGCCTGACATCCTATGACTTTTAGGTGATCAAGTGATGGGGGTTTATGATAGATCAGTTCATAGGGGCTTTTGTAGTCAATTACCTTTGATGGTAAACGATTGATCAAATATGTAGAGGTAAGAATACTATAGCCCCATAGGTGTTTTGGAAGATGTGCTTGGAATTGTAAGGACCTGGCCATTTCAAGTAATTGCCTATGTTTTCTTTCCACCCTAGCATTCTGCTGTGGTGTGTAAGGACAAGAAGTTTGATGGACAATACCATTGTCTTTAAAGAAATCACATAAAGAAGAATTGATTAACTCACTACCATTGTCACTTCTGACAGTCTTGATAGGAGTTTGAAATTGAGTCTGGACATAAGCATGAAAGTATTTCAAGGTTGAGGTAACATGTTGTTTGTTAGGCAAAAGATATGTCCAGATGGCCCTTGAATAATCATCCACAATAGTAAGAAAATAATTGCATTTATTGATTGTGGTTTGTTTATAAGGTCCCCAGACATCTACATGAATGAGTTCAAAGAGTTGTTTAGCATGTGAAGAACTAAGATTGAATGGAAGCACATGTTGTTTTGATAAAGGACACACAGTACAATTGAGTTCGGAATTACATGGAATAAAAGAGGAAATAGATTTTATTTTCCTATGTACATGTGTAGAAGGGTGGCCCAATCTGGCATGCCAAAGATGAGGATCGCATGTGCTTGAAAGAACAGTGTGATGTAGTGTCTGTGGTGTTCTTTGAATGATGTAAAGTCCACCATGTGTTTCTTCTTTTGAAATTTGGCCATTATGGTCCAAAAGAAGACAGTGATTATGAATGAAAATGATTGATGAGTTTGAGGATCTTAGAAGTTTACTTATGGAGATAAGATTGTATGTGGACAAGGGAATATGTAAAACATCATGTAAAGTGAGAGTAGGTGAGACTAAAACAGAACATATGGTGTGGACTTGAGTGGCATGACCATTGGGCAAAGTAACAAGGATGGATGGAAGGCATGTTCGAATATGATGCATCATTGACAGATCTGTGCAAATCTGGTCTGTAGCACCACTATCTATTATCCAAGTTTCCTTAGACCTTGAAATATGAGAAGCAATAAAAGAAGTTATACCTGCCATTTGAGTGGGGATATCCTTGGATTGCAACATTAGCAGCACCTGATTTAACTGGTTTTGAAGTTGGTCCATTCTGCTGTGTACTGCTACATCATTGGTCACTGTGTCATCAGTGTTGAAATCATCTAGTGGTGTTTCTCCAGCCACCAAATTCACAGATCTGCTTTTATTTGCTTGTTGTCTTTGTGAAAGGGGAACATATTTATCATGTAAGGCAGGGAGAGAAAGTAGAAGATGAAGGGGAGGGATTTAAGGCTCTATACCATGATAATAAAATGAATCGATTGATCTCCAAAGCATTAGGAGGAAACTATAAATAGATACATATGTTACAACAAAGGACAGAAGGAATAAGAAATTTACAAAAAATAACCCTAGAGAAATTAAATACAGGAAGGTGATGAGTTGTTAAGTTTGCTTCAATCTTCGCTGGCGGTGGCGGATTGGGTTTGTCACCAAAGCTATGAACAAACAACGTGGCTTAAAATACAGTATCTCACAAATGCCAACATAACCGGGGCATTTACCCATATGTTTGTTTAAAATTGAAAATCAAACACAATACAACCCAGATAATCGCCTCGATTGCTCGTTCCTTTATGAATTATTTTAAGCCGATCTTTGATACCCATCCTTCTGCTTGGCAAGTTCCGACTCAGCCCTGTATTGCTTTTGTAGCCAGCCCAGAAAACACATGATAATATATGAACCATATGACATTAAACGACATAAAAAGGTACGGCTTCTTTCAGCCCGATAATATGGCAAAACACCTGCAGAACTAAAGCTTCAGATACGGACAACATATATGTAACCGTCTTGTGCAGAAGGCAACATATATATAGATTCATCATGTGCAGCAAACAACATATATACGATCAGCTCTTAGTCCTAATCAAACATATTGTTTAGCCACCATCCATCCTCACTTTGGTTTTTCCGATCAAGCCTCCACAAGTGTTGCTCCAGTCTTCGATTTCAGAACCACACTTGATGCAACGACGACAACACATTCGTAGCAACAAACCATCAACAACAGCAACATATTCGTATCAAATGATGTCAGATTTGCAGTGACAGCAGCAGTACATCAACAAATCCAAATAAAATTCACCAGAGTTAATTCCGGTCATAACCAAAGTTCCTGTTGACAAACTTAAAATCCACAACCAACCATAACAATGTAAAATGGTCATTGTTGCTTATTGAAACACATGAAATACAGGGGATAAGCACCGAAGAAACTCTGGAGCATAAAGGGATTAAAAACAAGTAAGTAAAAGATAGTCTCCCCCCACTCATAACTATCACACATATACTTCATAAATCAGCTCTAAAGTATATTATAGGAAGAACAACACTCAGCGGCTCTACAGGCTAAATAAGGGGAGGGGAACCCGATACACGCCCAACCTACCTCCATACCTCCGTAGACACCTCGTGTAACCCGAGGCACCCCCCTTATGACACCAAACCCTAAAATGGTCAGCGGCTCTACAGGCTAAATAAGGGGAGGGGAACCCGATACACGCCCAACCTACCTCCATACCTCCGTAGACACCTCGTGTAACCTGACGCACCCCCATTATGACACCAAACCCTAAAATGGTCACCCCTCATCGCCAGAACGCTACCAGGCTTGCCACTTACACCACCCCAACCCGTTCCACCCAATATGATAAAAGTATCCAACAGCTCATTGCAACGTCACTTTGTGACGTCCAAACTTGAGATCCACAACCTCCGAAAACGATCGTTCCTGTTAACTAACTTGATTTCCACGTCTAATAAAACAATGTAAAATAGTCATAGTTGTTTATTGAAACATACATATATAGGGGATAAGCAACGTCTGACCGAAGAGACTCTGAAGCACAAAGGGGTTAGAACATAAGTAAGTGGAAGAGAACCTCCCCCCACTCATAACTATCACACGTGTACTTCACACATCTACTCAGAAGTGTATTATAAAAAGACTTGACGACTCAACAGGTTACGTAAGGAAAGGGGAACCCGAAACACGTCCAACCTACCTCCTTACCTCCTTAAACACCTCGTGTAAACCAAAGCACCCCCCTTATGACACCAAACCCTAAAATGGTCACCCCTTAACACCAGACCACTACCAGACCCTAAAATAATTTTAAAATATGATCATATAAGATTTATAAAAGAATGGAAACCTCTTATTTAAGCTTCATGAAAATCGATTTTTTTCAAAGAGAGATCAAAAGGTTTTAAAATTTCACAAAAAAGTCAAATCTTATAGTTGTTGGTAAGTTAAGTATGTCCCATACAAAATATCTTTCTTTTTTTATCTCCTAACACTATCTTTTCATTGATAAGAGAATAAAACAAAATCTTTGGGTAATAGCTTAAACTAATAGGACAAAGTGAAAACCAAATCTTTTATATCTTAACCTTTATCCATTGTGTTTTATACCTTGAGAGACTTTTCTTATAAGTTTTCAAAACGGGTTTTAAGTTATTTTAAGATTTAAAAAGTGTGGATAAACAATACATAACTTCTTAAAGAGAAAAGTCAAGTTTGGCGTGATGTGGGGCACCCACAATCGACTGTGGGCTGCTACCATTCGATATGAATTTCGTCCATTGTTTTCTCACTCTATAAAAGCCACACTTAAGATAACTTATGTTTATCATTTACTATTCTTAGTTCTATCTCTCATCTTTGTAAGCTTTCATTTCTAAATTTAAAGTGTGATTTATCTCTCACTTGTGAAAAAGTGTAGAGAGAACAACACTTGTTATGATCGTTGAGAGTTTGTTGTTGACTTCTTCATGTTAGTGAGGAGTTATTTAAAGTGATCATCATCTTGTGAAATTAGTGATATGAGTTGCTTAAGGTGATCACTACGTTGGAAATTAGTGATACTTTTCTTAAGGTGATCACTAGGCTGGAAAATAAGTGAGACATTGTAAAGGTGATCACTACCTTTTTAGTAAGGCGTTGTGCCGGCTATCTTCCACCTAAGAGTCACGTTGATAGTCAAGATAACTCTTGGATTGAAAGCGAAGGAGTGGACGTAGGTTGAATTTGTTAACATCAACTGAACCACTATACATCCGGGGTTATCATTTCTCATCCGTTATATCCTTGCGTATTTATATTCTTGGATTTTATATATATATTTGCTTCCGTAATGCATAAGATAATATTTTAAAAATTGCAACAATATAAAAACTTGAATTTTAAAATCTATCATAGAAAGTATTCAACCCCCTTTCTAGTTTTTCTACCGCTTTGTTCAAATGGTGGTAAGGTTTATCGCTTTTGATTTTGGTTTTTCGGTTTTAATTTGAGTTTGAATCCGATTGTGATTCATGGCTTTGATTTTATACTTTTTGATTTGTTTATGTGTTGTCCATCTTGTGGGCTCTTCATTACTTAATTTGTTTATGTTATTATAGGTTTTGATTGTCGTTTCGGAGGAGATGGTGGTGATCGGAGGTGGTGGCGAGTGGCGACGATGTTGACCAAAGGTGGTGGCGATGACTAGAGTTGATAACAGTGGTTGTGAGTAGACTAGTGATGAAGATGAAGTATTAATTTAATAATTTTAATATTACAAACTTAATTAATTACTTAATCAAAATTAATTAACCATATAACCCATTATTTAAACTTTAAAAATCATTTCAAATGAGTTTCAGTAAAATGAATATATAAAAAAAGATAAGGTATATTGGTTAATTTTATTTTGGAAGGGACTTAAAGTGTAATGATTCAAGTTAATATGGACTAAACCTTTTATTTTTTAGATCCAAGACCAAAATACCCATACCCCTTTTATTAAGTTTGGTTAATTTAACTTTGTCTCAATGTTGGTCCAAATTCATTTGATAGGACAAAAATGCCCTTTCCCCTTCCATTTATTCTTTTTTATTCTAAATCATATAAAAATTGTTAGTTATAATTTAAATATTATTAATAAATAACTATATAATAAATAAAATGTTAATGTTGAAAGCTGGAGGGGGTAAATAGATTTTTAGTCCACTTTTTGAAGTTTTATAAATTTTTAAAAATTTATAAGCAAGATATAAAACAAGGTAATTTAAAGTATGAAGAAGATATAACCAATAGTAAGAAGTGCACACTAGATTTATAGTGTTTCAAAGCGTTAACCAACTTGATTTACATCTACTCCTTGGCTTCACCCACCAAGAGTTGCTTCTACTAGAACTTCTTTATTTGAAGTTAGAGATAAACTTTTATAACTTTTCTCTTTAGCTTACAATAAAGTATCTTCTATTTTGCAAACAAGGCTAAGATGTGTCAAACTTCACTCTAATTATATTGTCTAGAGTTAATCCTCACACTCCATTACAAATTGACGAAAGGAGTATGATGAAATGATCTTGATCGTTTTCTCTCTTGCTTTTGCCTTTGATCTTGAAAGATGTGATTTTCTTTTTGTAAATGA
The DNA here is from genome assembly GCA_947179395.2 of Pulicaria dysenterica. Lineage (NCBI taxonomy): Eukaryota > Viridiplantae > Streptophyta > Magnoliopsida > Asterales > Asteraceae > Pulicaria > Pulicaria dysenterica. Next base: position 19,835,509 of record OX359290.1, on the reverse strand, counting down.
GCTGACTAAAGGGTAAGTTAGTATAATGTATAATTTAGATTGCAAGAGGTGAGAAAAAAATAAAGTTACAAGCTTATTTATAAAGCCACAAAAGGGCAAAAGAAAATTTTGCCCGGGTCGCCACGGACAATGTCACTGACCGTGGACATGCCGTAGGATGTCGGTGCACAACTTTTGATATTTTGAATATAGAAATTGGAGATTGTTTTATATCATACTCAAGTCTTTTTTCCCTTAAAAATGGACTAGTAAATATGCTAGAAAATGTTAGACATTGACCTTCCAAAAGTATTTGAATTTTATCATCAAAATAGAAGGAGAAGATATATATGTAAAAGCACGTTGAAGGTTTTTCAAAAATAAAAGATGTTTCTTTTTATTATAGGTTTTAGTCTTCTAAATGAAGATTTTGTTTAGTTTTTACCTAAAAAGAAGCTTGTTGTCTTATACTCTTTTTGTCTATTGTGATTTATAAAACACATAATATTTTTATAAAAAATTTAGCTTGTATCTTATAAATTTTTTAATGTGAGTATTTTAAAAAAATATTTATAAGATTTTATAAAGTTATATGATATATCACAATTTTTCTTGTGTCCCTTTCAGCATCTTGGCTTCGTCAAGTATGAGGAATTGTTGATTTCAAGAAGGATGTTTTTTAAACTTGAGGGTTTTGCAAGACAGCTTACTCACGGTCAACCGTGGGTAGACTGTTTGGTTGAATTAGTCTTTTTATGTTTGTTTTGTAAACCGATAATGACTTATATATTTTGCACATATGAAAATGTTTAAAATGCAATTTTATGGACATGTTAACAAGTTTTGTTTTTATCAAAAGAGGATAAAAGTTTACTACTAATTTTTCCCAACAGCTAATTATTTTACTAACTATAATTAATACCCTCTTGAGTCTTTTCCTCCCCCCACTACCATATGCCATCTTCCTATCACCATGTGCCACTGTTCACCACCTTCTTCCACCATCGCCTACCTCCTTCTCTTGCCATCGGAGAGTCAGAACTAGAATCTAAAACCATCAACCACCACATTCTATCGTCTCCCTTCTCTACCAACACCAATTTTCAAAAATCACACATAACACCTAAAAAAGATTCAACCCTATCGCCATCACCGTCACCCAAAGGAGAAAGACGGAGACGGTAGTCGACCACCATCACCGTCATAGTCGATAAGCCCCCATCGCACCATCGTTAACAATGGTTTTCTGCTGTGTCTAGATCCAATGCTCTCTCTGTCTCCATCTTTTTCTAGATGTCTCTACTTCTCTTTCTCCCATCGTACCATCATTAACCGTAGTCAACCATTACCACAACAGGTATGTCTGTTGCATGTATGTGTGGGTATGCTGGTTTGAGTATCGGTTTTCATGACTTTTGTAAGCCCAACCATAGATCTTTAATACACAAACCCATCGGTTGATTGTATCTCAAACGAGGGACGACGATGATGGTGGTTGTGTTCCCTGGCAACGATGGTCGAGAATGGTGGTGATGCAGCTGAGATTGAGAAAGACGGTGATGGTCAAAGAGAGGAACGAGATATATAGAGAGAGAGAGAGATTTTGAGGATTGAGGAGGCAATGACGATGGAGGTTGTGTTCTCCGGTGTGGTGGCCGAGGATGGTGGTGATGCGCTGAGATAGAGAGAGATGGTGGTGATGCAAAGGTGGTGGTGATTGTGGTGAGATCGAGAGTGATTTCCGGAAATGAAAAAGGGGGTTGGGTATTGATATTTTTTTATTGTTTAATATAGTCTTAGGTTTTAATTATATTTTAAATCACAATAAATAAAATGGGTAAGGGCATTTTTGTTGTTTCAAATGAATTTACACTGATATTGAAACAAATTGTTGATGTAATTTTTAAATTTTAGGGAGCATTGGTGAGGAATTTAGTAAACCACATAGACCATTTATATAATTAACTTTTTATATATTTAGTGTAAATTGACGAGAAAGATAACTTAAATATTGAAATTTTTCAATAAAAAAACGTCTAATTTTTTAGGTCATGAAATGATTATAAATTTCAATTTCTAATCAAGAAGGGAGCCGGTAACCGGATGTACAGGTTACCAATTAAAATTTAGTGAGTTGGCACCTAATTTTCTTATGTTGCATTTTTTTCAATTTTTTTTAAACACAACTCTCTCTTTAGTCTTAACAAACTCTAGAACACACACACACACACACACACACTTACTCTCTCTCTCTCTCTCTTCACAAACTCTCCTTTCTCTCTCATTTCTTTCTCTCACTTAAGACTCTTTCACCACCGTCACCACCGTAACCACCACCACCACCAACATCATCTAGCTATCTTTCTTCTATCTTTCTAACTCTCTCTCTCTCTCTCTCCCTCTCTCCACATTTCAAATTCCCTTTCTCTCTTAAGAATCCACCTTACCATCACCACCACCACCATCGTCTCTCCCTATTGACTCAACTCCTGCGCACAGTGAGCTCTTCCGACACTACAGGAGCTCCAGATTTGTGGGTGTTTTTTGTGTCCCGGTGATGAAAAATCTATGCAACGGCGGTGGTTAATGATTTTAGGGTTTTCAGATCTGTGTTCGTATGTTGTCTAGCTCCAACATTGCTGTTTATTTATCTCTCTAGATTTGTGCGTGACTTTAGGGTTTTCGTGACCTAAAGATAAACACATAAATGGTTTATCACCTATTTAGGGTTTCGTGACTTTAAGTTTTTCAAATATGTGTTCGTATGATGTCTTCCTCTCTCTTCAAATATGATTTTTTTAATTTAAAGATTAAACTCTGTCTTCCTCTCTTCAGATCTGTGTTCGTGACTTATAATTTGTATGTATGTGTGTGTGTGTATGTTTGTTTGTTGGTGTTTGAGGGATCAAGAACTCTGTGCGGCAGCGGTGGTTCATGGCGAAGGATGGTGGTCAATGGAGAATCTTCATATCTTCAAGAACATCAACATTTTTTTATAAACACAGACTAGAAAAATGCTTATTAAAAAATTAATCAAAAAAGTAAAAGATATTAAAAAAATGAATGGATAAACTTGTAAATAACTTTATCACTACAATGAATAACCACGTCAACATAAGACATGACATGACATTGACTGGATTGTCACGTGTGTTGCCACATCACTGTTAACCTGCTGACTAAGTAGTCAGCAGGTTTAAGAGGTCATAATATCCTTTTTTTTCTTAGAAATTAAAATTTATAATACTTTCCAGGCCTAAAAAATTGAATATTACTTTTATTGGAAAAGTTCGATATTTAAATTACGTTTATAAGCAATTTACCCATTAATTCATAAATATCCACTCTAACAAAAGTCTCTCGTTAACCATCTAATGAAGAATAATTTCACACTAGAATTGGCCATGAATAAGATCCTACTTTTTATAATACTTTTACATTTACTCCTAAATAATGTGTATCTATATGCCGAACAAAAATCACAATTGTTGTCGACAATTTGGTATCAAAGAGACTTTATTCAAGCAAAATATATATCCTTTTAACATTAACTTTTTTTTACTTTATTCTCTTACTATGAAAAACTTATTAATTCTCTGTGTTCACCTCTTATATTAATCTTATATTGATCTTTTCTATTTAGTCAAATTGGCATAGAAGTAAAATTGTGCTGTCCTTGGGCTTATCAAAATTTACATGGCGAACTGAAATGAGAGTAAAAACTGTAAGGCCCATTGGGTCGACATCTATGAAGTTCTAGAAGCTTGGCTTAATTAGATTTTATAGCAAGACAACACCATATATATCCTCAAGAAGCAAGCAAGTTATTGATAATAAACTTAACACATAATGTGATTAAAGGGGAGAATAATTGGCAGAATTTATAGTAATTAAATTATACATGCACATGCATCATTGTAATTTTGAAGTATATATTTATTAACTCCATAAAAACTACCAACTCATATTTATTCTTTCATGAATATTAAATTAAATCTTTTGCAAAAAATTTCTTCATTCATGGTGGCAAACTTCATTTTATACATGCTTAGTCACATCATGATATTTAATCAGGAAGCTAAAAGGGTAAACACCAACACTACATTCATTTGGTTAAAATGAAAAAAATCTGTCACATATATTCAGCACATAAGCTAAAGTTCAAAGTAGTTTTAAGTATTTTCAGGGTCTCAAGCAATATTAGAGAAGGTCTCTAAAATTATTAAAATGTATAAAAATATAGAATAAAAAATTTACAATTGTACGTAACCGGAATATTAGAAAAGTTATTATTTAAGGGTTACTAATAAACAAACTAAATAATTTAAATGATTTATTCAAGTAATGGATCAATTAACTAATAAACTAATTCTAAAAAGAGTTATTGCCTAGTGGTATTAGGTGTATTATGTGTTCATCATGGTTGTGAGTTTAAGTCTCATAGTGGAGATAAGTAGGGGTGTTCATTCGGCCGGTTTTCGGTTGTAGATTTAATCCGTTCGGAATAATTGGTTTTTAGAAAATATTTTAACAGACTATCATCCAAACCGAGAGTAGGCTAAACCAAACCAACCCAACCGAACTAACAACCGGTATAATTTATTCAGGGTCCATAAAACTAGATTAGTGTTATACTAAAAAGAACTAGGACTTTTAAATTTTAATTACTATTTTGAGTAATAATCGGATTCATAACATATTATATATGGATTGTTATGATAATATAAATAAAAGTAATAAATAAAGTTTGTGTAAACTGTTGAAAAAGAAGGTTATCTTTGTTAATTATAAGTTGTTATTACATTTTGTTATTTTTTTAATACACTCAAAACCGTGATTTAATACACGAGTCATTACACAAATTTTCTTAAGATAAAGGAAGCGTGGCGCCGTATCAGTGTATATAAGAGAAAAAAAAAACCCAATTTAGTATGTCTAATGATCTTAATTCAAGTTAATTAATTATATATTATATCGTAAGAGGGAAGTTCCATCGAGAACCAAAAAAAATGCGAGAATTGCGAGAACCGATCTAAACCGTAAAATATCTACCAAACGCCAATATATTAAATTATGAAAATTATACCAAATATGCTCTTTAACATGACATTCATATTGTTATATTTTTTTCAACAAAAAAAATTTGTTTTTGCCGGGTTTTTATTTTATCACTATAAGGTATGTTACATATATGTAATCAGTATTTAACATATTTGTAATCAGTACTATAAGGTATGTTACATATATGTAACGAATTTTTTTCTTGAAAAAAATATAGCAATATGGATGTCATATTAAAGAGCATATTTTTATCGTTAATTTGGTATAATTTTCATAATTTTATATGTTGGCGTTTGGTAGATATTTTAGTTTTAAAAAGATGGGGATCAGTTCTCGCAGTTCTCACATTTTTTTTGGTTCTCGATGGAACCCTCCCCTATATCGTAAAACTTAAGTCTCTTACATCTACGATTGATACGAAGATAGAGGATTCATGTTTTTACACATTCAAGATATCTAAGAATTATTTATTCACCAAAAAGAACAGATAAATCAAAATTTGAATATTAAATTTAGATAAAATCTAGTTTAATGTTTATCTGTAGATATCTATACTACATTATAAAACATTTAATTTTTTCTCTCTTAAAATTTTTAAGACTACTTAATTTCAAGTAGTACAAATTTTTTTGCTAAAGATACAAACACTTAGAGCAATAGCCTAACCGATCATTCCCTTGATTATATCAACCAGTTTAAGACAATTATTACATTAATAAATCATTAAACATCACAAAAAATATTTAATTTATCTCATTATGGCTAAATTACATACATCAATACAATTTTAAGGCTATAATATATTTTTCTCTAATTATTCAATAATAATATTTTTAGTTGTTTTTCAAAAACTATTTTAACAACTAATAAAATGGTTGATTGTAAAAAAAGTAAAGAAATCAGAAAATGTACAAAATACATGGATAAATTGACTAACATCGCATTTCACATATCATACCCTACTTTTTAAATCAAACATGTTATCGAGCACAAACTATTGTAATCGCCGCCGCATTGCGCGGGTGCAATGCTAGTCTATATAAACAACATGACTATTAAGAGGTTGCCGTAGTCGTGAGTTTGCTTAACCATTTATTGATAAGCTTAGATATATTTTGAGAGACCTAGAAATTAGTTAAATTAATAAATCTGATAGTGGAAGCTAAAAATTAAATAAATTACAGGTTGGAGTTTAAAGTGAATGATTTGTTTCATGTTTACTTTACAGTGTATTAGTTTAGCATCTCATATATAATTAAACATGAGTATTGTTAATGTAAATATTAAATATTTATAATGTAAATATAGTAAAAATGATACATAATGATACATATAAAATTACCGTCCCTTACCTTGATGGGAAGATGTGGTTATCCTTCATGTGAGCATGTATTAATCGTAGCTAGCTACCACGTGGATATGCTATTGGTCAATGGACTTACTCACATCTTTATGTGTTTATTGTTTGCTTTTTAAACTTATGATAACTTGGTTGTAAAGCATAAATTATTTTCGGTAGTATTTACTAGCTATCTTATAGTTAACATGCGGTGTTTCAAATGTTTTTGAATCTGTAGTATATGTGGCCTTGTGAGACGGGTAGATGCTTGAAGTCTTAGATTATTGATGACATTTGGTAACTTAGGATTTGCTATTTGTTTTTTAATGGTTAGAGATCATTTGGTAACCCCAAAAGTTTAGCCATAATTAAATGTTTTGTATAACGTGCGTTATAAATGACTTATTAACATAAACTTGAAATATTTTAAAGATTGTTATGTAATAAATAGTTTTTTAAAAAATTAAAATTTGAACTAAAAATTACACTATTCTCCTATTTTAAGCTTTTTAAATTAAACTTTTACTTGTCATTAATTTAAACCTAGCTATGTGTGTATTAGTCTAGAATATACAGAAAATAAATTTTAAATAGTTTGGCTGCTAATCAAAACACACCAACGACCACAAGTCAAGACACTAAGAATGGAGCCTCAAAGACGAACCCTTCTACTCAATCGGGTAAGGTACTTGAGGTAGATCGAACCATGAATGGTTCAATCAATTAAAAGTTCAAGTATCAAAGTAAGCACAACTAAGTTACTGAAAACAAAAATCCAATTAACCCGAACACATTCTAGTCGAACACGAATATGTACCACCACAATTTTTGTTGCAATAAAATAATGTCAGTTTAATAAAGTTCTCCAAGTTATATTTATCTTTTAGTTCGTCTTAATATTTAAATTAGGATCAATTAAGTAGTTGACAATGATAAAGGTTGAATGTATACGTGTTTGAAAGTAAAATTTGTTATAAGTCAAATAACCTCAATAGATCAAATTTGATGAGATATAAGTTAGTTCAATTTATAGCATTTGCATTGTAACTTAGGAATTGTGTTAGTCTGTTTAGTGACTAGTCAACTCAAGCTGATAAAGTTAGCTCTATAACAGATAAAGAGTTTGTATGTATGTTTTAGATAACTCAATGACTTCTTAAGTTGAGTTTAGGTTTCTACATTGTAACTACAAGTTGTAGACCGAAGATAAGTCCAAGAACTCAACATGATGATTTTCAAATAGAGTAACTCAGCTCTAGAGAAGAAGTCACTCAAAAGAATTTGAATATGTTTCAAATTGTTCAAGGATCTAAAACCTACTAGTTTAATGAGAAGATTTGAAGTCCAAGATTTAAATATTCAAGTTATCCAAGTTATCTACTTGTTTGAAAGAATAGATAAGTTAGTTTTGAACTCTAAGACTAGAATAAGTTTTTAGTCTAATAGTCGAGTTTGTTGCATCCATCAGTTAATGCAACAAATAGGTATAGCAATTAGTATGTGAGATCAGAAAGTACGTTAGTTAGATTGCAAACAAATATAGCAATTAATTTTGTTCATATCATTTGATTTTGTGTTCATCACCCTTACATGTATCAGCTCGTTGATTGTCTCTTTAGAACCTAGAAAGTTTTGGAATGCATAATGTCACAAGGTATTTCTTATATCTAGCTTAATTAAAGGCAATAAAGAAGTTAAGTGCGGTTAAGATGGGATTATCCAACCCTAATTCCCATTTTGGTAGAAAATCGTGAGCGAGAGCGTGTGCATGATGTAGCAAAACTATGGAGAAAAGGACTTTGATTCTTGAAGGTCTGGGTGATTGAAGGAATACAACTCTTGAAGATCAAGTCACTATATCGTATATCAACATGCATAGTTAGATTTCTAGACCTAAATCTTATAGATTCTAGAGTTTTTAGAGAATCAAATGGTAGTTTTAAAGGTTTGGGTTGTTGGGTTTGGATTTGGTTGGTGAACGGTGAATAAGTACTTTGGATTTAAATTGAATGTGTAATGGTGATAAAGGAATGATCTAACACCTTCAGGTAGTCCCACATCTTTCGTGAATAGGAGAAATGTTGGGTTCATAAGTAATCTTTGGTCGTACATGACAACATGTTTTGGGTTCACAAACATCGTAGATCTCATGAAAACTATTCAGTTAAGTGTGCTTAGGTGGGTGCAATCCAAGGATGGGGGACCCCTGGGAAGTTCTTACTTGAACGCTAGAAACAAAGCCGTGAGCCAGAGAGGTAAAGCGGACAATATTATATCGTGATTATATGGGGTGTTACATAGGATGTCAAATCCACTCTTGTTTTGTTTGGAATAGTGGGGCAAACCTCATGAAGAACGATGAGTCTCAAGAGGTGGTATTTGTAACACCTTAGACGAATCTCACATCGGTCGTAGACATGAGATGAGATGTTTGGTTCATAAGTAAACTTTGGCCTTGTCACTAGAAACAAAGCCATGAGCTAGAGAGACAATACGGACAATATTGTGTGGTAGTATGATGGGATGTTACAGCTAAACTATGTTTATTAAGCAACAATTTTATTAAAAGTTGTTTAGAACTAGTTCTAACACCCATTCATTAATCAAACTCAAAATATAGTGTCTAGAATAACAGTTTGCCATGAGGTTGAAGCTAATGAGTTATATAGCTCGCCAAGTTGAAGATGCCGAGGTGAATAATTCGCCAAGTAGGGGGTTTGCAAACAGAGGAACTCACCAAGAGGAAGATGAATTCGCCAAGGCCTAAGTAGGTATGGGTTGAACTCGTAAAGTTCTTTTGGTGAAGCCTAGGGGCTCGCAAAGTGTAGATGGCGAGGCTAAGCAGCTCGCCAAGTTTAGTTAGCAAGGTGTAAAAGTTCGCAAAATTATCGGGCGAGGTGTTGCTTCACAAGATTTAGGATTTTTGAATAGTTGTGACTTAGTTAACCCACATTGTTAATCCTCTTAAGGGACATGGTGGTTCACGAGGTGTACTTGTATGTGCAGATTTTTAATAGTTGATTTTTAGGTGAGTTCGCTATTCTTACATGTATTGTATCTAAATGCGTGTAGATAGATATTGCGTGAGTTAATGTGTATAGATAACATGTATGACTTTCATAGGCAGGTGGTTATAGATTAATATGGTACCGAGGTTTGACAACGCGAGGCTTGAATATCACAGTTTCAAGGTTTTATGAGCGCAAGACCCAATTGACACGGATCGAGGGTACCGACATAACACATGAGTAGTTACAATCAACGGGGTTTTGTGAGTGCAGATTAATGTGTACAGTTATGTCAAGATATGTGAAGAGTTACTTTATAGTCACATGTTGTTTAGCAATTAGCATGCAAGTATCTACACATGTCGTATATTATGTGCAAGTGCAGTAGGACATACTAATTTTCTTTCGGTGGCTAGTTTAAGGTGTTGTTTGTTTTTTGAAGACATAAGCTCTTAAGGTCTTAGGCCATGTCTGCAAATGTCTTATTGGATAAGCTAAAATTTAAAAGGTCTTATGTCTGCGAAAAAATATTGTTTGTTTTTTTAATTTTAAGAAATGTCTTATTTACTATATTTACCAATCGCCACTTCCCCCACCATCACCACTACCAACCGCCACCTCCGCCAACCGCCACCGCCGCCTGCGACCACCACCACCTCCGACCGCCGCCACCACCACCGCCGTCTCCGACCGCCACCGCCGCCGACCACAGCCACCAACACCGCCGCTGCGGCGCTGCCGACCACCGCCGACCGCCACAACCGCCGCCGACCACCGCCACCGCCACCGCCGCCACCGGCCGACCACCGCCGACCGCCACCACCGCCACTGTCACCGACCACCACCAATGGCCACCGACCAGTGGCGGTCGGCGGCGGTGGTGGTGGTCGGCGGCGGTGGCGGGCGGTGGTGGCGGTCGGCGGTAGTCGGCGGCGGCAATGGTGGTGGCGGTCGGCGGTGGTGGTGGTTGGAGGCGGCGGCGGTGGTGGTCGGCGGCGGCGGTCGGTGGTGGTCGGCGGTGGTGGCGGTCGGCTGTGGTTGGCGGCCGCGGTGGCAGCGGTGGTGGTGGTCGGCGGTGGTCGGCGGTGGTGGAGGCGGTGGCGGCGGCGGCGGTGGTGGCGGTCGGCGGTGGCGGCGGTGGTGGGGGTCGGCGGTGGTTGGCGGCGGTAGTGGTCGGCGGCGGCGGTGGTGGTGGCGGTCGGCGGCAGTGGCGGCGGCGGCGGTGGAGGCGGAGGTGGCGGTCGGCGGTGGCGGCGGCGGTGGTGGTCGGAGGTCGGCGGTGGTCGGCGGCGGTGGCAGCGGCGGTGGCGGTGGTGGTCGGCGGTCGGCGGTGGTCGGCGGTCGGCGGTGGTCGGCGGCTGTGGCGGCGGAGGTGGCGGTCGGCGGTGGCGGCGGCGGTGGTGGTCGGCGGTCGGCGGCGGTGGCGGCGGTGGGCGGTGGTTGGCGGCGGTGGTGGCGGTCGGCGGTCTTCGGCGGCGGCGGTGGTGGCGGTGGTGGTGGTCGGCGGTCGTCGGCGGCGGTGGTGGCGGCGTTCGGCGGCTGTGGCGGCGGCGGTGGTGGTCGGCGGTCGGCGGCGGTGGCGGCGGTGGGCGGTGGTTGGCGGCGGTGGTGGCGGTCGGCGGTCTTCGGCGGCGGCGGTGGTGGCGGTGGTGGTGGTCGGCGGTCGTCGGCGGCGGCGGTGGTGGCGGTCGGCGGTGGTCGGCAGTGGGCGGTGGTCTGTGGAGGCGGTGGCGGTCGGCGGTGGTGGCGGTCGGCGGTGGTCGGCGGCGGCGGTGGTGGTGGCGGTCGGCGGTGGTCGGCGGCGGTAGTGGTGGCGGGCGGCGGTGGCGTTCGGTGGTGATCGGCGGTGGTGGTGGCGGTCAGCGGTGGTGGTGGCGGTCGGCGGTGGCCGGCGGTGATGGGGAAAAATAAGACCTAAGAAGCACTTTTTTTTAGCTTATTAGGATAAGCTGAAATAAGATGTTTGCAGACCTTATGTCTACGGAAAAACAAATGATCTTATTGAAAACGTCTTTTCACCCGCAGACCTTTTCTTAAAATAAGGTCTTATTTGAAAAAACAAACATGGCCTAACTCTTTTTGTACGTAGGTACTTCGACAATGATTCCAACTTATGATCAGTTGACAGCTGTGGCAATAGAAGTTAACAAGCAATATTTTTTAATCAGGGGATTTTGAATAATAATGGCATTTGTTTGTAGAAAAAGAAAATAGATTATGAAACTAGCTAGAGTACGTGTTACATGATAGAACCAGACGCAAACTCAAATTTGGTCAAAATTTAAGTTGACATGAAAATACGACGGTATGAATATGTCACGAGTTATTAACCCGAACCGAAATGCGACGCATACATAGAGTTGGCGATCCCCTTTGGAGCTTGAATCTTGTGTTGATTTTGTTGGTATGTTCTTCATATTTTATGTGGGTTATTTGTTGATCTTATTTGATGAATAAGCTATTCTATGTTGCATTGTTGCTGGCAGAAGGTTATAGATGAAGCGCCAATTTTTCCAGCTTGTTTCCTCGAAGAAAGATAAACATGTTATAATTAATAGACATTATTATATACTCCTACTTTATATTTTTACTCAATCATCTTTCTACTCACAAAATTAAGACACGTGTTAAAATCAAGAAAAAAGTAAAAAAAGAAAACTAGTAGATTTTAGTAGGGGTGGCAATCGTGTTGTTCGGGTTGGCGAGTCAAGGGTTGGCAGATCGACGGGTCGTGACATGAACACGACCCATATAGTTATTCGTGTCAAGATGTATGTCACGAACCCGTATAAGTTGAAACACGATACGATCTGCATAACCCGTTTATATATATGGGTAGGCGGGTTATAAACGGGTTGATGATTCATAAATGGGTTAAAAGGTCTATTTTACTAATTTTGTCTCTTGTTTGTCAAAATACATAATTCAAATGCAAAATTCTAAATAAATGTCAATCATACCTAGATAATTTAATTCAAATACAAAAACTAGATGATTATAAGAACAATATATATAAGCTACAATTGATTAACCGTTAATAATTCGATGATGTCTACTTTCAATAGTTTCAAAAGGACGAAGAAACAAAAGGAGAGTGATGAATTTGTTTCTTATTAGATTTATGTTACTAAGAAATAAGATAAAAGCTCATTAAACAAATAGAAAATATAAAAAAACAATCGGGTATGACCTCATCAATGATATTCCTACATCCTTTTTTTCTTACCATCGACAAGCTTGCTGATGTTGAATGACAATTGCATGTTGCTCATAGATAAATGTCTTGATGTTTAGGATAATCTTCGGTCGTCATCATAAATATATGAAAATTTATATTTCTTCGTATTTTATATTTCTATCGATTAAATGATAACGTACGTATTAAATCTATTAATTATTTTTTATTTTAACACATATTTTAATCTTTTAAATAAAAATATAAGTAGAGATATAAACCTACCTAAATATATTGATTAGGGTTTACGTACTTTTCGAAATTGTATCGAATTTGTCATATTTTGTTATTATGTATATCCAACTTTGAAACAACCATTTAATATATTGGACTTTCAAAATCTACCATTTAGTGTATCATAACCCTTGATAGTATGTTACTAGAAGTCTCCATATTTCTCGATATACTACATAATAGATTATTGAAATTCCAACGTATTAAATAATAGTTGTTAATAATAATATAGTATTAAAAATAAAAAAATTACATATTATCACCAAACAAGTTTTCCAATATACTAAACGGTATATTTTGAAACTTTGTTATATAAATAGTAATTTTAAAATTAGATACATACAATAGTAAAAGAGAATAATTTTAATTTATTTTTAAAAACTAAACCCTATTAGTTATACAAACCACAAATCATAAATCGTTACTGTTGGTGATAATTGTTTCATGATATATTCTTTTGTTATTGTTTTTATTGGTATATGTTAAATTAAGGGAAAAAGCAAGATTAAATTGGAACTTTTGTTAATAGTTAAAAGAACATGCCTTTCCAATTTGTAAGGGTTAATCTCCTATTATAGCATTTCTTTTTAATAATATATATTAAGTTTATAAAATTTTTATCATACCTATTAATGTTTACAAATTTTTTAAAAAAAAAAAGAAGCAAAATATACCATTACCACCAAAACAAACCATACAAAGTTCCACCTATCTAAGTTTGCAAGCTACAAACCTTCGATAGACATTACCTCCCCCATCGACATTACATGAGCTAACAAAGAACACTCTAACTATTCTATGCTTATATTTGACTGTTTCTCCATTTATCTAAGCCCACCAAGGAGAATTGAACCAATCTGCTACTGAGCCCATGGACCTTTTCGATCTGTGAAGCATCCATGCGAAAGTTTGTTGCTGAAAATCACCATATGATGCTGCCACTTCCTTCTTTGCATTTTCAAACACTACTTTATTTCTATTCCTCCATATCAGATACATAAAAGCCCATATAGTTGCCCTCCATTTGTCTCTAACTTTCCCAGAATTCCAATTTGCATTGTCAAACGAAAGTAATTCCTCTACTGTATTTATTGTAAAAATCTCCACATTTCCACCAACTAAACACTTTTCTCCATAGTTTTCTTACCTCCACACAAGATACCAAAGCATGATTTATATCTTCCACTGATTCCTCACATCTAGGACATAACAGTGAGTGCAGGTCATTCCCCATCGCATCTAACACTGATCTCACCGGAATTCTTCCTTGCTTTGCCCTCCATATGAATATCGAAACTTTTTTGAGAATTTCTTTTAACATTTTAGTTTCCACACCACTTGATCTTGTTTGCAAAATCTTTTCGTCGATCAATAGTCGAAGTTTTTTCACCGTAAATTCTCCGTTTGGATCTAGCCACCAATGATGTTTATCTTCCCCGAATTGTTTTGGTTTAACATCTCCTATCAACGCCGTCAGCCTCTCAAACTCTCCCCATTCCCTCCCTCACAATTCTCTTCTCCACCTCCAATACCATTCCCAATTCTCTTCTATGAACATACCTTTATCCCGTACTGTTGACTCTTTGTTTACTTCCAACATGAACAGCCGCTTGAACTCATCTTTTAGACGTAATTGCCCGAGCCATCTGTCCGACCAGAATTTAGTTGTTTCTCCGTTTCCCAGTTTCTTTCCCATTGAAGATCTTACATTTATTCCCAGCTGTTCCACATGTGTATCTGCTTTCACAATGTTTCCCCATGTGATGTTAGACTTTTTCCCGTTTCTTTGTGATTCCAGTCCACCATCTTCACCATATATGCTTTTTATTACTCTCACCCACATTGATTTATCTTCTATGACCAATCTGATCCACCATTTAGATAGCAAACTCAAATTTGTACCTGCAAAAGATCCAATTTGTAACCCCCCCCATCCCGTAAGTGTTTCGTGTTTTATCCCAAACTAACCCAGTTGAGTCCCGATTTCCCCCATCCCCAAGGCCCCAAAAAAACTCTCTTCTCACCCTCTCTAGACTTTTTAAAACACTCTTCAGAGCACGAAACAAAGAGAAAGAGTACAAAGGAATACTACTCAATACCGATTTCACAAGATTAATCTTCCACCACTTGACAGCATTTTAGATTTCCAACTCGATAACTTTGTTTTCAGCTTATCCACTACTCCTTCCCAATTGCTAACCGAGCTCATTCTTAGGCCTATCGGAAGACCCAGATATTTGAAAGGCAGTCCTTCAATACCGCATCCAATATTGTTTACCCACCTTTGTATTTCATTCTCCATTCCTCCAATACCGATCAGTTTGCTTTTATTAAAATTAATCTTCAAACCTGCTACCCATTCGAAACACTTCAATGTTTTAATTAAATTGGCCAGATTAATCGATGTTCCTTCACCAAAGAATAGTGTGTCATCCGCATATTGAATATGCGACACCGTTGTCATCGATCTTTTCCCTACTTCTATACCTTTAAAGAGACCTCTATTAATAGCTTCTTTCATCATAACGTTTAACGCCTCTGCCACTATCACGAACAAAAATGGCGACAACGGATCGCCTTGTCTCAATCCCCTTGAAACTTTAAATTCACTTGTAGGCGACCCATTAACTATAACGGACACTCTACTAGACTCCAAACAAGCTTTTATCCATTTGATCCACTTCTCTCCGAACCCCATAGACATCAATGTATCGAAGAGAAAGGACCAACAAACACAATCATACGCTGTTTCATAATCTACCTTGAAAGCAAATGTTTTCTTTTTATTTCTTTTTGCGAAGTCTACTAATTCGCTTGCCACCAAGACACCATCCAAAATATATCTGTTCTTTATAAACGCATGTTGTTCCTTACCCACGATTTTACCTATGACCTTTTGAAGTCTGCCTGCTAAGATCTTTGAAATGACCTTATAATAACTTCCTATCAAACTTATAGGTCTGAATCCATTCAGTCCTAACGGGCTCATTACTTTTGGAATCAGGACATCAAAGGAGGAATTACACCCTTCACTGATCTTCTCTTTCTCCCAGAACCATTGTATACTCCGTATGAAATCATGTTTGATTAAGGGCCAAAATCGTTAAACGAATGAAAAATTAAACCCATCTGGGCCTGGGGCTCTGTTATTTCCACATTTTTAATAGCCGACCAAATTTCTTCTTCATTCACTGGTTTTTCCAATTCTTCTACATCGCTAAGGGAAAGTCTTTGAAATTTTGAACTTCTGAATCGTGGTCTGTCTTTTTCCCTAGTTATTTCCATAGGTCCTCTCTTTCTTTTTCCCCCCGTTTTCCATAGACGTTAACAAATCCCATCATCTCTGTGTACCCGTACCAATAACCCAGAATCACTAGGAATCCTTCCCCTTCTACCTTACTAAAAACTGACACTTCTTTTTTACTCCACATAGTGACTAATCCTCCCGATCTACCATGTGAACTTTTAAACGCGAAATCTACATCATCACAGCCCCAGATATATTTTATTACTGCCTCATGTACATATTTTAGTTTAGATTCCTGAATCCCCATTATCGAAGGCTTTTCTTTTTGACATAATTGTTTAACCCAGCCCCTTTTTGCCTCAGTGCCCAACCCCCTACAATTTAGAGAAATTATCTTCATTGAAAACCTGAGAAGACGATTAATTACCTTGACTTCACCTTAGGAAGCTTGTGTTCTTCCTTCCCATGTGAGGCCTAAGCTTTCTCCATACTTTCTCAGGCTCTCTTGGCTTTCTGTTGTCGAGAATTCAAGGAAATCTCCTTTTGAAGTTCCTGCTTTGTCTTTCATTTCCACTTTTTCTGCCGCTCCCTTTGCCAACTTCCTTTTGGAATTTTGGGACCCTCTTGAAATCATTTTTTCCTTCTCATTAATTCCTTTCTTTCGAGCTAATTTCTTTAGCAAGTGTAAAATTCTTCTGCCTTGTCTAACCCCTAAATCTATCTTCTTTTCCTTCATCCCCTTTCTCTTTTGACTAAGATTCCTTCTTTCCAGATTTCCTCTCTCTTTTTCTTCTTTCTTATGTGTTTTATTTTTCAGATCATTTTCCAGTTCATTTTCTCCTTCATCCTCTTTGCGATCTTCCTTCTCTGTCTCTGATTTCTCCGCATCTCTCTCTTCCCTAATTATGTGTACTATATCGTTATTTGTCTTCGATCCACCGACTTCCATTTTACTTTGTTTCTCTGGGCTTTCCTTACCTTCTCTTGGATTGTTTATTTCATTTGGCCCAGCAGGAATATCTTTTAGCGGCCCATTACAATCAACTCAATCTGAATTTGCATTTTGGCCCATCTCCTCCAACTTCTTTTTTCTTTTTGTCCATTCTTGTAGTAATTTCAGATTATTATTTTTTCTAGCATGCGTCCTCCTATCCTGATGATTACTTAACTTGGGACTTGTATCAGCATTAAATTCATTCGATCTTTTAGCTTCCTCCACCGGATGTTCCTGCATTTCTCCTATCTCTTCTTCTCCGATGGCGTTTCCTCTGGCGTTGGAGTTCCGGCCATCTCCTTCCTTTCCATTATCGTAATTCTCCCTTTGCCCTTCTCTAATTTCAGTGTCTTCTACGAATTCAGACCCATTAGACGGTTCCTCCTCTCTATAATCTTCACTCCCTAATCCTTGATTTGATTCTGACACCCAACTCTTTAAACCTTCCGACCAAGTGCTATTTTCATCCTCTTCTCTATTTCTTTCCATTGACCAAACTTTTGGGGACACATAGCCATCCTCCTCCACCTTTATATTAACATAAATTCCTTCTACTTTTATTATAACTTCTTCATCAACTTTATGTTTTAAAGAACTTATCACAAGTGCCCTCCCATAGTCAAGACATTTGCTTGAATTGAAGTCGCCATTAACTATTTGAATCACCTGACCATATCTTCTCCCCACCTTCTTGAAGGTTTCTTCATCCCAACTCTGTAGTGGAACTCCTATGATTCTGAGCCATATAATTCTCTCCGTTTCTCTATACCCTCTCGTCCATTTTCGAAGGCCTTCCAGCCAATAGTGAATCCCATGATTTCTATCCTTCAATAAATTTGTCACCGTCTCCTCCGTCTCTACTTTTAGCAGCACGTTTCTACCTCCGAGCAATTTTATTTGACATTCTCCTAAACTTTCTATCTTGCAAATCTTCTCTATAATCTTCAAATCTTCCAATTTTTTCACTTTGCCAATTAGACTTTTTGCAAGATACTGTGAAGTTTCCTTTCCCACTCCCCATTCTTCGACCTTTAACTCCTCCTCCACCTTTTCCTCTTTTGTCTGCTTTTGTTTTTTATGACCATTTCCGGCCACCTGTTCTTCGGTTGTCTTTTTCATATACATTCGCTTTTGTAATACTTCTTTGAAAGTCCTCTCATCTCTAGTTTGGAATTGTTTCCTGTTCTGTAGTCCCTGATTCTCTTTCTTTTTGTAAAAAACTTCCTCGTTATTTGCCCACGCCTTATGTACTACCATCTTCATCGTACCTATCCATATACCTTCCAAAGCCTTCGTCAATCTCCATTCATTGCTATTGTTTTTGAATCTGACAAAACCAAATCTCTTCCCATTCCTAAGTCTTTTTCTCGCCATGTATACCTCCGTCACCGGTCCATATTTTTTGAAAGCTCCCCACAAGTGAAAAGCGTTCTAGTTGTTTGGAAAGTTGAAGAACATATAAGAAATCTCCTTCCTCTCTCTGTTAACCCTAGTGAAATCAGTTTCCGTAGTATTCTAGTTGTAAACCTTTCTGAAACGACACTCCGAGGACTCTTTCTCATGTCTCTCTATGAACTCTCTACCTCGCCGGAAATTTTCTCTCACTCTCTCGCTCTCTCTCATCTCTCTATTTAATGTTTACAAAATGTGTCATATTAAACCTATTAATAATTAGTTATAAAAATGTTTTATTATGACCCATTTTATTTTACATATAACAAATTTCTTTTGAAAACATTAATAGATATATATGAATATATAAAAACTTCATGTACCGTAATTAAACAAATTTTAAACAATGAGAGAAATAACATGTGCAAATAAATAATCTAAATAGTTTGATATTTACATTGTGTTCATCCGTTATACGTGTAAAAAAACAAAATAATAGAAATTTCGGGAGAGAAGTATAGGAAAGAAAGGAAAATATTTTTGTTATTGTGTGTTCCCGAGTTGGATAAAATTGAAAAGAAAGTGAAATGTGAAGTTTTTTTAGTTTCCTTCTAAAATATTTTCAACCTTGTGTGGAAAATCAGAAAAGAAAATAATGGATTATTTCCCTTTCAAAAACGGTTTTTTTCCTAAAAAACTTGAAAATAACTAAAATTCATTTTTTCTTTCTAAATCTTTTCTTTTCTTCATTAATTTTAACTCGGATGTTTGTGATTTGAGATAGAAATGTATTAAAATAGGAGGTGATTATATATGTCACTTATGAAATTATCCATCCACGAACAATACAACATCTTTAAAGCTATATTTCAAATTATAAGGTTTTTTTTTGATGAATTAATTTTATAAATAAAAGAATTATCTCCTTGACAAAATAAGTGATAAGAAACAACAAATCAATTCTAGAATAAACGGAATACATAACCAAAAGATTCAACAAAACAAAATAAGTGTACTTTTTAAATTTTAGAAAATTTATTAAATTCAGTAGGTTCGGTTGACCTTGATTACTGAAGCATAGCTCCATCCATGGGCATAAGATTCTATATTTAATCACATAAAGCATAATTTAGCTTGTAAATTCTTATAAATTGCAATAATTAGAAAAGTCATCATACTTGCATAATAAAATTGATCATATATAACTTTATACGTTATTAATATGTATCATATATGCATTACATATATAACTACAAATTATTGTATATGAATTAACTCCTTAATAATTAACATATGATTATGACTCCATTGAATAGTAATACATACTTGTTTGGAATCGAGTAACCGTGAGTCAACAATTACTCTGGTCATATTTTATTAAACTATATATACTAATAGATTATCTATATTATCTTATAAAACAATTATATCTTTTTCTTAATCTCTTAATTTTAATTAAGTTGAAATTACTAATTTACCCTTAAATCAAATTAATGAAAATTGTTAAATGAAGTAACTATTAGATGGATTTAATATGATTCAATATACCATTTTAGTAAAAAAAAAAAACCTTCCATAATTAATAAGAAAATATTTAAAACATCAAGTCAATATTAATTAGCTTAACTATTACAATATATTTTAACAACTAAATATTTCATTGTAAATATTCTATCACATAATAAATAGTTGAACTTAATTATATAGAAAATGTGTATAAATAAACTCATGAATTTTAATAACCTATAATCTAAATTCATTAACATTTATGGAGTATACATGACTCAATAATTAAAATAGATAACTTATCGATAAATACAATAAACTTTCTATATTGCATTAAAATACATTGGAAATTTCTTAAGTTATCAATATGCAAAACAAACTTTGTTTTCTGTAAATAAATATAATCAACTTTTAAAATCTTCTCATTCTACACACACAATTTTTTATGAGTCTAATTATAAGTTACCAATATATACAATAGACTTTATATAATTATTTAGTGTACACAACAACTTACATAGAAAGTTTATTATATTTATTAACGAAAAAAAATAAAGTTTGTTATATATTAATAACTTTATGTAAAATTTGTTGTATTGTAGTGTAATAAACCTTATACTTATAATGCTATCATAAATCAGGACGAAGTCGACATCATATTTATTAGTGTTTGTGGGGCAAAACCATGTTATCGAAAATATAAGATTTGTCGAATTTACATATACCGTGTCGAAAATTGACTACACACTATAGGATCCAAAATCATATAACAAAAGTGTTAAACCTTCATAATCAAATGCAACTCTAAACTATATTGAATTGAGATTTTTTCAATGCTTATGATGGAAAAATCAAGTAGTACCTAATATTGCTTTCCCTTTTCATAAACCACACAGGTTTCTCAAGGTGAAAAAAGCCAACTCCAGACTCAAAACTCTTGAAGAAAAACCATCATTCTAAACACCCCAACATATTTTTTTCTTTTTTCTTAAAAAAGTGGTTAATTTCCTCTAATTATAACGTGGTATTACCCCCATTATGTACAAGAGAGGTCAGTAACTGATCTTCTACTAGACTATATATGAGGACCTTGTGTTGGTAGCAAAACTCGGCTCGAATATTCTTTGACCTGTGGCTAATAGATGTCGCGGGTCGTACTCCATTTTTTTCCGATAAATTTGGGGCCATTTATCTCCATAATGATCCATCCATTCCTTTTGTGTTGTGTAATGAGGCAAGTATTGCTTCACTTTGATCTTTGATTCCTTACAAAACTCTAAAATCTTGCGGTTTTCGTCACTTAGATGCTTTAACGTTAGCGTCTCTTCACCATTATCCAATGCGGATCGAAGCAGCGCCACCAAGTAAAACACATCCTCATCTGGTGTCACTACCGATGTCCTCTCATCCCACCTACATTAGTTTATGTACAAAGGAACAAAGGTTAATACTTGCAAAAATGATTTATAGGCCTAGTAAATATAAAACACAATGACAATATCAAAGCAAAATATAAGAGAAGTTGTAGTTATAAGACAGTCATAGTTCAGTAACGCAACATCAAAGAGCTTTTAGCCTAGTAATATCAAGGAGTGTTATAATGTTTCTTCCTCTATGAAGTTAGAGGCTTAACTTTTTTTTTCAACGACGTGTTAGTAGTTAGTGGAAGGAGCCTCACAGTGACATCTAATTGGACAGTATGCAAGATTCACATCTCTCCAAACAGGATAAACCCCACCACCACAAAAGAAAAACTTCTATAAGAAGACTCGAACATGAAACCTGTCCATGTGATAATAACAACCTTCTGATCACCGGGACATAACCCAAACGACAAGTTAGAAGTTTACCTGGATTACAGTTATGGTTTTAGTTTTAGTATTAGATTAATGATTGATCTAATACTAGGCACCAAGGTCGAGAAGGATTAGGAAGAAGGAAGCGAAGTACAAGTATTGATGCACGAAGTACAAGTTTGGAATATAGGAAGGGGAATTTATGAGAAGAAGCTAGGTCCACAAAAGGGTGGCAATGGCATAAAAAACCTGTACAAACCGCAATGTTGGTTGTACTATTATGTAACAAGAGCCAAGAGGACATGGATGATGGATTAACATATCATCAATGGGTCCCTCATGGAAGATCTCATCTGACAACAGTATCTTCCCACTTGGACCATCTGTACCCGTTCGATCTTTTTTCTTGTTTTCTTCCAGTCAACAAACAAAGACACCGCACCTTATGTTGTACTTTTTTAACTATCGCATGCAGTTCACGAATGTTGTTTCTCATCATCCCTTAATTTACAAAATTTCCTAATTATAAATAAAAAATTGAAAATTTAGTAAGTTTAAAGATTCTTACTTGTTTTTGTTCATGGGGTAGATGAGGATAGGCCCACTAGTCTTATTACCCAAAATGCCCTTGAAAACTCCTTTATCGAAATCACCAATTCTTGATTTGGGTACAAAGAGGTTAAGCCATGGATGGGGTACCGCCCACAAGCCCTTGGACCGGAGTTTCAATTCTGCCTTGTGAACCCGGTCCAAGAAATCCACATAAGGAAGGTCAGTGGTGAAGACTGATGCTGGTATATAGTTTAGTTTTTTCAACAAAGCTTCAACTTCCTGCAAAGAGAGAACAATTAAAATATTAGTTATTTGAAACTACCACAACAAGAAAAACCCTGGATTTGCAAAAGTTAAGGATTAATTTAATGCAATCAAAAGAGCTAAAGTACTATTTTTTTTATAAAAAAAAGTAAAAAAAACAGCTACCAAACACTTCTTTTGTCTGAGGATAAGTTCAGTTACTTCAATTCTTTATATAAATTGATTAATTAATCAAATGAATTAATTAATATAGAAACTGAATTATTAGGTGCTAATAATTTGGTGGGTGGACGGCGTGGATATACAAGTAATTCTCGAGTAAAGTAATACCAAAGTTTGTCGTGAATCATCGTATGAAATAGGCGCATAGATCACACAAGATCTTCTATGTTTTTATGTGCTTTCTTTTTTGTTTAATTTCATAAATCTGCTACTTCTAGCTAAACACCAATCACATAATCCAGTTTTATTACGTTGCATTAAGAACGTTAGTATTCGATTAAATAACGACAACCCAATCAAAAGTCACGTCATACATGTTAAATATTATTATACAAACTAGAAAAACGTACAATAGTTATGAGTCAAGAATAATATTAGTTAACCTTAATATCTCGAACCCGGTTAATCACTTATAGAGTATGTCGTTTTCTTCTCGAATCGAACATCACAAAGTACGTATGATAAATTTATAAGATCTTTTTAAATATTTTAATAAATCTTTCTACTTGTCTTGTTACTCAGTAGAGATACCAATGATCTCTTAGCCTAGTGGTTAAGAGTGAGGAATAGGCAAAGCCTTCTAGGAGGTTCAGGGTTCAAACATTGGTAATGGAGATTAATTCTAACTTGGGATTTACTAACTTACTAACAACTAACTTTGCCGTTAAAAAAAATGGTAAAACGGAAAGTAGTAAGGGTGCTACTATTCGGCCCATTTCTCTCACATAATATACATGTCAAATCACACAATTACAACTTTTAATGCATGCATATATGTTACACACTCACATATATCATATCAATGAAAGTTATCTATACTATCAAGAAGGCTCAATACAAACATCCAAGTAGTAAATTAGTTGTGACTTTTAGTGGAAAATCCATGTTTGAGGATAGATGAAGATCATGTGGATTTCTTGGTATGGGAGAAAAGATTTTGTGAAATATTTATGGTGCAAAGATCCAAAGAGACTGACTGCTCTTTTAGTTTGTAGGATGCTACAATATGGTTGGTTGCATGTTATATTCAAATCGCCTTTCACTTTTAACTTCAACTTTTGGTACTTTTGCGTTATTCACATGCTTCCCACTACGTACAGCTACCAATTTTTAGTTGATTCCAAATATTAATTTATTTATTATTAGTATATATATATATATATATATATATATATATATATATATTATACATCAAACAATATAATTTGTTGATACAAATTGGCAATTAATTAATTAAATTAATTACCTGATCAATTGCTTCAGGGTCAGCCCCATTGTGATAATTCTTGGTGATTTCCAAGCAGTACAAAACATTGCCAGCAGCTCCAAGAGACGATATTTTAACAGGATTTTTAGGCGAGAAGAAAGACGATCTCCAGTTGTTGATTAATCCTTCGTCCACAATCACAAAACCCTCAATGTAATCAAACTTTTCAGACTTTGGTTGATCATGTAATGATATAAGATATTCTTGATCATGCGTAAAAGCCGAAAAATTCGAATACAAAACTCGAATCCATCTCACCTGTTAATTAACAGATAATTAAACATCAGACATGCATATCTTGAAAACAAAATATATAAAGTACGTTATTTTTAAAAAAAATATTAAAGATTATTTATAAAAAGTATACCTTTTGAGGTGAAGGTTCTAAGGCAATTCGAGCCCTAGTGATGATTCCAAACTGACCCAAACCGCCAAGAACTGAATGAAATAATTCCGGGTTTTTATTCAACGAGCATGTTAATACGTCACCTTTTCCTGCAATTCAAGAAAATAAATTAATAATTTTTATATATATTATTTTATAATAAAATATAATAGTGCATGAAAAAATTGATGGCTACGACACAAAGTGATGTAAGGAAGTGAATTCGTGATGCAGTTTTTGGTTGTACGGTATAAGTAAGTAATGCATGACGATATATAACCGTTTCTGTTATGGTATGCATGAAGGATTATTATATGGTGTACCTGTGACTACATCCATCTCATGAACATTGTTGATCTGAGGGCCATGATTAAACGCTTGTCCACTGATTCCTGCGTTAGAGAGTGTACCACCAACTGAAAGGTATAAGTAATCCGTCCATGATTTCGGTGCGAGTCCATATTTTTTCGTGGACTTGAGCACATCAATCCATAGGTCTCCACCCCAAACGTCGACGTACATCATCTTCTCGGAAACTTCCATCACCGCCGGTGTTTTTGCGGATCCGCCGCTCATTTGAATCACGACGCCGTTAGCGGTTTGCGACTGGCCGTTTATGGAATGGCCGTGGCCTCTCGCCGACACGGCGAATCCGGTAGCGGATTCGTAAGCTAGTTTCACGACTTTTGCGACGTCGTCGGCAGAGTCCGGTCGGAAAACTGCAACCGGTTCGGCGTGTGTCATTCTTCCGAAGTCGGTGGATGCTGATTTAGTGTCGTGTGGATCGACGCTTAACTGACCGGAGATTCCGATTCCAGCGCGGAAAAGATCGGTAGGGTTTAGAGTTAACCCAACGATGATGATGAGACGGCATATAGCGAGCAGTAGAAGTAGCTTAGCGGCCATGTAGTAGTAAGTGGCGGCGGAGATGGTGGTGGTGGTGGCGGCGGTGGTGAAATAGGAGGTAGGGAGTTTTTTGGTATTTCAGTTGAAGTTGTTCTTCACACAGTGAGTGGGTGTTGTGTGTGTCTGCGGGGATTGGATTTTGTGTCTAGGATATGAGATACAGGTTCTCAATTTATAGAACAATCGAAAAGGAGAAGGGACTTTGGTGGTTAAACACGTGCGATGGAGTTCAAAGGTGTGTGCGACACGTGCGAAGAGTCTTTTAGCTTTATTCAACATAAATTGAGTGAAATACAAAAATGGTCCTGAATTATTTTGGCCACCAATATTTTCGGTTTTTCGAAAAGAAAAAATACATTAGTGGTCCGAAAGACGACTTCAAATTTTCATTAACTTTGGTCCCTAAAATTAATTAATGAATCACGTTATTGTCGTTAGAAAAGGAAGGAGTAAGGGCTATAACGCGTATTGATACACATTCGAATTTATCTGATGATTTCAGTATATCATACGTGTTTTTTATCAGTTACATAAACTTTATAAAGAGTGTTTATCTACTATCTTTCTTTTTCTTTATTGCAACATACATCAATTTATCTGTGTTTTATTATAGTTTAGTTATTAGTGATAGTTGGTAATGATGCTATAAGAGTTAGTGTCAGTCATAATATTTATTACTGAGTGTCCTTTTAAAATACGATAATCTTTTTCACCAAACGACGAATGGTTTGGACTATATATATTCGGAATTTATTTTTGTATTTCTTCTCCCCTTATGCTGGAAAGTACAACAATTAATGATGAAGCTATATTATGATTTAATTAAGTTACAAATCATTCTAAAGTGTTGCTTAGTGCATTAGGTGTTGTTATTTTAATAAAAATACATAAAATCACTTATATCATTAGAAGAGGTGGGCTCAAGAGTCTTTTTCAATAAAAAAATGTTTTTGTGTTTTCTTTACTTCGATTCTTCTCCTAGATAAAATTAGAGTTGTAGAATTGTGTTGGTTGAAACCTAAACAAATAATGAAGAACAAATTATGGTACTTAAGAACAAATACACTACAAGAAAACGGGGCAATAGTGACGACGGATGTCGTCACAAATACCCCCATTTGTCGTTACTAAAGGTTTTTGTGACGACGTGTCGTCACAATTGCGTCGTCACTATAGTCTCGCCGCAATTGCCTTTATGTCGTCACAATTGCGTCGTCACAATTGCCTGTCGTCACTAAAGGTGTCGTCACTATTGTTTTTTTATTTATTTCTAATTTATTATTTAATTTTTTCAGTGTCGTCACTAAAGAACGGCGTCGTCACTAAAGGCGTCGTCACTAATACTTATTATATTTTATTTTCCTGTTTTTTTTTATTTTATATATATTAAACCTGTATATTTATTATTTCAATCAAAAAATCTGCATTTTTATAGATCCGCAACTACGAAATACCATTACTAACGTACTAAATATCCACATACATGTACACAAACTTTTAATATATTGCTAAGATTCACAAACAAGTCTACTAATTAATAAAGATAGAAACTACTCCTCATAGTTATCGTTCTCGTCCTCCTCGTTCTCGTTCTCATTTGCGTTCTCGTTCTCGTTCTCCACGCTATTAGTTTGGGTTGTAGCGGATTGAACCATTGCAAGCAATTGTTGTCTAAAGTTCGGGTTATTGAAAATTGCTTGAAGTGGATCCGGCTACAAAATAAACATATATACACTTATTATACACTAATAACAAGTAAAAATGACCCATTAATACAAAATATGACCAATTCATACACAATATAACCAATTCATACTCATATGGCATTTATAAACTTATTTACAAGTCAAAATGGTCAATTCATACCCAATATGACTAATACACACAAAATTTGGTCCATTTATACTCATATGACATATATAAGCTCAAATACAAGTCAAAATGAATAACTCATACCCAACATGACTCATTTATACTAATATGGCATATAGAAACTTATTTACAAGTCATGAAACAGAAACATAAACGCAACAACCAGGGCGGGCGGCGTACGTACCTCAGTTGTGAATCGCAATGTAGGGTTACGGGGAGAAGGGGCGGCGGCAGCGTGGTTCCGAGAGTGGCGGAGGCGTGGTTCCGAGAGCGGCGGAGGCGTTGTTCCGAGACCGGCGGCGGCGTGGTCTACCAACGACAGGCAACAGAGAGGAAACGGCGAGAGGAGTCGGAGAGAGGAACGGCGTGGGGGGTTTAAGGTTTCATGGAGTCAAAGTGAGGAGTAGGGCCGATTAAGGGGTTTTTATTTTTTTAAGCAATTGTGACGACAGTAATTGTGACGACGGGGAGCAACTGTGACAACGAGCGAAATTTAGCGGGGGAAAAGAACGCGCGTTTTTTTATACGCAATTGTGACGACAGCATTTGTGACGACACTGGGCTTTTGTGACGACATGTGGCCCACCCAACCACATGTCGTCACAAAAACCCCTGTCGTCACAAATGCCGTCGTCACTATTGCCCCTTTTTCTTGTAGTGATAAAGGAGGAACAGCTATATATTAGAGCGAGAATCTATGTTACACGAATTAGGGCAAAGAACAAAGAGTAAATTAGATAAGGCTGGTAAATTTTGGATTGACACGAAATCGGATTCAAATCTGATATGTAAAAAGTGACATGAACCCGAAGGCGGGTCAAAAACGGGTTAACATAATAAAATTGGTTCATTTATGGTCAACTAAATAAAATTGCAAAAGTGTCACTAAAAGGCTTTAGTGGTAGCGCTTTTAGTGGCACATTCTTTCTGTGCCGCAGATTCCCAGAATGACCTTTAGTGGCACTTTTTTGGTTTTTAGTGGCACTTTTTTTGCCACTAAATGCATTTAGTTTGTAGTGTGATGATGCGATCTAATTAGCCGTTTGCTCATCCATTGTTGCCGGATTTAAGTGACTAAGTAGGTATCGAATCCGGTAGCCACAGTGGATCTAACCTCTCCATCACCACCTAGAAGCAATTCTGGCTAGGTCACCAAAGTTGACGGTAATCCAATGATGAGAACTCCAGCTACAACCAAAATTGTAGATGGAAAAATCTCGCCCTACTTTAACAAATAAATAACTCTAAACAATTACATATATAACTCTAAATCATGATAGATAAATAACTAAATATAAAAGATGCTAATAACATATAAAACGAATACTAATGAAAAATACATAAAATCATATATTCTAATTCTAATAATTAATAATAAGTCTTTTTAATTTCCTTCAACGAATTGAATTCGATGACATATCTTGTCATGATATTGGAAAAGGGACTACACCTCCACAGATGTTATTAAAAATTATTTTTCTTCCCTCTTTACTGCGAATAGCCAATCTATAACAAAGCATCAGACCAAAAAAAGGAGCTCTGGCTTCTGTAAATGTGTTGGTACATGGGACATAAAAGGTAGAAAAAACAACCACTGCGGAGCCCTTATAGTCTCTAAGAATGCCACCATCTGCTGCCCCTTGAATAACCATCTGTGTTCAGCTTCAAAATACCAAAAGGAGGAGGAGCCCATTTGGTCCATTTTCCTTTAGGAATATTAGGGGAGACCATAGGGATATGCATTACTTGGAAAAAAATAGAATCATGAAAACGATAAGAATGAGTGGGATAATCAAGTTGCAGTAAATCTTTACACAAGTGCTTGACTTTATTGATAATAGATGAAGAAGACATAGCAACTGAATCATGAATAGATGCATTTCTAGCAAGCCAAATCTCCCAGCAACCAGAGAAGATAAAACTACCCTAAAAATCTCATTTTCGATTTGATAGAACTGTCTTGCAACCAGGTCTTAGTGAAAGCATACATACTATCTTGAACCAAAACTAGCATTAAAAATGTAGGAACCTAGAGGGGGGGTGAATATGTTCATTTACTTAGTTTACCAATTTTTTTCGTATATAAAGTAAGTAAGTTGTGTTTTAAAAATTGATCTTCAAGTTTATATAACAACGCAACAAATATATGCAATAAATAAAGAGAGTAGAGATAGAGGGATATCACCAAGTAGTAGACAAAAGATTTATAGTGGTTCATGCAAGTGTTAACAAACTTGCACTACATTCACTCATTGACATCACCCACCAAGAGTTTGCTCCACTAGATTCTCTCTTTGAAGGTAGAGATAAACATTCACAAATTCTCTCTTTAGCTTATAAGAAATAATCTTTTCTCTTACAAACAAGACTAAGATGTACCTAATTTTACTCTAATTGGAAAGGCTAGAATTAATTCTCACACTACACTCTAATTTGTTGGCTAGAGTTAATCCTCACACTTCACTCTAATTTATTGGCTAGAGTTAATCCTCACACAACTATATAAATGAAATGATAGATTGAGATGTAAATTTGCTCTTGAAAGCTTTGCCCTTTTTCTTTTGATCTTGACCTTGAAGATGATCATTTTGTATAGAATATAAGCTCACAAGATCTAATATTTAGGTACGTATGAATTTTCAGTGTTTCAAGGCTGGAAAAAATAAAGTTTCAAACTTCTTTAAATAGACACAAAATGGTAAAAGCAAATTTTGTCTGGATCCCTACGGTCGATGCACGGTTGACCGTGCATCTTCCGTGGGGTACCAGTGCACAACTTTTGATATTTTGAATATGAACGTTAGAGATTGTTTTGTACCATACTCAAACATTTTTTGTCATAAAAAATCACTGGAGAAAGCATCTAGAGAAGTCCCAAGTTGACCTAACAAAAGAGTTTGAAATCTTTATGCAAATTTGGAAGGTTGGGAAGATTTGCAATAATGATATTGGATATTTATCACATATAGAATATGCTTTTATAGTTTTGGTGTTGTGGCATTTCAATGCAAAATCATGTTTAGGTTTTGCCACAATGAGAATTTATTTGTTTTTTATAGTTTGTCTTATATTGCATACACGACAAATTAATAAAAGTTTGAAATATTTTTATAAAATATATGTGTGACACATATAAAAATTTAGATAAAATATTCTTTTGTAAAAATTATTTATAAGCTCTTATTTTTATTAGTCGTCTTTTAAGATGTCATCTTCAATTGTCGAGTTTGAGATAGGTTGATTTCAAGAAGGACGATTTTTGAAATTTGAGGGTTGTACAGCGACGGCTTACTCACGATCGACTGCGGGGTAGACACTGAGGGTTGAATGTTTCTTTTAATCTTGTTTTCTTGTTTTCTTGTTGATTTAAAGTGTTCACTATGTTTGTTCTTCACTTGATCAACAATTTGATTTTTATTAACATTTTAAGAATGTAGCACATGAACATATGAATAACTTTGATAAGCAATAATATCACTTGTTCATATTTTTATCCTCATCAAAACAAGGAGTGCATTTCTCAATATGTGACCATGTATGCACTAACAAAGAACACCTTTCAAACCTGAGAGGCAGTCTCACTTTGAAAAAACAAATGAAGTAAAGTTGACTTCTAATGCAGAAATTCAATTTATAAGGCATTTGAAAGACCACGTATCTGAGCTTGTCATCCATAGGAAGAGCATTCATGTCCAGAAGAAGAGAATAAACCCGTTTTAGGAGGAAGCCACTGGTTCCATAATAGAGACCACCAAGGACTTTTCTGGCCATGAATTTTGGAAAAATGCCAATAGGAAGCGTAGGAGAAAAGACCTGAAAGGGAATGATGCCAAACTAGTCTATCTGGGATGTCAGAATCTAGGGGGATATCTTACAAAATAGATTGAGCCTCTGTGGATAAGCTAGGCAGAACTAAGGTAGAAAAATCAGTAGATTGAATAACTTATCTAAAAGGAGTATTCAGATCAACATTCAGGACAAAAAAAGCACCAGCACCCCAGTTAGCTATGATAAAGCTGATGTTACCAGCACCTACCACCTAATGAGAGTTGCCTAGAATGGTACTAACATGAAGAAAAACATTCCTCTAAACATGAGAGCTTAAATCAGAAAGAAATAGGCTTAGACACCACTTATAATACAAGATCAGTATCTCGTGATCAACATCATTCCTCAAATGTTGAAGATTATTAATAAAGTCAAATTGTTTTATACTTCGCTTGGAGACCCTTCATGAACATATATGTTAATTTGAAGATCTTCATGAGATTAATTCATCAGATTTTATAATCGTAAGTTTTTGGAGCATTTAACGAAAATTATATATCTAAACTGGGTTTAGGGAGAAATAGACCGATTTACTTAAGTAACGGTAAGAATAGGTCGAAAACCAGATCAAAACGATACCTGATTGAGTTACTCATTACAGTAATTAATACCCATAACCTAACATAAGGCCGAGGTAATGTGTTCTATTTGTTTTTGAAAGATTTTACTCTTAAAATCTTTTTATATTAATTAATCTCTTAACAATTATTTCTTATTGTTTATATTATCAATTTCTGTTTTAAATTTCAATGTTTATTCTTTTATTCATGTTGTTCCTACATTTTATTATTATTGTTTTCATTGTTCTTGTATCACAACCGACGTTACAATTATTACTAAAATCCAAGGAAATGAGTTATTGATTTTTTATGACCATATATATACATTATAAATATATATCCAACGTTATTGACCAAAATAATCAACTATATTCAACTAACAATGACCTTTGTTGACCGAAATTGACTTTGTTAATCATGATTCATCTTTATTTGGCCAATAAATTTAAAAGAAATTGATTAAAATAATTACATTAAGGAAGTCTAAACATGTTTAAATGTACGTATTAAAAAAAACCATCTCTATATTTACTAATGCTACCATATAACTTAGACCATTATAACGCGTTTATGGATAACTTATTTGCAAGAATGTTAAGTAGGGGTTGCATGCACTAATTTTATCGATAACTAGTTTAATACCTTATATAAAACATACACATAGATATGAATTCTTTTAAAAGAAAGGTAAATCTATTGAAAATAAGATGTTGATACATAACATTATCGTCAAATTCATACTATATTATAAAGTATTTAGATCAAATTTTTAATCTCTTAAAAATTAAGTAAGTTAAAATTAGTAACATGTATCTTTCTTATTTCTCACATTGTTATAAACTAATTATTATGAAAAGAAGTAACTATATAAACTAATTAATATGGAAAGAAGCAACTATTGTAAAAGTGCAACGACATGGCTATAAGCTAAAGAGTGATTAACTAATTAATATGGAAAGTCAATAAAATAAAGATGAAGTATATGTTGGTTGCAAAGTAAAATGGAAATTTATCACACAAATCACATCATAGCCATAGAAACACTTTTAAGGTAATGAAATCAAATATATCATCATAATTTGCCGAATTACTTAAAGTTACAACACAAATTATATGCAATATTAAAGCAAAATTATAATTTGTTGGGGAGATAAAGATATCAAACCATAATCAAATCTGTCTATTATTTAAAATAAAATTTAATGCTAACAAAACCATGTATTTAGTTTTGTACTTGGATCAATGAAAAACATGTGTTGTTTTTCATGTTAGACTTAAAGACATTCCTAAGTAAGAAATGACAGCTGAAGAACAAAAGTATCAACTGAACACTGAGTAACAGCCAAAGGACCAGCTTCAGGAAGATCAGCTAAGAAGAAAAGACAAGTCAAGAAGCATCAGCTGAACATCTACAAAGCATCAGCTGATGGTCCAAAACCATCAGCTGAGGGTTCTTTCAAGATCAGCTGAGTAGTCAACGGATCAGCTGAGTCATTCACTATGATCAGTTGATGCCTCACATCCCTCAGATAAGTTATCCTTTACTTATCTAATCTTTTCTTTGTAAGCTTATCACTCTCAATGATCAGCTGAGCCCTTAGGATCTACTGATCATAAAGGTTGATTAGCTTATGTCGTATCACTCTAGTATGTATTATTAGCTGATCAATTATGATCAGCTGAGCATATTCTAGTAGTTGAGTCTTTCACATTCATCCTTAGCTGAGCAAAAATATGTTTGCAGTTCAGTGTCTGTTAGCTGAGTCATTATACAGTATCTCAGTTAATAGTTTTTTTGTAATATTTTCTTAAGTCAAAGGCAAAACATGTGTTGTTCTATTATGCTTTTAGATCTATCTTTGTAAAAGTACTAAGCACTTTTTGGATCTGCAAAGAGACAAAAAGGATTGATCTTGATCCCCTGAAAAAGGTGATAAATACTTTAGAAGAGAAGATCTCGAAGATATGCTTCAACAACTAAGTATGACTAGCAACTCTATACTTGGTAAAGTCAAGTCTTCAAGAAGCATGGTGTTGATTAAGTACAAGTATGGAAAGAGAAGTTTACTCTCCCTAGACAAAAAGTTAGTACTTTAATAATATAATAATAGATAGTGGGATTTGACTTTACTGAAAAGTACATTCACTTTACACACTTCCTGTATAAAATGAATTTGTTTTTCACCTACTAACTTTATCTATTATAATATTATTAAACCAAGTACCTTTGTCTCCTTCTTCACTCCATCAACCAGACACCATCTTGCTTATATATACTCATGCATTGAAACATGCTAAGTATCGAATAGATCTGTTGAACACTGATATCTCATTAGTTGAGAGAATAGAAGAGTTAGCATTTATCTTTCAGTTTAAACAAAGTTGTTCATGTGTTGAACATATTAGACATAAGTTGTTTAAGATTAGGTTTGTCTATATGTTAGACAGTTTAGTTGACACCTTTTATTGAACTTAGATTTTCCGCATCTAGTTCATGTAATTCTTGATTCATATCAATAAGAATTATATAAAAGTAAACCGTGTGTCTCTTAAATTTTAAAAAGCTAAAGTTTGTATTCAACACCTCCTTCTACAAACATTTATTGTTGTTGTATCCATTCGGGGCCAACATAATTAATTACCAATTTCACTTCAAACACATTGTATCAACACAATTCTTAAAGTTATGATATGTTCATCATCTTATTTTATAAGTACAAACTTTTTCTCTATTTTATTGTATTTCAAAAGTAATTTTAAAAGTTAATAAAAGAATTTGATAAAGAAAAGGGAAATAAAGGAAATAGAAAAAGGAAAAAACGCACGTTTTGTGAATGGAAATTATTCGATGTTACCGCAGTGCGAGAATACCATATACATATGTCAGCAAGTATAAAATATTAGTCGCCGCCGCATTCCGTCGGTACCTAGTATTGTAGAATGTCTTTATAAACAACAGTAGTATTATCATTTTATTTGTAAGTTTGTCTTGTTCATCACAAATTATAACTTTCGAACAATTCTTACTCTTTACTCGAGAAATCACAACAGATAAGAATGATCATTTAATCAAAACGGTATACGTTTTTATATAAATAATCATGAAAATAGGTATATGCATTACAAAATAATTTAAATTAATGTGTTTGTTAAGATATATATTTACATGTTAACTATCTAAATCACATAACAACAACAACAATACCCAATCCCGTCAAAAATGGGGTATGGGGGAGGTGAGATGTAGACAATCATACCTCTACCCGTAGGTAGAGAGATTGCTTTCTGAAAAAGACCTCCGGCAACGAAGAAGATAGAAAACAATAGCAAAAAGGGAATAAATAAATAAATAAATAAAAATAAAAAATAATAATAAATAAATAAATATACAACGAAACCATAAACCCTTAGCCGCAGAGTGCAAACTCTCTTCTACCTAATCTTGGGTGTCCTTATTTTCCTTCTCCATGAGGACCTATCTGAGATCATGTCCACAAAGAGATATAGCTCATGCAAATCCGCTCAGGAAGGGGCGCCCACGCCTCCTAGTGCCATCCACTATAAGTGATTCAGCTCTTCTAACCGGAGCTGTTGGAAGCCTTCTTCTAACGTGGCCAAACCACCTTAGTCTCCCTTCTCTCAACTTGTAGACAATAGATGACACTTTTAATTCTTTTCTAAAAACCCCGACCGGGATTTTATCTAGCAACGTTTTCCCACACATCCATCTAAGCATCTTCATCTCTATCACTTCTAACTTCTCCGCTTGAGACTTTTTTAGTGGCCAACACTCTAATCCATATAACATGACAGGTCTAAGAGCTAGTTTGTAGAATTTTCCTTTAAGCCTAAGCGGAACTTTCTAAATCACATAAAAAACAACTTATTCATAAGCAATTTGAGGAAATAAATAAGATCATTAGTGGAGAAAATTCTAAAAATAAAATGATAATATCCTAACATTTTTTCTTTTAATATATATTAAAAATTAAAAATATACTTATAAAATTGTTTGTTCTAGCAAGAAGCTTACCACGAATTAAAAAAAAAGTCCTACTAATTATTTTTTATAGGTTCGTATAATTGAGATTATACTAGTATGGTTTTCAAGGACTTTGAAATGTGATTAAATGCATCATGCATGTACACACCATTAAATGTGGAAACGAAATTTATAATGGAAATTAATTTTTTTCATAGTGTCGGTGGGCAAATTCGAGTTTAATTTTTTTTCATTTTATTAACAGTAGCAGGCCAAGATGTTAGATGAGTTTAAATTTTTTTTTTTTTTTTGTAAAAGCATGAAAAGGGACATACAAATATGAACAGGGATTATTCGTATTTGTTCGTTTAATTTTAGACGAACAAATAAATGAATATAAACAGATAAACGAGCATAATTATGTGTTTGTGTTCGTTCATTTAATTTTAGCCGAACAAATAAACAAACACGAACGATAAACAAACGAGCTTTTGTGTTTGATTGCTTGGTTCGCGCATTTTTTGTTCGTTCATTTAAATGATAAACGAACGTAAGCGAAGTAACACACATTATAATGCATGTCCAACATTATTAGACAATATATATAAGCACACACACATACAAACATATATACGAACTGAAAACCAAATGTTCACAAGCATAAATGATAACAAAAGCTATGTTCGCGTTCATTCGTTTCATTAAACGAACGTAAAAATTTGTTCATGTTTATTTATTTATTAAAATAAAAAAATATAAACGAACATCCTTTCACAAACGATTTATAAACATTTGGTTCATTTACATACGTATTCAATGTACGCATTGTTTGTTTATGAAGAGGTTTTATGTTAAACTTCCACCTAGCATGATTAATTCGTTTGTTTCCACAAGAACTTGTGATATGAACCTCTCCTCTCATCAATAATCTATGATTTAATTCGCACGTTTAACTTACAATTAGTACGTTCTTCATCTATCGCTCTAAATGCAAAATTGTAATACATAAATACTTATCAATATTTGACTCTTTCGAAGTTTAACAAACAAATGTTTAAAATGTGATACGATATATAAGAGTGTCCGAAGTGGACCTTTGATTTGACGTGATAGATGCTCTACGGTTTAGTGGGGCTGCTGTCAGCTTACTTTTTTTTTAAGAAATATTTAATTGATAGTTGAATTGTAATTAAGTCCTATAATTTAAAGTGGTAGGAAATAATTATTATATTATAAATGACGGGTTAAGTAATTAGAGTAAAATACTGATATAGCAGTGTCACGAATGTGATAAAGAAAGAGTGCTGCAACCCTTATAAAATGGAAGGTTGTGGTGATGGGGTCCAAGGTGGGATATGAGAGATCTTCGTGGGGACTTTGGTTCACGTGGGTGGTTTTATCTAACACAACATAAGACGATGTACAACTCCCATAAGACCACCCTTTGTCCTAGTCTCATCTAACTATATCTATCCATCGATAATAACTATATATATATAGGGGAGGGTTCACGCGAGAACCGTAGTTAGTGCGAGAACCGTAGTTAGTGCGAGAACCGCGAGAACCAATCTCGGTTGTTCTTTGGATATGGGAAGTTTCATGGATGGTAAGTATGGAGGGATAGAGTGTGGCAGGGTACATGTGAAGAATTCATGGGTGGACATTGACATTGAAAGAGGGGAAATTGTACGGCTCAGATTGGTTCCCGCACTAAGAATGGTTCTCGCATGAACTTTTTCATATATATATATGAAGAAGTTCCATTGAGAACCATATTTAGTGCGAGAATCGCGCGAACCAATCTAAGCCGTCCAATTCCCTCTCTTTCAATGTCATTGCCCACCCATTAATTCCTTACATACACTCTGCCACACTTGATCCCCTCACGCTCTCCATCAATAAATTTCACTTATCAAATCAACGGCTAAGTTTGGTTCTCGCGGTTCTCGCACTAAAATCGGTTCTCAATGGAACCCTCCCCTATATATATATATATATATATATATATATATATATATATATATATATATGAAAAAGTTCATGCGAGAATCATTCTCTCTCTCTATATATATATATGTATATATATATATATATATATATATATATATATATATATATATATATATATATATATATATATATATATATATATATATATATATATATATATATATATAGGGTAAGGTTCTATATAGAACCTCCCTTAAATATGTAACCTAAATAATTATTCTGGAGATGACACGTGACATATTGTTTAGGGCTAAAAACAGAAAATTTAAAAAAAACTCTCGGCGCCTAGCACCCTCTCTGCGACCAAAACATTTAAAAAGAAAACCCACTTATTTTAAATGATCATAACTCGTTCGCTTTTAAGATTTTTAACAAAAAAATTATATCATTAGATTTAGTTTTTCGTCATCTTTCAAACAAGATCAGGCTTGATATATTTCTGAATTTTTTTTCAAAATGCAAAATTTACATTTTGAGTTGGGTTTCATTCTAAATGCAAAATGCAAAATGCAAAAAATCAAAAAATGCAAAATATGAACATGTCATCCAGATGTTTCCAAAATGCAAAATTATAAAAATGCAAAATGCAAACCCAAAATGATTATCAATCATGGATAAATAAGAATAGTTGAAACAGATTAGTGTTTGTTCTTTTTTTTTCTCGCATTTATATATTTCTTTATATTTATAATTGCGTGGTTGTTGGTATATTTTTTATATATTGAATTGTTAACTCGGATATTCTAGTTTTGAATATTGGTCGAGTTAACCAGTTGTTTTAGATACTTTTGGTTATAGTCTTTTGCCAACTAGACCCGTGGTTGTGTTTTTATTTCTTTGTTTATTTTTGGTTTTGGGGAGGCCTGCGTGCCACTTACAACCTCTTTTCTGTTATGTAATTGTAATAAAATAAGACTTTTGTAACACCGCAAAAATACAAGCCATATTTTTTTTTTAAATCACAGCGGAAGTAATACGTCATAAAACTAAAAAGGAATTAACATCAAAAGTTAAAACCAACACTGTACAAACATACAGTACTTCCTTTAGTGTTACAAAACATTTCATAAAGTATGGCTCATCATTCTAAAACCCAAAATATCAGAGCTACGGTCAAACTTTACCTGTACACAAAAGCTGCAACCTACCGTGCTCTCAAAACCTGAAACAGAGAGTTAGGGTGGGGAATTAGCACAAAGCTAAGTGAATGAAAATCAAGCCACAAGCAATTAAAGCAGAACCACAACGATCACAAGAACAGTTTATCTCAAATATCAAAGGACCGGCGGCTCTGCCGAGCCTACGACCAATGCTGGCCATAACAATGATTTACCGATAGCCATCTGCTAACTGGCACAGTTAAACCCCCTCTGCTACAACAAATGCAACAGAGGATCTAAAACTGCCTAACCAGAAGCAACTGACCCAGCCCAAAACCACGCTTAGCTGACCTCTGCCACAAACATCATGAGCACAATTTCATGCCTTGATACTCATATCTTGGACACAATTTCAATAATCATCACATAACCAGTCAAACAATCAAATCAAACTAAACAGTCTATCACATGATTAATTGTATAAAATCCATGTAACCATAACAGTTACAACTAAAACCACCGGTGCATTAAAGTCCACTCACCTGTGTCCTCGACACCCACCAAACTCAGTTGTCTAATTTCACTGAGGCTTCGGATTCCCTAAGAACACAATACAACCGAATTAGTGAATCTAATCTCAATTAATTCAATAATTCAAGTAGCTACACAAATGGGTCAAAACTAAGCCATTACACAAAACTCATATAATCAATATGGAAAACTTCCAAAACCAATTAAGATATCCATACATGTTACCAACAAAGTGTAACAACCAACAAAACACATTTAAATTCCAATCCATAAAATTAAAGTAGCCTTATATCATGAATTAAGCATAATTAATTCATATCTTTCTACACATGTTTCCTCATCAAAACCATTCATATATACATATCCTATAACCATACATGTAATAGGTACTAGCAGCAAATAACAGCATACAAGAAAACACGAAGCAAAACAGAACTTGCAGAGCTGTGCAGGTAAATCTCGCGCCATGGCCACCCATAGCCTCCGCGCCGCGTAAATTTACGCACAGCAAACTGCAGTTTCTGTTTTCTCTCACCAGCATCTCAAAACCCACTTAAAACTCGATTTCCAAGCAGCTAAATCGAATAATAACATTTCCAAACATTCAAACAACATCAACTAACATATAAGGAACAACAAAACACATTTCTAATCATCAAATCATGCTTTTAGATTCTCAAATCCAACCCAATACTTCCATTAATGGTGTTCTTCAAGCTTCTCACCAAATATCCAGAAATCACTTACAATTTAATACTAAATCAGTAAGCAAGATCCATAGAACATATAAGAACATGTATCAAATTCGGATTGGGTATAAACCCACATGAATCTTGAACCCTAGAAAATCAAGTAGCATGTTTTCTTCAAAACCCATCAAGAACTATCAAGAACTAATCAAATCATGTTAAGAATTATGAACTAACCTTGATTTTGCAACAAAGAACACAATCAATCAAGAAATTAAAGGCTAGAACAAAGCTTCTCTTGGCTTTCTTCACTTCCAAAAATGCAAGAAAGGCACAAATGAAAAAAACTTGACTTCTCTAAGTCAATTATAACCACAAAAGTTGGCTAGGATTTATTTAAAACACCACACAGTGTCAAATACTGTTATCTAGCATACAGGAACCTAATTAAAGCGGTCCTACTCAAGTCATTAACAAGCAACGAGGTATTATTCGGGACCCTCGTATAAAAACGAATCATATGATACCAATATCATATAAAAATATTAAACTAATGTTTTTACCTCTTATCTCGCGGTCCAATTTAAACACAAAGTAAGCATCAAATAAATATATAAATAAATAGCAGATAATTATAAACAATCAAATATACTAATATAAACAATTAAATAACTTACCATCGCCACGAAACAACCAGGCCCTAAACGCGGGTGTTACAAATCTCTCCCCCTAAAGAAGATTCCGTCCCCGGAATCTCATCGCGCTCAAATAGGCTAGGGTAGCGGTTCCTCATGTCTGCCTCGGTCTCCCATGTTAAATCTGAACCCAAACTATGCTTCCATTTAATCAAAACCATAGGAATCTCTTTCCTCCGAAGCTTCGTTGTTTTACGATCAACTATCTCAACTGGTTCTTCCATTAATCGCTTTTTCGAATCAACTTTTAGATCATGTACTGGGAGAATCTGACTTTCATCCTCAACGTTACATTTACGTAAGTAACAGACATTAAAAGTATCATGAATACCCGCTAACTCTGGTGGAAGATCAAGAGTAACAGTCTGGTCGTTGACTATCCGTCGTATACGAAACGGACCAATGTATCTTGGAGCTAGTTTCCCACGTTTCCCAAAACGAATAACCCCTTTCCACGGAGAAACTTTCAGATAAACCAACTCACCTTCAACAAACGTAACTGGTCTGCGGCGTGGATCTGCGTACATCTTTTGTCTATCTCTGGCAACTTTCAACTTTTCCCGAGCAATAGCAACTTTCTCAGCCGTCATCTGAACAATATCGGGACCCGCAAACTGTTTCTCACCTGCCTCTAACCAACAAGTAGGAGTACGACAGCGACGACCGTATAACATCTCATAAGGTGGCATACCGATACTCGATTGATAAGAATTATTATACGCAAATTCAATCAAAGGCAGGTGTGAATCCCAAGACCCACCATATTCTAACACACAGGCACGTAGCATATCCTCAAGTGTCTGAATAGTACGCTCACTCTGACCGTCTGTCTGAGGATGATAAGCTGTACTCAAATTAACACGCGTCCCCAATGCATGATGTAAACTCCTCCAAAAGTTAGAAACAAATCTGGGATCTCGATCAGAAACAATAGAAAGAGGAATGCCGTGCCGTGATACAATCTCATCGATGTACAACTGAGCTAATCTACTGAGTGAAGCTGTCTCGCTGGTGGCAAGAAAGTGAGCACTCTTCGTCAAACGGTCAACAATCACCCAAATTTTATCATGTTTCCGCTGGGTACATGGAAGTTTGGATACAAAATCCATCGTGATGTGTTCCCATTTCCACTCTGGTATCTCCAACTGTTTCAAAGACCCGTAAGGTTTCTGGTTCTCTGCTTTGACCTGAGCACAAATATGACACGTTCCCACAAACTTTGCAACATCCGTCTTCATCGTAGGCCACCAATACAGCACTTTAAGATCGTTGTACATTTTAGTGCTACCAGGATGAACAGACAATCTTGACTTGTGAGCCTCTGCCAAAATCAAACCCCGAAGCTCTCCAAGCAATGGCACCCAAACACGAGACTGACGCGTGAATCATTAATCAAATCATCTTTTCTCTTCATCATAATCTCTAACTTCATATTTTCATCTTTTTAAGCTTCTAACTGAGCAGATTTAAGCCTATCCACTAAGTCAGAAACGATCTCAACTCGCATAATTCGGATACTATCACCAGCTCCCTTGCGGCTCAAAGCATCTGCTACAACATTTGCTTTCCCCGGGTGATATCGAATCTCACAATCATAATCTTTAATGAGTTCTAACCACCGTCTCTGCCGCATATTAAGTTCTTTCTGGGAAAATACATACCGCAAACTCTTATGATCAGTACAAATAACACATTTCGTACCGTATAAGTAATGCCTTCACAGTTTCAACGCAAAGACTACAGCTGCATGTTCTAAGTCATGGGTTGGATAATTCTTCTCGTGTGGTTTCAATTGCCGTGAAGCATAAGCAATAACCCCGATCATGCTGCATTAAAACACAACCCAAACCTGCAAAGGAAGCGTCACAGTACACTACAAATTCATCAGAACCATCAGGTAGTGCAAGAATAGGAGCCTGACATAATAGTTGTTTCAACGTCTGAAAAGCTGTCTCCTGTTCATTATTCCACTTAAATGGCACATCTTTACGGGTTAATTTCCTTATAGGACTCGCAATTTTCGAAAAATCTTTAATAAATCTGCGATAATAACCCGCCAATCCCAGAAAACTTTTAATCTCAGATGGTGATTTAGGAGCACTCCAGTTCATAACTGCTTCAACTTTAGCCGGATCGACTTTAACCCCATCTTTAGAGATAACATGCCCCAAAAATTGAATCTCACGCATCCAGAACTCACATTTAGAAAATTTTGCAAAAAGATGCTCCTGTTTTAAAGTTTCTAAAACTTGCCTCAAATGAAGCTCGTGCTCGGACTCAGTTTTAGAATAAACCAAGATGTCATCGATAAATGCAATCATGAATTTATCCAAAAACGGCCGACAGACCCGATTTATTAAATCCATAAATACAGCAGGGGCGTTAGTTAAACCGAAAGGCATAACTAAAAACTCATACTGACCATATCTGGTACGGAAAGCGGTTT
Organism: Pulicaria dysenterica; assembly: GCA_947179395.2. NCBI lineage: Eukaryota > Viridiplantae > Streptophyta > Magnoliopsida > Asterales > Asteraceae > Pulicaria > Pulicaria dysenterica. The sequence continues at coordinate 19,792,409 of OX359290.1, read as the reverse complement.
TAGGAACATCAGCATCAGAAACACGTACCTGGTGATAACCCGAGCGCAGATCAATTTTAGAAAAATAAGAAGCACCCTGCAGCTGATCAAACAAATCATCAATTCTGGGTAAAGGGTATTTATTTTTAACCGTTCTCTTATTCAGTTCCCGGTAGTCAATACACATACACAAAGTACCGTCTTTCTTTTTCACAAATAAAACCGGTGCACCCCACGGAGAAGAACTAGGACGAATAAAACCCCTGTCTAACAAATCCTGAATCTGTGTCATCATCTCACGGATTTCAGAAGGAGCTAACCTGTAAGGAGCTTTAGCCACTGGGCTCGAACCTGGAATCAAATCAATCCTATATTCTACCTCACGAACCGGAGGCAACCCAGGTAATTCATTGGGAAACACTTCCGGGTATTCCGAAACCACCCGAATATCATAAACAATCTGTTTCTCCTTTTTAACATCAACCACATGAGCAAGATAGGATTCACACCCTTTGGCCAGAGATTTTCTAGCCTTCATATACGAGATAATAGGAAAAGCAGGTCTAACCCTCTCCCCGCGAGCCACTACGTATGACCCATCAGGTAAAGGAAATGAAATCAGTTTTCTATGGCATTTAATAACAGCTCGGTTCTGACTCAACCAATCCATACCCAAAATAGCATCGAAACCAACTATAGGCATTACCAGAAAAGAAACAGGAAAGCATGTACCATCAATATCAATTTCAGCCCCAGACACAGCCGTTGTGACTGGAACCGTTTTACCATCAGCTATCTCTACTTCTAATGGAGCAGCAACATTTGAAGTAGGCAATTTCAATTTATCACAGAATGCCACAGAAATAAATGAACGATTGGCACCAGAATCAAATAACACACGTGCAGGTATAGAATTTATGAGAAACATACCCGTGATGACATCATCAGTGGCAGCAGCATCATCTACTGACATCCGGAATGCTCTACCCTCAGCTGACGGAGGGTTCTTCCTTTTCTGTCCTGAAGCGGACGAAGATCCCACAACCGATCCCGATACCGACCCAGTCCCCGATTTCTTATCCACACGGCACTCACCTGCTCTGTGCCCCTCCTTTTGACAGTTCCAACAAACACTCCTCGGAAATCTACAATTCTTCAATTCATGCCCAAACTGACTACAACGAATACATCTTGCTGTCTGTAGGGTACAAAGTCTATGATGAAAAGACTTACATTAATTACACAACGGGGCTCTCTGAGTAGACCCACCAGATGTAGGCCTACGATTCTGACTGCTCTGACTTTGACCCTATCCTTGTCGTTGACTTCCCTGACCTCCTTGAGTTCCCTGCCGATGTTGGGTATTAAAATAATCAAACCGGGATTTCTGTTGAGAGATTCTATCTTTATTCAACTTCTCCTTGGCTTGAGCATCACCCTCACCTGACTTAGCTAAGGTAAAAGCTTGAGATAAAGTGCTAGCCCACCTGGTAGCACTCCTGTAATCTGGATGCAAAGCTCTCACAAAATGCTGAACTCTTGAAGCTTCATCCGGAACCCACTGCTGTGCAAATCGTAACTTCTCATTGAATTGCCTAATCAATTCATCCACAGACATATTATCGGTCATCTGCAAATCCATAAACTCCTTCTTGATTCGTTCCATCTCAAAAGATCCACAGTATTGCTCACAAACCTTTCTCTCAAATTGCTCCCAAGTAATACTACTCATCTGCTGCTTTGTAAAATGACCTGTAATCGAATCCCACCATACCATGGCATCTCCTTGGAGTCTTTGAGTAGCATAAAACACCCTTACTTTTTCCTCACATTCACAGGCGTCTAATGCCTTAGCCATCTCCCTAAACCAATTCAAAGTTTTATTGGGGTCCGTACTACCGCTATACTCTGAAGGTCTACAATCCATGAATTGCTTATATTTATTATGTTGACCAAATCCTGGGTAGGGGTAAGCTCCTGGTGCAGTAAATTGATAGATAATCGGCTGTTGTGCACCCTGTGAAGAAACAGTAGAATATGGAACCAAAAATGGTACTGAAAGTGGTGGAGTTGTTGACACTGTAGCAACAGCTGCTGTTGGAATCGGTGTTTGAGAATTCTGTGTCAACCTCTGCTACTCAAAGTTGTGAACTGTTTCTCGAAGCTCCTGTAGTTCACTTTCAAGTTGAAATATATATTCATTCTGAGTTGTATCTATTTCTTTACCCGAGGTGTTGACTATTACTGGATTCTCTAAAACTGGAGTTGTAGAAGTTCCAACCTGAGCAAGGGTCACCGGAATCTCGGTTGTGATCTCTTGACTTGCCATATCTGTTACAAACACATCACCTCCAAACTTATTAGACAACCGTTAGTACACACACACAACAAATCCAAACACTCTAATTCCCACACAGGAAATGTTTGACCAACCTCGAGCCAAGATTTGGGAATTGAACACTCTAAACGTGCTCGCATGCCAAACCAGGGCTCTGATACCAAATTGTAACACCGCAAAAATACAAGCCATATTTTTTTTTTAAATCACAGCGGAAGTAATACGTCATAAAACTAAAAAGGAAATAACATCAAAAGTTAAAACCAACACTATACAAACATACAGTACTTCCTTTAGTGTTACAAAACATTTCATAAAGTATGGCTCATCATTCTAAAACCCAAAATATCAAAGCTACGGTCAAACTTTCCCTGTACACAAAAGCTGCAACCTACCGTGCTCTCAAAACCTGAAACAGAGAGTTAGGGTGGGGAATTAGCACAAAGCTAAGTGAATGAAAATCAAGCCACAAGCAATTAAAGCAGAACCACAACGATCACAAGAACAGTTTATCTCAAATATCAAAGGACCGGCGGCTCTGCCGAGCCTACGACCAATGCTGGCCATAGCAATGATTTACCGATAGCCATCTGCTAACTGGCACAGTTAAACCCCCTCTGCTACAACAAATGCAACAGAGGATCTAAAACTGCCTAACCAGAAGCAACTGACCCAGCCCAAAACCACGCTTAGCTGACCTCTGCCACAAACATCATGAGCACAATTTCATGCCTTGATACTCATATCTTGGACACAATTTCAATAATCATCACATAACCAGTCAAACAATCAAATCAGACTAAACAGTCTATCACATGATTAATTGTATAAAATCCATGTAACCATAACAGTTACAACTAAAACCACCGGTGCATTAAAGTCCACTCACCTGTGTCCTCGACACCCACCAAACTCAGTTGTCTAATTTCACTGAGGCTTCGGATTCCCTGAGAACACAATACAACCGAATTAGTGAATCTAATCTCAATTAATTCAATAATTCAAGTAGCTACACAAATGGGTCAAAACTAAGCCATTACACAAAACTCATATAATCAATATGGAAAACTTCCAAAACCAATTAAGATATCCATACATGTTACCAACAAAGTGTAACAACCAACAAAACACATTTAAATTCCAATCCATAAAATTAAAGTAGCCTTATATCATGAATTAAGCATAATTAATTCATATCTTTCTACACATGTTTCCTCATCAAAACCATTCATATATACATATCCTATAACCATACATGTAATAGGTACTAGCAGCAAATAACAGCATACAAGAAAACACGAAGCAAAACAGAACTTGCAGAGCTGTGCAGGTAAATCTCGCGCCGTGGCCACCCATAGCCTCCGCGCCGCGTAAATTTACGCACAGCAAACTGCAGTTTCTGTTTTCTCTCACCAGCAGCTCAAAACCCACTTAAAACTCGATTTCCAAGCAGCTAAATCGAATAATAACATTTCCAAACATTCAAACAACATCAACTAACATATAAGGAACAACAAAACACATTTCTAATCATCAAATCATGCTTTTAGATTCTCAAATCCAACCCAATACTTCCATTAATGGTGTTCTTCAAGCTTCTCACCAAATATCCAGAAATCACTTACAATTTAATACTAAATCAGTAAGCAAGATCCATAGAACATATAAGAACATGTATCAAATTCGGATTGGGTATAAACCCACATGAATCTTGAACCCTAGAAAATCAAGTAGCATGTTTTCTTCAAAACCCATCAAGAACTATCAAGAACTAATCAAATCATGTTAAGAATTATGAACTAACCTTGATTTTGCAACAAAGAACACAATCAATCAAGAAATTAAAGGCTAGAACAAAGCTTCTCTTGGCTTTCTTCACTTCCAAAAATGCAAGAAAGGCACAAATGAAAAAAACTTGACTTCTCTAAGTCAATTATAACCACAAAAGTTGGCTAGGATTTATTTAAAACACCACACAGTGTCAAATACTGTTATCTAGCATACAGGAACCTAATTAAAGCGGTCCTACTCAAGTCATTAACAAGCAACGAGGTATTATTCGGGACCCTCGTATAAAAACGAATCATATGATACCAATATCATATAAAAATATTAAACTAATGTTTTTACCTCTTATCTCGCGGTCCAATTTAAACACCAAGTAAGCATCAAATAAATATATAAATAAATAGCAGATAATTATAAACAATCAAATATACTAATATAAACAATTAAATAACTTACCATCGCCACGAAACAACCAGGCCCTAAACGCGGGTGTTACAAATCTCTCCCCCTAAAGAAGATTCCGTCCCCGGAATCTCATCGCGCTCAACCACGATTTATGACAAACTACAATACGACTTCAGGTTGATAGTCGTATTAGTTAAATTTTTGTAAATTTAAAGTTTTGTCAAGATTATAAGTTTTAAACTTATACAGCCGTTTTGTGCACCTAGTATAGGTACACATATAAGTCGTATTTTTATAACAGACGGTTTTAAAATAGTTTTTTCAAAAACTAGAAAATTAAGTTTTTCTTTTAAACTTAATTATAAAACCCAAGAAAAATCTTAGATCAGTGTGCTACACATCGAATGGTACACCTTTGCTGTTAAACGGTACTCGGGTGTCGGAAGTGCCCAAACCTTGGGCATCCGGGTTCAAACCATTGCGGGAAAGGGTATGAAAGGTTCCCGGCCCAAAATGTACTAGAGTGGAGTTAAACATACTAGATTTTATCTAAGTACTCTACGAGGTTCTAGGAGTCATATCAGATAGGTACGATTGGTAAAGGGTGTTACTTACCAAAAATAGCATAACTTGGCGGGAAGTGTCCAAACTTTGCGTCAAGAATGTGAAATATGGGTCCTAGGTCTGATATATATATTATTTAAGGGTTTATCAATATATATTAGAAAAGTTTATTTGCAATAACTAATTAAACCAAGTTTTAATTTGTAGATAGCAACCAACGTTACCAATACTAACAACCTCTCACTTCGCTCTATCCTAGAGAAGGATAAGCTCACCGGACCAAACTTTCTCACATGAGAGCGAAATCTCCGGATTGTGCTAAGGCATGAGAGAAAGTGGTACGTCCTAGAACAACCCCTAGGAAATCCCCCTGCCAACAACGGTAGGGCAGATGTCAGGGAGGCTTATCAGAAGCGCTCTAATGACGCCCTTGATGTTAGTTGCCTCATGCTTGCAACAATGAGTCCAGAGTTGCAGACAAGCATGATGGAGACTCCTTCTTATGACATGATCCATCATTTAAGGGATATGTTCCAGGAGCAAGCCCGCACAGAGCGTTATGATGCCACTAGGGCGTTTAACTCGTGCAAGATGGCAAAGGGAACGTCGGTCAGTGCCCATGACATGAAAATGAAAGGGTATTTGGACCACCTAGAGAGACTTGGGCACCCAGTAACGTTGCAGCTAGCAACGGATACGATACTCAACTCGTTGTCAGATGACTATAATCCTTTTATAGTCAACTACAACATGAACAACATGGAGAAGTCCGTGGCAGAGCTGCTCAATGCTTAAGACTGCATAGCAGCGTATCGGAACCAAGTCTAAGGACGTTCTCATAGTGGGCAATGGTGGAAGTAAGAAGAGAAAGGGGCACAACGGAAAGGGAAAGGGTAAAACCGAGCCCATCCAGAATGCACCCAAGGCTAGTGACAACAACAAGGGTAAGAAGTCTAAGCCAAACAAAGCGAGAACCGAGAATCAGTGCTTCAAGTGTGGCGAGATCGGACATTGGAAGAAAGATTGTCCGAAGGTTCACGAAGCAGGAGGCAAGACTGGCTCCTCAGGTATCGTGTGATTAGCTTCTTTCTCACTTTCCACTTGTAAAGTTTTTACGAGTATTCTAATATCTTGCAATCGTTTATTGTAGGAGGTAATGGAAAGTGAATCGGCCCGGCATTAGAGATCCCACGTGCTTTTCGGATATTTTATAATTCATAGTTTTGGCTATTAAACATTTTATTTAAAAGTTTTTGGATATTATTGGCTAGTTTCAAATTTTTACAAGTAATAAAATTGGATAAGTGTTAGTATACACTAGGAATCTAATCTCAAGTTTACAAGTATGTGTAAATAGTTTTATCATTTCAAAGTATGAATCTAATAAGATTTAATACATCTACAAGTGTAATTAAAGTTTTAGTTACAAAGAGATTATTTTATAAACTCAGAAACTAAGGAGTTATTTCTGGTTCTCCAAGTTTAAGAAATTTATAAAATAAGAAAGTCTAGAAACTTTTTCAAAATATTGCATAAACAATTTCTAGCAAAACCAAGAAAGAGTACTTCGAAGTACTAGTCTTGAGTTTTTAGGTTTATAATCATATTATTTTTCCTTGTAATCTGTGATAAGTTACAATGTAAAATAATAAGTAATTCAGATAAACACTTTGAATCAAGTCAATGAAATGGTAGAAATTATACATCTTTTTTCCAGGGTGGAATATAGAGGGTGCAGAAATTAGTTTCATTGTTCTTCACCATTTTGTATGTTTTGGTTCATCCTGGAATAAACTTGGTTTATTCAAAAACATCATCCGTGACTACTTATCTTGGTGGGAACCTTGATAGGGATGTAAAGTCATCGTAATTTTGGGGTAGATTCGAAGGTATATCGAATATAGCTGCAAAAGTGTTTTGTGGACCAAAATTGACGGATATTCGTTAGAGTTACGAATATTGGATTAACCCACCGTGAAAAATACTTCATGGATTCGTGTCAAAAGTATTTATCACATAGGTTATCCTCAAACCTGAGGTATTTGGTTTGGGATACGGTAACCATTGTCTTCTTAGTGCGTTCTAACGCCACATCGTAAAGGTTGGTCATAAGGGGCGTGTCTAGATTCAGTGGGAGTCGTATTGCCAAATGCAAATATGCAAGAAGGTATTTGCACCTCTTTTTTAGGAGAGATATTTCTGGTCCCCTTGACTGATTAAAAACTTGTTAGTGCACGGCCGTGCCCAAACGAACTGATCTGTTCTTTGTCGTTTATCACACAGTTTGAAATAAAGGATGTCATGAAATAATTCTTGAGTTTTTTGAGTTGACACTCTCCATGCTCATGCTTAAAATTGAAATATCGCGCTGCAAAGGGAAAAGCCTAAAAATCATACCAATTCATATACAGGTAGTTTATGATAGTTAATTCATTAACAGTTAGTTTATGATATATTACTCGTTCATAAACAGTTGACTTATGAGAGTTTATTTTATCACTCGTTACTTTGGGGTATAAGAGTTCTTATGACCTGGTTATCTTAAGTGTCTGGCTAGGGACCACATTAGGCTAACAATGTACAGTAACTATTACTTATCTTGCACAAGTGAGAGTCTGTTGAATTATGTGCACAGATAATTAATGGGTACATTGTGTCCAATGTTTCACACTGCTACACACTCAATTAGAACAGTTTGGAATTTACCAGTATTTGTGTGGAAATAATTAATCAGTTGAATTAATTATTTGAGAGAAATAAATAATAAATAGTTATTTATTATTTAAAGGAAATTAAATATTTAACGGACTAGTTAATTAATAGTTGATTAATTAATTAGTAAGGTTCAGGGGGTCAAAATATAGAGAATGAAAGTTCAATTGAAGACATGAGCTTTAAATGAACAGACTTGGGTTTAGATAAGGTTTAAGGTATTTAAACTTAGAAAAGATTATTATCTTAAAAAAGAGAACAAAAACTTTGCAAGAAAGAAGAACCCTAGTCTCCTCCATACTCTCTCTCTCTCTCTCTCTCTCTCTCTCTCTCTCTCTCTCTCTCTCTCTCTCTCTCTCTCTGCGTCGGCCGTACCCCATCAAAAACCCCCTTGGGTTTTTCGATCGTCGATCATCACACACACACATAGTTTCGCGTGTTGTTCAGATAATTCCTATTGCGGTCTAGCAGCAGTTCGTTGGTGGTGCAGTAGCTGTGGACTAACTTTAGCTATCCCAAGATCAAGAGGTAATTCTTTTAATTTTTGCTCTTGATTGTTCATATGAAACTGATTAGATCATTAGTAAGATCCTAACCCTTTTAGGGTTTAGGGGGTTGTATTCAATTCAGTTCCGCTTTAGAATTGAACAAGTAGAATAAAATCTGGGGTTAGACCAGTTTGTGTCTTGTGGTGGTTTGATCAGATCAAAACCCTTCAATGTTTTCTATTTGTAATATATGCAACTTCAATTGATGCCTTTCTCATAAGAACACGTCGATCAAACTAACCCCGATTTATTTTAGGATGAAATAGTACTCCCTATGATTTCTAGTGTAAGTTTTTTCATAAAGAGAGGATTTTTTATTCTCCTAATTTCAGAATTGAATCTTCCAATACAAAATCTGAAGATGTCTCTCTTTTGCTACACCATGTGCTTTAGCATCCTATCATTCTCATGATTCTGTCCATCTTTTGAGTAAAAATTTAAAATAAAATTAACTTCCTTTAGCAGAGAACCAAAAGTCTCAAACACAAAAGTTGAAAGTGCAAAATGAAGTGAATGTGGACCAATACCACTGGCCCAAAGAACACAAACTATGGGTGAGAATCAACCCCTTGCTTTTACTTCCTGACACACCAATTTTTATTCCTAAGATTTGATTCCCTCTTGATTCCAAATTACAAGATTGACGTCGTTCCATTGTGTGTGTATGTGTGTGTATGTGTGTGTGTGTGTGTGTGTGTGTGTGAGAGAGAGAGAGAGAGAGAGAGAGAGACCCTAGCTATTTGACTTTGAAAAAGATATCAGCAGATTATGGGTTACTTTGTGCATGGTATAAATCTCTGTGAATAATTAGTAGAAAAAGTTGATTCCATTAGTCGCTTATATATATATATATATATATATATATATATATATATATATATATATATATATATATATATATATATATATATATATATATATATATATATATATATAATAACCTCATTTCTCCTTTTCAATTCCTTTCTCTTGTTTCATTTCCTTTTTTTTCATCTAAATCTTTCCTTTCCTTTTTTGTGCTTTTAATATTGATATCCATCTGCATAATCTTCATCATTTCTTGTGCATATATCATATCTCTCTCTCTTTCTCTCTCTCTCCACCTTAACTATTTCATTGTTGTTCTAAATGGAACTTAAACCCTTAGCATTGGATTGCCCTATTGAAGGACACATATACACCTTTAAGACTTGTTGGTGATCACTTGGTCAATTAATCACTAAGAAATATACAAGTATATATGACATTTAAACATAAGACATATATATATATGAAAAAGTTAATGCGAAAACCATTCTTAGTTCGAAAACCGCGAGAACCAATCTGAGCCCTCAAATCCCCCTCCTTCAATCTCATTGCCCACCCATGAATTCCTTACATGCACCATGCCACACTTTATCCCTCCACGCTCTCCATCCATGAACTTCCCATATCCGAGGAACGGCCGAGATTGGTTCTCGCGGTTCTCGCAATAACAACGGTTCTCGCATGAACCCTCCCCTATATCTATATATGCATAACTGGGCTCTCCATTTCTTCTTCCTGCCTTAATTATAAAGAAGGGATAATGAATTGAAGTATATACAATAATATTGATGCCATGTTCTAAAATTTGAGCTTTATGCAATTATTCATAACATGATCATCATACAGCATGGTGTGCATTATTCTCTCTTCCTCTTTATTTTTCTTTGTTTTACTTTTTCAAAACATCATCAATGCCTATCTACATGGAATATATTCTATATATATATATATATATAAGTATATATATACATGGATCTTCATCCATTCGGTTATTTTATTTTGTGGGCAAGCTTTCTCGATGTAAGGTTACGATTCCAAACTCAATCAATCAAACAAGTATAGACTATAGGCTTTATTGCATGAAAAAAGTAAGTTTATAATTGCAAGTTCTGTATATTTTAATTAATTACTTCATGATCGAACAAGTTTTTTAATCCATAATTGTAAACAATTGTTGCGTTTTGATTAATTTGTAGTATTTTTAATTATCGATTTTGTCGAATTCCACTTATCATTTTTGTCACTTAATAAGTAGCTGAGTATCTCTCGAATAACTCATCGAGCCTCACTCATGGGCCACTTCAGTCACATGCAGCCATAGTCAAGCTTATAAAGCCAAGTCCATGCAACTCAATTATATATGACCAATTTGTAGCCATGACATAATAATTGTTATAACAATTTAACAGTTATAGTTATTACTAAGCTTCATATCATAATAATTACTATTATTGAATCTACAAAATATTTAACTTATATTAAGATGGTTGGTTAAGAAATTTAAAAAATAGTAAGCTAGCAAGCTCGACATCATCACGACAACAAGACGCCAGATAACAAGTCACACGATGAACCTGCCATACTAGGATGACGAAGTGGAATAGTGAGCTCATCGTCGTCATTTGACGAGCCCACTACAAGTGGTCTAAGGCAGCCCTTATTGATGTTATAAGGTTATGATCAAATTCTATTAGATGAAATGTATATTAAGATTATATATAGCTTAGTCTGATTATATAGATGGGTTAGATCTTATAAAAAAATTTCATTAGGGTTTACAATGAATTACCTATATTTTATAAATAAATATTAATGTAATATAAAATAGTTAGGAGGAATTTCAATATTCTACATCAAATATATACCTACATATGTCATTATTTAATTATATTATGAGTCCCTACTTTATTAATCTCATGACGGATCTCATCATGAGCTTTCTCAAACTTAAACCTACATTTCCAACATGAATAATTTAATTTGTCATAATATGATCTACTTCATATAACATAATAACATGCTAAGCATGCATTAATTAAAAATACAATTTTGACTTGAAAATGACAAATTGTATATGTATTTAGAAAATCTTTTAAAATAAATAAAAGAAACCATTAATTTAGATAAAAGATTTATAATTATTAAATCTCAACTATTTATATTTATAAAAATTAAAATTCAATTTTAACTTTTCTAGATCAAAAAGTAAATCTCAATTATAACTTTAAAACAAATTCAATTAATATTATAGGATAAAGTAGACGGTGGTTATTTAAAACATTTAAATTAAATAGTAACGTGTATAATTAAAATAAATTTTATGTAGTCCTTAATGTAGTACTAGTTTATTACCCCGTGTAAAAACACGGAGATGTTTAAAAAAGTATAAATTTTGATGGTATGAAATTATAAAAGGTATAGTAAAATAAATGTAAAAGTGTTTCAGAAATGTTTTGAGATATTAAAATTTTCAGATAAAAATAATAAAATATCATCAAACATTTACATATGTCAGAATTTTAACAAAAAACAATAACTAATTCTTTTTGAAGTACTACTATTAATGGATAACAAAAAATTAAGAATATACTAATTTTTAAAAAGTGTCATATTACAATAAAATTTATACCAAAACGTAGATAAAAATGAGATGATCATAAATATATAATTATTTTTTCTCTAAACAAAATGTATCACAAGTTACTAAACATAATGTATAAACACCGTATAATTAATTATATTAATATACAATTTTTATAAAAACCCCTCACATTTTCTTAAAAACCTCTCACATGTTTTATAAAACCCCCTCATAATTTTCATTCAGGTCCCTCCCAATTGATTTAGATTTGGAATTCGTGAATTTCTAAAATTGTTTTTGAAATTGAATAATTTTGAAATTGAAGGTTATGATTGGTTAATTAATACTCAATTTATGGTTATTTTTGAAAAATTTGCATGTCTTATATATATATATATATATATATATATATATATATAGGGTAAGGTTAAACAAAGAACCTCCCTTAAACAAAGAACCTAAAGAACCTCTCTGGTGATAACATGTGGCACATAGTCTAGGGGCAAAAAAGGAAATTAAAAAAAAAAATCGGCGTCTTTAGCAAATCCCCCCAACAAACAAAAAAAAAACCCCAAATTTCTTTAAATGATCATAACTCGTTCGTTTTTAACAATTTTAACATAAAAATTATACCATTAGTTTCAGTTTTTCGTCCTCTTTCAAACAAGACCGGACTTGATATATTTCTAAAACTTTTTTTTTTTAAATGCAAATTTTGCATTTTGAGCTGGGTTCATTCAAACTCAAAATGCAAAATCCGTAGTTTGCATTTTGAGCTGGGTTCATTCAAGCCCAAAATGCAAAATCCGTAGTTTGCATTTTGAGCTGGGTAATTCAAGCCTAAATGCAAAATCCGTAGTTTGCATTTTAAGCTGGGTAATTCAAGCCTAAATGCAAAATTCGTAGTTTGCATTTTGAGCTGGGTTCATTCAAGCTTAAATGCAAAATGCAAAATCCGTAATTTGCATTTTGAGCTGGGTAATTAGCGACATTCAGCTCATTAGCGACGACATTCAACTCATTAGCGACGAGCTGCCAAAATGCAAAAAAAAAAGTGTTTTCCCCGTACAGCGCCAAAATGCAAAAAAAAAAAATCATTTTCAAATTTTTTTAGAAAAGTGTAGGAAGAGTGATCTTGTTTGAAAGAGGATTAAAAAACTAAAAGAATGGTATAATTTTTTTGATTAAATTCACAAAACTTAAAAAGTTATGACAATTTAAAGTTTTTTAAATTTTTTTTTTTAAATCGTGGGTGTTGGGAGGGGGGATAATTACATTTTTGCCCTATTCTTCCTAAATTAATACATAATATTTAATCTTGATCATTAATTAACTTACAATCAAAAAATCAATTTTGATTTTTTAGAGTTAAATTTATTAGAGATAATTTCATATATGCCCTTATTAAATCGTATAAAATCGTATTTGTCCACCTTAATTTATAAATATCATATTTATACTTTATAATATTTCAAAATATTATACTTAACCAAATTCTTAGTTTTATCATTCTAAATATTTTATAATCATTTTAATTTCTTTTTAATTATAACAAATAACATTTAACATTATTACCCTTAATTGTAAAAATAATTATTGATGATTTATATAAAAAATACAATCACGGCTTTTCGTATCATGCTACCATGTTTCTGTGGTCAAGTCTATCATCCCGCTCACGTCGATGTTTCCACCGCTGGGTAGAGTGTTGATGTTGTATGTTGTCATTTTTTTAAATTATCATTTTATTCGTGTTTTATAATTATTTAATACTTTTTTTAATGTTTAATATTTTTTATTTTGTAAACCAACCCGTGTATCACACGGACATTTAGTCCAGTTATACATAAAAGACTAACTATCATAAATTTAATTAGAAGATATTAGCCTTTTATTTAATCATAATTAAATCTTAACCATTTATTTAGGTTAGAATTAAAAACTCAATTTTGCTTTGAATAGTCAAAATTGAAACTCTATCTTAAATTTGTATGAGATAAGGTTATATCTTAGTGAAGTTTTAAAAACAAACGTCCGTTTGTACAAAAGGACCAAACCCGCAACAAAATGTAAAACATAGTGACTGTTAGTGTAATTTTTAAAAATAATGGACGAAAAGTGAAGTTTTATTTAAACCACAAGGATGAAGTTTGTAATTTACTCTAATCTTTATCTTCTAATATATACAAAAGACTAACATTCCTCAATTTAATTAGAAAATATTGATCATTCATTCCATCATAATGAATCCTAACCATTCATTTGATCATAATTAAAAGTATAATTTTGACTTGAAATTGTCAAAATTAAAAACTCAACTTTTGAAATTTTATTCTTATAAAAGATAAGATACTTGGTAAAAAAACATCATATAAATTATAAAATATAATAAATATACTAATTTTAACAAGATTAAAAAACGTATACCTTAATGAGATTAATTGTATACATTATTTAAAAATAAATATCTTATTTTAAAATGATTTAAATGCATGAGTGAACCTTAAACGTCTATACTAATTTAATATAATAAATCTATTTAGATTAATCATAAATAATGTTTATTTAATTCAAACCTTATATCCATTACATTAATTTAGGAATAAAAATCAAATTATCATTATCTATGATTATTACTTATAATACAAAGTTTATCGTAATAAACTTTTATATTGTTCTTAAAGTTATCATTATTTACTCTTCTATGCCAACCGACTTTAATATAAAATTGGGTTTAATATTAAAAAGTGTATCGAGCTTGTCACTTTTTGCTATTGTGTATAGTCATTTTTCAAAACTACCATTTGATGTACTCAACTTTCCTAAAACTACCATTCAATACATCCATTAACCTCCCAAATAAGTTACCGGTAATTCTTATAATTTTGATATATTTTTTTATACTATCGAATTAACACATAGGATGACATGTCATCGGTCCGTGCCAAATCTTTCGATCCATAATTCTCATAAACAATTAAAAATGGAAGAATATATTTATTAATTTGAAAAATCCAAGAACATATGAAGCATTCAAAATAGAAACCTCAGATCTTAACATACTAATTATAACAAAAACAAAACCCAAACGTATGAACATAATCACACCAACAGATCTGGAATAAGAACCCTAACAACCCGATTAAGATGAAACAGATTAAGATGAAATAGATTAAGATTTGGAATAAGCATTCAAACCATGACCTGGGTTCGAAAATGGAACAAAATTTCAGATCTTTGTAACGAAAATCTGGGTAACAAGAACCCTAATCGAAAATCGCACCTTAAGATGAAACTCAGGTGAACGAAGATGAAGCAACAATCAAAACCCCAAATCGTTGATGAAGATGAAGCAACAATCAAAATCCCAAATCGAAACCCAGATCTGTCGAAACCAGATCTGCCGAACTAGTGCAGTCGATGGGTTTCGAACACGAAGATGGTGCAGATTTGTCAAAGAAACCCCAACTCGAAACCAGATCTGTCGAACCAATTGTTTCTTCGATTTTGCACAAACCCTCGTACGAAGATAAAAGCACAACCCCTCGTACGAAGATAAAAGCACAAATCCTCGTACGATGTTCACGAAGATGGGAGCACAAGCCCTCGTACGTTGTCGAACCTAACTCGGAGAACTGTTGTCGAACCTAACTCGGAGAACTGTCGCTCGAATAACAGTCGCCGGAGAACAATCGCTCGAAGAGCAGTCGACAGCGATGGTTCTTCATCTTAAACCCAGATTAGGGTCCATCATCTTCATCAAACCGAATAATCATCTGGAGTTTGATGAAAACACAAAATCGAAACCCACGATGATCAATTGATTCGTAACCCACGTTGAAACATTTGATGAAAATCCACAATGATCAATTGATCAGTAACCCACGTTCGAGAACAGGCATTGGAAATAACACTTATTTATTATATTATTATTATTATTATTATTAATTTAAATTAATATTAATTTCATTTTCAATTATTTTTTAGTTGAAAATTGCATATCATTGTCACATAGCATAAACTTATGCCACATAAGTAGTAACTTGATATAACAAGTTACCATATATTAAATGGGTAGTTTTAGAATGTTAGATACACTAAATGAGTAAATGGTAGTTTTGAAAATTGGGTATACACAATAGCAAAAAGTGACAAGTTCGATACACTTTTTGAAACTAAACCCTACAAAATTCTTTTAGTTTAAAAAAAATGCATATTATGTTTTTGTTTCGTCAATACAAAATACTTATATATTTAAATAAACGAATATAAAATAATACTTTCATAATTACCCGTGTGTCTACACGGGCATTTAAACTAGTCTTCTAATATTCTAATATATATATAAAAGACTAATTAGAAAAAAATTATTTGATGATCTGAACCTTTTATTTAATAAAAGTTTTGATCTTAGTCATTCATACATTTAGTTTTAAAATTTTTATTTTGACTTTTTAGAGTCAAGCTAATGTGAGTAAACATTGTGAATTAAAAGAAAGATAACCATTAATCAAATCAGTGATTTTTAAACTAGCATTATTTAAAAATAAATTTAAAAATACTAATCTTATATAGGGGTGACAAAATAAACTAATCTTTATCATAGTAATCTTAAATGAAAATTAATTATCTTTTTTAAATAACTCGTGTATCGCACAAGAATTTACTTTTGTATATATATACATAAAAGATTAGCAATCATCAATTTAATTAAAAGATTTTAACCTTTCATTTAGTTAAAAAATCATTGAGTAGATTAAAAATTGAAAACTCAATTTTAACTTTGAGTAGTTAAAATTAAAACTTTGTTTTAAATTTATATGAGATAAGCTTATATTTAAATTAATATAAATTTAATATATCTAAATGTTGTTCTAAATTGAAAATCAACAATATTTAAAGTTGATTATATAAGTTTATTGGATAAAATTTTATTACTAAGCTGCATATGATAAGGAGAGACACATATAAATAAATTTGAATATTGTAAAATAGAAACGGAGATACGGGCTTTAAACTTAATTTGAAGAGGATTTCTTTTTGTTCTCACTTGGGTCGCAAGTATTGAGAAAAAAAGGAAGCTTTTTTTTTTTTTTTAAAAGCATCAATTTTCATTGCACATTATATGGAAATACACATGAAAGTTACACACAGTTCACAGTCTTTATCCTTTAAACGCAATATGCTACCCACTATTGTATTACTCAAACAAAACCGTAGCAAAATTGCACTAAAGAAGTCCTTCAAACACTTGCCTTCAAAACATCTTCACGTCCAAGCAGTACGCCAGTTTCTCCTCGTTATTTGCCCGCTCACATATTGCTTTTCTACACTCGCAAATCAGCAGCAATATATCTATCAATTCTTTACTCCACGATCATAATTTGATTCATTCAACAAAGCAGCCGGCACAAACACTGTTGTAAGCACAGCCACGCATGTCCCAAGCAGCTAATAATATTACAGCATCTCTCAATAACCCGTACCCAATTGCTGTCCAGCCTTCGCAACAACATATCAGCGCCTTTGCTGATCATTAAAACCAAATAGCAAAACGGCAAAAACATGGGCCATCGCAAACAAAACAGCGGCAATACTAACCCTATAACAGTACCAGTAGCATGCCTCCCAAACAAAACAGTATCAGACCCTATAACCGAAATATCAGCAGCACATCATAAACTCCGGGACCGTAGTAGTCAAATTGCCCAGATCACTAATAACCCGTTTACCACACATTATTATTTGCCATCATACATAATATTCCCAAAAGTACCCAACCCGTCCCCAAGTAGGTCACAGATGTTTAAGTAAACACACATTATCAGGGTATTAAACATCAGTGACCAGAAAAAACTCTGGAGCTCAAAGGGTTTAATCAAAATCAACTTGGTGGTACCTATTAGATTCACTTACCATCACTTACACCTACTGATACACACATCCAAATATATGAAATAAATAGACTCAGCGGCTCAAAGGGTTATTAACGGGTTAGGAAAGCACCATACCAAACTGTTGGTCCCGAATGGATACTACAACAACAAATGTTTGTAGAAGGGGGGTTGAATACAAACTTTAGCAAATTAAAATTTAAGAGACACACGGTTTACTTTTATATAATTCTTATTGATGTTAATCAAGAATTACATGAACTAGATGCGGAAAATCTAAGTTCAATAAAAGGTGGCAACTAGATTTGTCTAACACATAGACAATGCTAATCTTAAACAACTAATGTCTAAGATGTTCAACACATGAACAAGTTTGTTACACTGAAAGTAAAATGCTAACTCTTCTAATTCTCAACTTATGAGATTTCAGTGCTTTTTCAACGCATACTTAGCATGTTTCCATGCATGAGTATATATAAGCAAGGTGTGTCCGGGTTGATGAAGAGAGAAGGAGACAAAGGTACTTGATTTAATAATATTATAATAGATAAAGTTAGTGGGTGAAAAGTAAGTTAACTTTATACACAAAGTGTGTAAAGTGAACATACTTTTCAGTAATGAGTGCACCCACTATCTATTATTATATTATTAAAGTACTACCTTTATATCTTGGAAAGTAAACTTCTCCTTTCACGCTTGTGCTTTCATCAACACCATGTTTTCTGAAGATGTGACTTTACCAAGTATGGAGTTGTCAGTCATACTTAACATCATATCTTCGAGATCTTTTTTTCAAGAGTATCTTTTATCTTTTCCAGAGGATAAAGACCTATCCTTTTTGTTTCTTTGTAGATACAAAAAGTGCTAAATACTTTTACAAAGAAAGATCTAAGGCATAATAAGAACAACACATGTTCTGCCTTTGACTAAAGAAAATATTACATACAAAAGTTATTAGCTGAGATGTAGAATAAAGACTCAGCTAACAGACACTGAACTGCATATATAAATTTGCTCAGCTAAGGATAAATGTGAAAGACTCAGCTGACTAGATTTGCTCAGCTGATCGAAATGCTCAGCTAACAATACAAATCAAAGTAAAGCTGATAAGCTAATCATTTGAGTGTGATCAGCTCATGAAGAAAAGATTGGAAAAGTAGCAAATACCTAATCTGACAGATGGGAGGCATCAGCTGATCATTGTGATTGTGTCAGCTGATCCTTGATAGCTCAGCTGATCTTGAAACTTTCCTCAGCTGATGGTTTTAGACCATCAGCTGATCCATTGTAGATCTTCAGCTGATGCTTTTTGACTTGTCTTTTCTTCTCAGCTGATCTTCCTGAAGCTGGTTCTTTGGCTGATACTCAGTGTTCATCTGACACTATGATTCGTCAGCTGACACTTATTTCTTACAATTTTCTTTAAGTCTAACATGAAAAACAACACATGTTTTTCATTTAACTAAGTCTAAACTGAATAAGTGGTTTTGTTAACATCAAATCCTATTTTAATTAATAGACAGGTTTGATTTAGGTTTGATATTGCTATCTCCCCAACACAAACCACCTTTCCTCCATCCCTCCAAAAAACAACACATGTTTTTCATTTAACTAAGTCTAAACTGAATAAGTGGTTTTGTTAACATCAAATCCTATTTTAATTAATAGACAGGTTTGATTTAGGTTTGATATTGCTATCTCCCCAACAATCTCCCCCTATTTGATTATGACAAAACCTTATCTTGTTTAAGAAGAATCAGTTTGACTAGGATTTGTAAGGATATAACTTTTAAGTGCAATTTGGTTACCTAGCTATCTGTTTTTGGTAACTCTTTAATATATGTTCCCTGATATTCTATTTTTGGGAATCTTTTCATTTATGAAGTACCATTGTTCTGTTTTTGTGGTATCTTTTCTATCCTTTTTCTGTTTTTAGGATTTTTTTGATATTTTCTATATTTACACTATGTGAGCTATCTACTAAGAGTCACTTATACTAGCATTTTTAGCCAAGTAGTCCATGATCAAAGTTTCAAGCTTGATTACAGAACATAGTATTTACATCAGAGTTTGTACAGAGCAATCTAGCTATGATTTAAACTAAGTACAGAAGTTGAACTATTCTAGGAATTGAAATTACATCTAATCTAGTTATGAAGTTTCAGTTTTCTTCCCACCAAGGTTCTTCTTTCACATTCAGAAGTCTGTCCAGAGGATTTGCAGCCAACAACTCTTCAGCTCTTGCTTGAATTAGACTTTCAAAATGTTCATTTCCTGTCTATCCCCTTGTTGAAGTTGCAGCTTGAAAGATTAATTCTCCAGGGGCTCTTCCTAAGTCAGTTTCTCTTAGGAATCTCCAAACACCAGCTCTGTTCTTGAAGAACATCCCTCTTTCAGGTTCAGTTATATACTTAAACATTTCTGGTTCAATGTTGGAGGGCAGAGCAGTGTTGAGATTTTCATATGCAGACAGGTAAGGATAATTAGGATTGAGTATGATCTGTTCAACAGGCACAAAATCTTTGGAAGATTTCTTGAAAGCATCCTCAATCACATCAATGTGTTCCACAAATTGATCATGAGTGCATATCCTATGATAGACAGACATTCTGATCCAGTATTCGAATTTGTTTATGAACCTTGTGGCAATTTCACTTTTGGATTTAAGGAGGTGGTACAGAGTCTCAATCATCTCACTGAAGGAGAACAATTTGCAGTGATGAAGATAGGCATTCTCTTGTGTTTTTCTTTCATCTCTTCTTACTAATCTGAGATATGGCCCTTCATCTGTTCCCTTATATGGAGTGACTCTGGAAATGAGATTTGGATCCTTTCTTTCTATCAAGTTCTTCTTGTTATCCAAGACCTCTTTGATCTCCCTTTCAGATTGCTGAGTTGTAACTCCAAAGTTAAACTCATGCAATGCTTGAATGGCTTCTCTGTGAGTTCTTCCTCTTTTAGGAACTTTCTTGGCAGTAGGATCATCTTGCTGTGGTGCAGCTTGTGTTGGATGTGATTGAGAGGATAGCATGATGATTTCTTCTTCTTGTAATTCTCTCAACTCATCATCAGTGATACCAATGATTGTAGCAAGATCTTCAGGAGTAGTGAAATCCTGGTGTCTCTCCTTGGTTTTCAGAACTTCTTCAATGGTTGTACCAAGAGCAGCAGCCAGTTCACTTAGCTCTCTGAGATTCTCATCCTCTTGATTAAGTTGCTTTTCCTTCCTTTCTTCTGCTTCAATCTCCTCAGCAGACATAATTTTCTTTCCTTTTCTCCTTGATGTGCTGCTGGGAGTTGGTTGACTTGGTTGAACTGGAGAGGAAGCTTGGACTGTTGGAGCTGTTGTAGAGGGGCTCTGCTTCTTCAAGTTGAACAGAGAGGACAGAGGCTGATCATCTTCATCATCATCATCAGATTCTTCTGATGGTACTTGAATTGGAGTACAGGATACACCTTGCTTTGATTTCTTTGCACTCTTCCTTCTAGCTGCTTGCTTTAATCTTCTTTTAGGCTTAGCAGGTTGCTCCCCCTCAGTTGGATTCTCCCCCTCAACATTAGATTTTTTTTTGAGTTTCCGTTTCATTGGGGGCAGATGCATCCTCTGCTTGCATAGCCCAAACCTCAGCTGTATATGCATCAACAGCTGCTCTGATTGTATCTGGTGAAGGTTCTCTTCTAACTGACTTCTCCCCCTTTTTGTCATCAGTAAATGTAAAAGGAAAGTTGTCAGAGGGCTTAGCAGCAGAAGGAGGGACAAAAGAAGAAGGAGATGGAGAAGGAGTGGAGGTAGGAAGGTGGATGGAGAGTGGAGATCTCCTCAGGTTTAGAATAGCATCAGTGATATTGGTGAATGCTTTGAGGTTTTCACTGTGCTTTTGGATGGAGTAGTTGTTTAGGTGTTGGAGGTCAGAAGTTATGGTTTGGAGAAGAGAAGGGACTCTAAGAAGAGAGTCAGGTATGGTTACTGAGATGTTTGGAGGTGAAGGTCTTAGGGTTGAAAGCTAGGTTAGAAGGTTTGAAATGGTTTGGTTGAGGTTGGTAATTGTTTGGTTTGAGATAGTAGGTGAAGGAATAGGAGTAGGATTAGAAGTTTGGGTAAGAAGTTGATCTAATTTAGTGAGAAGTGGTGAAAGATCAACAGGAGCAGGGGTGGGTTGGGTTTGGGATTGGGTTGATTTGAGTGACTCAATCTCTTGGGTTAGATGAGAGAGTTGAGTTTCTGTTTTAGTTTGGAAAGAGGTAAAGGAGGCTTGAAGACTATCCATCTTTTGAGAGATAGACAGTAAGCTTTGAAGTATTTGGGGTAAGGGTTCAGAAGAAGTAGAGGGTATGGGTTGAGTGGGAATTGATTGTGGTCCCTTACTTAGACCTTGGTATGTAGGCCTAAGATCACTGGGAACAGAAATTGTACCCTGTACCAATGGCTGGTTTATGCCACTAGTATTGACAGGTAGTGCACTAGTATGTGTAAGAATTGAATCAAAAATAGGTGCAAATATGTGAGTGTGAGTGAGGGTTGCACTCAAAGGGGTATCCCTTATTACAGTAGCAAGTTGTTGTGAACTTACTAAGGGAAAGGTTTGACACATAGGGGCTGTAGACACAGTGTGACCTTGTGAGAAGGTCTGTCTTTCAATGGTATCACCCTGTTGGGAGGGTGACCCAGATAGTAGGAGTCCCATATTTATAGATGTGTCCTGTTGTGAGGGCACATCCACTGGTATTAGGGTAATGTCAACTTCCATTTGCTCCCCCTCAACATAAGAGGGAACTAATGGAGTTGAGGTCAGAGGTGTGGATATCACTACCTCAGAGACTTGTGGAAAGTGCACAAGCTCTTGTGACCTTAATTCAGTATGGGTGTAGGAGGGAGTAGAACTAGCAACTGTTGGGAGTTGACTAGAGCTTGGCAGTTGTGGAGGTGTTACAACTGGAGGAGAGGATGGGTTCTCATTGGTTGGGTTTACCAAGTGAGTATCCTCAGAGAGTGAGATTATACCTGTGATGTGTTTGGCCTTGCTGATCTCAATGAGCTCCTCTAGCTTATCAGAGACCACTTCATCATCAGGGACATATTCATTTCCACTACTTGGTGCTCTATGAACAGAGTCACTTGATCTTTGTTGTTGATCAGGGTTGGGATATGCAATTGTACCTCCAAGAGTCCTACTTGGAGAATCATCATCAGATTTTTCATCACTATCATCATCACCATCACCATTATCAGCATCAGTACCATCACTTGAATCATTACCTTTTATAGGTTCATCAACATTCACTTCATCTAAATTTCCTCCTTCAAATATGGCTTCATCATGAGTATGAGCAGGGGAGTGCTCAGAGTTTTCAGTTATCATATCTTGGGGCTCAGAATCATCAGCCATTTGTTCCTCAACATTTTCAGCAACAACCTCTTCTTCAATCTCAGTTTCATCACCAGCAATATCAATTAATTCTTGCATCTGGGCAGTAATAGCTGGACCTTGCTCTTCCCTTATTATATTAAAAATCTTATGACCCATTTGAGGCATGGGCATTGCATCAAGCACAACAGCTATCCCAGTATACTGTTCCCATTGCATCTGATGAAGGACAAGTAAGCTCAAGTACCTTATGTAGGAACAATAGTCCTTGTGGACTTCTTTGATGTAGAGAGAGTAATCTTGTCCACCATATCTGAGAATATGACTTGAGCGAAGTCAATATTCCTCCCTGTGACTAAGGCATGAAGCACCATCAGCTCTGTCTAGTTCATTTGATCGAAGCTTCCAGTTTTGGGACCAAAGCAGCGAGTGATGAAGCTTGCCAGATACTTCCATGGGTGTCCCAGTACAGACAACTTGTACTGACCATGGGCAATAGGAGCATTGTAGCCAATTAGGGGTAGTACCTCCAAAACTTGATGCATTTGAGCAAATGGTTGATAAGGAGCCAAGTTTGGCAGAGAGATGGCCTGTCGTAGAGTGTTGACAGTGAAATTTATGTTGATGTGGCCATTCAGACAAGTGCAGGTGATGAGATTTTGATTGGGTTGGTACCTAGCAGTGTACCACATCTCACCAACAATGTGAGGGAAAATGAAGTAAGTTTGAGCAGAGAGACAAGGAAACAGGGAATGGGCAGTAATAAACGCAACCATGGGTTCGTATCCCTGGTTTGACTAGTTTGGAGGATTTCAGTGGTTATTATAAAGTTATTGGGACGAATGATTAGCTCAGCGTTGGGTGCAACATTCTCACCAGCAACAGCACGAGGAGTGGAAGCAGAGTTGAAGATCACCATGATCACAGAGTGAAGAAGTTTGAGCAACGAAGATTTAGGGTTTGAAGATTTTAGAGAGAAAGAGTGTTTGGGAATTTTGAAAGTGTAAGAAATGAAGAACCGCCCGAAAACATCTTTATATATTCCTTGGAAACCTAAACTGTCGCCAAAATATATTTCAAAAAGTAACTGTCACTTCTGCAAAAAGATGATAAACGGAATAGTTAGTAAATACACAGACAACTAACGGACAATTAAATGAAAATTAAAAAAAACTACCTAGTTAACATATTAAATACAAATGAGAAATTAATAACATAAGTGTGGGGACACAGTATTTTTGACTTTTGAAAAACATCAGCTGATAAACGAGAGTGTCAGCTGATCCATGTTGAGATAAAATAAGTATCAGCTAATGAGTGCACTTAGCTGAGCTTCTAAGTCTTAGCTGATGGTTTATCAGCTGAGGTATAGTGTCAGCTGATGATCGTCAGCTGACATAATTCCATTAGCTGATCTGTCATAAGTAAAATATGTAGAAGCTTAGATAAGTACATCATTGCACACACAAATAAAATTATTTTCTCACACAAAATTATCTACCTGAGAAGAGAATATGTTACAAATTTAACATGCCAAGTTTGGATATTAGGAAGTTGAACCGAGACTCATCCAAAGGTTTTGTAAAAAGGTCAGCTAATTGAACATCAGTGTTTATATAGTGCATTGAAACTTTCTTTTTCTGCACATTATCTCTAAGAAAATGATGTCTGATTTCAATATGCTTAGTTTTTTAATGCAAAACTGGATTGTTAGATATAGATATGGCACTTGTGTTGTCACACAGAATTGGGGAGTTTTCAAACTAAATGTCATAATCCAGTAGTTGATTTTGCAGCCATAGCAATTGAGCACAGCAGCTTCCAGCAGCAATGTATTCTGCCTCAGTTGTAGAGGTTGAAACAGAGTTATGTTTCTTGCTTGACCAGCTGACTAATCTTCCACCTAATAATTGATAACCCCCAGATGTACTTTTTCTGTCTAGTGTGCAACCTGCAAAGTCAGAATCAGTGTATCCAACTAACTCAAAATCAGAGTCTTTGGGGTACCAAAGACCTAGATTAGGAGTTCCTTTGAGATACCTGAAAATCCTTTTAACTGCAGCTAAGTGAGATTCTTTGGGATCTGCTTGGTATCTAGCACAAAGACATGTTGAGAACATAATATCTGGTCTACTTGCAGTGAGGTATAAAAGAGATCCTATCATACCTCTATAAGCTGTAATGTTCACTGATTTACCATCAGTGTCCTTTCCAAGCTTTAAGGCAGTCGACATGGGTGTTTTTATTGAAGAACAATTTTCAAACTCAAATTTCTTAAGTAAGTCATTTACATACTTTGTTTGATGAATGAAAATTCCATCAACCTCTTGTTTGATTTGAAGACCTAGAAAATAGTTTAACTCGCCCATCATACTCATTTGATAATTATCAGACATGAGTTTGGAAAACTTTTTGCAAAGATCAACATTTGTAGACCCAAATATTATATCATCTACATAAATCTGTACAAGAATCACATCACCCTTGAATTTTCTTATGAATAAAGTGCTATCTATGCTTCCTCTAGTAAATCCTTTAGTGGTCAGAAAAGAAGAGAGGGTATCATACCAGGCTCTTGGTGCTTGCTTTAGACCATACAAAGCTTTGTTCAAGAAATAGACATGGTCTGGCTTGCTAGCATCCTCAAAACCCGGAGGTTGTTTAACATACACCTCTTCCTTCAGTTCACCATTGAGGAAGGCACTCTTGACATCCATTTGGAATACTTTGAAGTCTTTGAAGGCAGCATAAGCAAAAAATAATCTTATTGCTTCAAGTCTTGCAACAAGGGTAAAGGTTTCATCATAATCAATACCTTCTTCTTGACAATACCCCTGTGCAACTAATCTTGCTTTGTTTTTGATGATTAGCCCTTGTTCATACATCTTGTTTCTGAACACCCACTTAGTACCAATGATGGATTTGTCCTTTGGTCTTGGCACCAAAGTCCATACATTGTTCCTAGTAAATTCAGCCAATTCCTCTTGCATGGCATTTATCCATTGGGGATTATTTAGAGCTTCATCTACCTTCTTTTGTTCAATCATAGAAACAAAACCTGTGTACAAACAAATATTGCAAGCTTTTGATCTTGTTAGTACAGGTGCTTCTATATTACCTATGACCTGATCAATTGGATGATTTCTGAGGTCCTTGTAGGCATTTTGGATTGAGGGAGTGTTTGAAATAGTTTGGATTAAAGGAGTTGAAATTCTTTGGTTTGGGTCAGCTGATGAGACTTCTGGTTGGTCAGCTAACAGAATTTCTTGGTTACAATCTGATGGGACTTCTACTGATGAGGGAATGTTTGATATGGAATTAGAGTCCATTGATGTTGAATCATGATTCTCATCATTCAGTAAAAGTGTGGGTTGATTCAGGATAGGATGTGCAGAGGTGTTTTGTAAGTTTGAAACAGGTTCATCTAAGTCATCTATGTCAGCTAATCAGATTGGATCAGCTGATGGGAGCGGATCAGCTGATACTGGATTGTTTTCTTCTGTATGTAGCAGATCATTAAATTCCTTACCTGTAGATGGATTAGTAGAACAGGAAGCAACAAAGTCATTTTCATTAAAACTTACATTGATTGATTCTTCTATGACCTTTGTTATGAGGTTGTAGATTCTGTAAGCTTTAGAGATCACAGAATATCCAACAAACACACCTTCATCAGCTTTTGGTGCAAACTTCTGCAAATGATCTTTCTGGTTCAGAATGAAACACTGACACCCAAAGATGTGTAGAAAGCTGATGTTGGGCTTCCTTCCCTTGAGCACTTCATAAGGAGTCTTGTTGTGCCTCTTGATTACCAGGGATCTGTTCTGAGTAAAACATGCAAAGCTGGCAGCTTCAGCCCAGAAGTTGAATCCTAACCCACTCTCACACAGCATGGTTCTTGCAGCTTCAATCAAAGTTCTGTTTCTTCTTTCAGCTACACCATTCTGTTGTGGAGTCCTTGGAGCAGAGAAGTTTTGAGATATGCCTTTTTCATCACAGAAACCTTCTAGAGTTTGATTTTTAAACTCAGTTCCATGATCACTTCTAAGCATCCTTACCAGATTTCCAATTAGCACTTCCATCTTCTTTATGAAGCTTATTATTTCTTCAGCAACCTCACTCTTTGCTTTTAGGAAGATGACCTAAGTGTATCTTGAGAATTCATCAACCATTACCAATGCATACTTACTTCCACCAATACTAGCAGTAGCAACTGGACCAAATAGATCCATGTGCAACATGTAGAAAGGTTCAGTAATGGAGAAGGCTTGCTTAGATGGAAAAGATGTCTTGTGATGTTTTCCCTTCTCACAGGCAGAGCAAGGTTTAGGCTTAACATATGTCAGTGAAGGTAGTCCTGACACTAGTTCACCCTTGCTCAGCTTGTTTATATGTTTGAAGTTTAAATGGGAAAGCCTTTTGTGCCATAACCAGTTTGTGTCAGTTACAGACTTGGTATACAAACAGGTTAACTTGGATGGATCACCAGAGGACATATCAAGAGTATATACATCCTTGGTTCTCTTTGCACAAATTATTGTTTTACCTTCTTGATCTAAAATGGAACCACATGTCTTTGTAAAGAGGACTTTATGATCACCATCACATAACTGACTTATGCTGATGAGATTGTACTTTAGTCCTTTAACATATGAAACTTTTGACAAGGTTAAGTTCCCATTATGAAGTTCTCCGTAGCCTTTTGTTTGCCCACAATTGTTATCACCAAAGGTCACTCTTGTACCTTTTTCCTTCTTGTAGTTACTAAGCAAAGCTTTACAACCTGTCATGGTCCTTGAGCATCCACTGTCAAGATACCATGTGTTCAGCCCCTGCATAGTTGTGATTGAAAGAAGGTTAGTGACATTTGGGCATCCACATTTAAGTGGACCCCTGTGGATTGAACCTAGCCATCCACTTTATATTAGGTTGTTTATGAATGAGAGAAACTACTGTGTTATCATTATCAGTCCGCTGCCTTGAGTTACCTTCAAGAGAACAATTACTTGCCTTATGTTCTTTGCTCCAACATTTATAACATTTTTTATTTTTGGAGCCTTTAACATGTTTTGGTAATTGCCTAAGAGATGTCTTAACTGTTTTTTGATGACTATGGGTCATCAGCTGACAGATTTTACCATTCAGCTATTGCAACTGATTCTGTAAACTAATAAGGTCTTTGTTTACAGTCACCTTAGGTTGACCCTTAGTTAAAATGAGTTTTTGATCAACTTTAGGTGTGGCAGACTTAGACTTTTTGTGAACAAAATGTCCTTTTCCCTTGGTTTCTCCTATTAAAAGAGTTTGAAGTGATGTTTGATCAGCTAAACAAACAGAAGAGGATCCATGATCAACTGACAGGCTATTAGCTGAGCAGTTATCATCTACTTTTTGATCAGCTGATGTAACATCATTAGCTAAAGAATTTTCAGTCAGCTGAGTTCCTAAATTTAATGTATTAGTTTTCAAGGTTTGACAACATAATGTCTCTTTGGTATCAACAAATGATTCCATTCCTTTACTTACTTCCTTTACACTTAAATTTTCAGTACTTTTGCTTTCTGTCAAAACAATAGAACTTGAACCAACTTTTGAAGAGGTTGAGTCTTTCAGCTGAGTACTTTTACTTTTGACAAATCTGTTAGTGATAATACTTTTTCCTTTTACGATCTTTTGAAAGGTAAGAGGTAAAATATCAGTTTTTTCTAAGATATTTATGTCCTTGCTAAAATCAACACAGTTAGCAGCTTGGGAATAATTTCCACCAATAATAGCTTGAACTTGTTTTGGAATCTGCTCATTGACACACTGAGTGGTCTTCTCAGCAGAAACACACCAAGATCTAACTACTTTTTGAAGGTCATTAAACTTTATTGTTGCTTCATTGGTTTCTTTTACCAAGATCTGATTAAGTATCTTTTGATTAGCTAAATCATCTTCCAGTTTTGTCATCTGTTTCAGTTTCTCATCTTTAAGACTTAATCTCTCTTTTAGTGATTCTATTTCTAATTTTAGCTTCTTTTCTCTTTGAATATTTGACTGAAACTCAACACACAGATAATCAAACATAGTGTTCTTTTCATTATCTTCATAGTTAATAAATTTTCCAACCTGATACATAGAAGAGGGATCTCAGTCAGGAGAAGTACAAGCTTTAGCAGCTTTCTTCATGTCCTCATCAAAGGAACTTGTACTTGCTGTGTTGGCCATCAAACTGAACTGAGCTGTGAGGACCTCATCTTCATCACTTGAGAGATCTTCCTCAGCCCAATCTTCTTCTTCAGCAACCAGCACCCTGTTCTGAGCTTTCTTCTTCTTCTTGTCAAGGACAGCAGCCTCCTTCATATCCTTGGTAGAGATTTTCCTTTGTTTCACTGATTGTTCATGATTCATAAGATTTCCATATAAACCAACCAGTGAAAGACCCTTGATTTTCTCACCATGTTTAAGCACAGTGATAAAATGATCCCAAGACTCTGGGAGAGAGTCTAGAAACTTGTTTACAAGCTCCTTATTGCTCTTGGGAACATTTGCCCTTCTTAAGTCATTAATAAGGCAGTTGAACCTGGTGTAAGTCTGAGTAAGACTTTCACCTTTATTAGCGAAGAAGAACTCATATTCTCTAACCAGAAGGAGTTTCTTATTCTCCTACACTTCTTCAGTGCCTTCATAAGCTACCGTCAACGTGTCTAGCATTTCTTTTGCAAATTTGCAGTTAAGAACTTGATGATAGACATCATTTGGTAGTGCAAAGACTAAGGTTGTTCTTGCTTTAACATCAAGATTAACAAGCCTTTTGTCTTCATCAGACCACTGGTTTATAGCTTTTATAATCAGTCTTTCAACAGCAGGAGCTTCATCAGTTGCTTCAGTCACTTGAATTGTTGAGGAAGGAACGTAAGGACCTTCAGTAACAGTTTTAAGCATCACATCATCAAGGCTTGACATATAGAGAAGAACTCTACTCTTCCAGAGAGAGAAGTTCTCTCCATCAAACATTGGACACCTAGTGAGTGAGCCATTGTTTGAAGAACCATTAGAAGCAGCAACAGGTGTGGCCATTTTGTAGTGTAGGGTAGAAGCAGTTGAAGAGTAAGCAAAACAGATCTTAGATATGAATTATCTAGCCTACTCTGATACCAGTTGTTGGTCCCGAATGGATACTACAACAACAAATGTTTGTAGAAGGGGGGTTGAATACAAACTTTAGCAAATTAAAATTTAAGAGACACACGGTTTACTTTTATATAATTCTTATTGATGTTAATCAAGAATTACATGAACTAGATGCGGAAAATCTAAGTTCAATAAAAGGTGGCAACTAGATTTGTCTAACACATAGACAATGCTAATCTTAAACAACTAATGTCTAAGATGTTCAACACATGAACAAGTTTGTTACACTGAAAGTAAAATGCTAACTCTTCTAATTCTCAACTTATGAGATTTCAGTGCTTTTTCAACGCATACTTAGCATGTTTCCATGCATGAGTATATATAAGCAAGGTGTGTCCGGGTTGATGAAGAGAGAAGGAGACAAAGGTACTTGATTTAATAATATTATAATAGATAAAGTTAGTGGGTGAAAAGTAAGTTAACTTTATACACAAAGTGTGTAAAGTGAACATACTTTTCAGTAATGAGTGCACCCACTATCTATTATTATATTATTAAAGTACTACCTTTATATCTTGGAAAAGTAAACTTCTCCTTTCACGCTTGTGCTTTAATCAACACCATGCTTTCTGAAGATGTGACTTTACCAAGTATGGAGTTGCCAGCCATACTTAACATCATATCTTCGAGATCTTCTTTTCAAGAGTATCTTTTATCTTTTCCAGGGGATAAAGATCTATCCTTTTTGTTTCTTTGTAGATACAAAAAGTGCTAAGTACTTTTACAAAGAAAGATCTAAGGCATAATAAGAACAACACATGTTATGCCTTTAACTAAAGAAAATATTACATAGAAAAGTTATTAGCTAAGATGTAGAATAAAGACTCAGCTAATAGACACTGAACTTCATATATAAATTTGCTCTGCTAAGGATAAATGTGAAAGACTCAGCTGACTAGATTTACTCAGCTGATCGAAATGCTCAGCTAACAATACAAATCAAAGTAAAGCTGATAAGCTGATCAAACTAAATTGTCAGCTGATCCCAAGTGCTCAGCTAATCATTTGAGTGTGATCAGCTCATGAAGAAAAGATTGGAAAAGTAGCAAATACCTTATCTGACAGATGGGAGGCATCAGCTGATCAATGTGATTGTGTCAGCTGATCCTTAATAGCTCAGCTGATCTTGAAACTTTCCTCAGCTGATGGTTTTAGACCATCAGCTGATCCATTGTAGATCTTCAGCTGATGCTTTTTGACTTGTCTTTTCTTCTCAGCTGATCTTCCTGAAGCTGGTTCTTTGGCTGATACTCAGTGTTCATCTGACACTATGATTCGTCAGCTGACACTTCTTTCTTACAATTTTCTTTAAGTCTAACATGAAAAACAACACATGTTTTTCATTTAACTAAGTCTAAACTGAATAAGTGGTTTTGTTAACATCAAATCCTATTTTAATTAATAGACAGGTTTGATTTAGGTTTGATATTGCTATCTCCCCAACACAAACCACCTTTCCTCCATCCCTCCAAAACACCCAAAGCACCCAAACTCACCCCTTGTAACTTCCTGAACCTAAAAGAACCCCCTCATCACCTAGTCCACTACCAACAGTTTCCGCCAACACCAACCCAACCCATGAGAACCCCACCCCAACATACCATATCACACAATATCGACAGTGACCACAGACTCATTCGACATTTCACTGAGACTCTAAGTTCGAATGCACATCTAAAAACTTTACTTTTTACCCACTAGACCCATTATGATACAACAATCTAACGGTGCTAAAACTCCCGCTTAAAAAACAACAGTGACCACACCACGCACCACACCCCTACCTACATACATTAAGACCACATACTCCAAACACACATGAGTGACCACAACTTTATTGTTACACAACAGTGACCACACCACACGCACGTATCAACATAAGGAACAAATCAAACTCATATATATAATACCACCTCACCCCAAAACAGTATAGCACCATTACCCCCCATGACATCCAATCCAAGGCACTAACAGCACCTAGCACCAGGTCAATCAGACATAATTGTAAAAGCTACACAAGCAGTATACTGACTTTCAGACTGCTACTTTTAATATCACACTGGGGAAATAAACAAAGTCCGAACGGAAAAAACTCTGAGGCTCAAAGGTTGCCTAATTGACCCGTCAAGGAGAGGCAATTATCAGACTATGGAAATCGCCTATATCACCGGGCTCACAAAGTGCAACCTCCTACACAACACCTGACTCTTCCAAACAAGGTTAGGTTTAGAAAGTATCGAAGTGACTGTGTGAGCAATACTACCGCCTTATAGCTCCCTAAAACTAAAGTGGATCCCTCACCCTCCTTATGGCCCAATCGCAAAACATCTACCCTGCAAAAACATACAAAGACACATGAGTCATCCAAAAGCCTCCACACTTAGGAACATTCCATTGTGTTGACTTGTAGGAATTAAACACATCACACAAAATCATAACAATGTCAAGGACTCCAAACGCCCGCTTCTTTGCACCTTTCTTCGTACCACAAGCCCAGGGACACCCCAGTTTTTCCCCCATTGTGCGTTCAGTTATCCTTCAGCTCCCACTACCCTGAATACCTGTCATAATCACATGCTCACCCAAACAAAATAAGTTTAATAAGACAAAAGGACTAACATATTACACAAAATAACTCCATCACATAGCCAACCTCATCCCTTACCTATTCCATACCACCCAAGACCCGACCTACCTGATCCTTTCTTAGCCAAAGCATCAGCTGCACCATTCAGCTCCCTAGGAATATTTCTTACATCAAGGATACTACATGATTCAATAAGCTTTCTGACTCTACCAACGACCTCACACGCCCTTTGGGGCGGATCAGTTTTACCATTCAATATCTTATCCACTATCATTGAGTCAATACAAACCACTATCTTATCATTACACAAGGCTTTATTACTTCTAATCACTAATAGACCATAAAACACCGCTTCAAGTTCAGCTACTAAAGGACTACACACCCATAAGGGTTTGGAGAACGCACCCACTATTGCACCTCTCATACCTCTTCTGAATACTCCCCCGATACCTGATATGCCCATCGAGCTACGTACCGATCCATCAGTAAACAACACTAGACTCTCATTAACCAACCCACCCCTATCACTACCCGCCCAAGACATCAAGTTGTCACCCCTCAATACTTCAATCAGTCTTACACACATATCTAGAGTAGATCCGGCCACCGTTGGCCACTTCGCAAAACACCACTGTCCTACCCTAAGCCAAACCATATCAATTAACCTTTCCACACTCACTCTCATATTATTGAACACTATATTATTCCTCTCCAACCATATAGACCATATCACACTATATAGAATCAGCATCCACACCTTTCTAATCCACTTCTTATTACACAAACTAGGCCACATCTCCACCAATTCTCCAATACCATCTAGTATAGCCTAAGACATGTCAGTTACGGATATTATACTTGACCATACCTCCCAAGATTTACTACATTATAGTAGGAGATGAACAGTTGTCTCATTCTCACTACCACACAGTAGACATTCTAATCCGACTGACCTCAACGCTCCCCTCCTCGCTAGCTCCCACCTAGTAGGGATACTGTTCCAGACTGCTTGCCACACAAAAAGTCTTACTTTAGGGGGTCCCCAATAATCCCATATCTTAGCAATACCTTTGGCCGCAGGATCCTTATTTATTATATTCACCAAACTCCTTACCGAGAACTCTCTATTAGACTCGTACCTCCACCGAACCCTATCACTGGTATATTTCTGTAACCGCTGTGAGTTTAGGAAATCCATAAACTCATTAAATATCTGTACTTCCCAATCAAAAACCTTTCTTCTTAACTTAATCACCCAATGCCACGACGAGCCCTCACATTCCCCAAAACTCTCGACCTTCCCTTCTTTATTGATAGCAAGTGCAAACATTCTTGGAAATCTACTTTTAAGGTCAAACTCACCAGCCCATTTATCATTCCAGAATTCAAACACATCCCCCTTGCCTAACTTAGGAACAAAACCCTCCCTAATAGTTACAGCTAAACTCTCCTCAGACACTAGCAACTCAGCAATGTTCTTCCAAATACTAGACGCCTTTTTATATCATGTGTATAGCTCTCTGGACCCTAAGGATAAATCCCCATACTTACACTTAACAATCCTTCTCCACACTAGATTCCCTCCATTCCAATACCGCCAAACCCATTTTGATAGTAATGCTTGGTTTTTCTGCCGCAAATCACCAACCCCCAAGCCTCCCCACCCTTTAGGTCTCTGTACTTTGCTCCAAGCAACCATACTCATACCCCTCTTTTCCCCATCCTTTGACCACAAGAATTGTCTCCTCAACTTTTTAAGTTCCTTATACACCCCGCCTGGCATACGAAATAAAGACATAAAGTACATTGGTAGATTATTAAGGACAGATTTGATCAAAGTGATCTTCCCTGCTTTTGACAAGAACCTAGCTTTCCAACCCTCTAACCGCTTTCTAACCTTCTGAATAACAGGGTCCCAGAAAGTTCGACTCCTAGGATTCCCACCAATTGGCAACCCCAAGTAGGAACATGGCAAACTACCTACCTGACACCCAAGAATATCCCTAATCTCCCCCAACCTCCCCTCACTAACGTTCACCCCATACACTATACATTTCCTCATATTCAGTTTCATTCCAGACATCAGGTAGAACAGCTTCAGAACATGACACATATTCCTGATTTGCTCCATATCCATTTTGTTGACCAGCATTGTATCATCCGCAAATTGTATGTGTGATATGGTCATTGACGAGTGTCCTACGATTTTAAACCCCTCAAACAGACCCATCTCCACTCCTTTACCAAACAAGGCATTAATACCTTCTGCCGCTATATTAAACAAAAGTGGAGATAAAGGGTCCCCCTGTTTGAGCCCTCTTCTCATTGGAAACCTACGTGTCGGAGACCCATTCACAAATATTGACAACGATGATATCTTAAGGCACCCCACAACCCATGATATCCATCTCTTACCAAAATTCATCTCACTAAGCACCTCGACCAAGTAACTCCATTCTATGGAATCATATGCCTTTTCAAAATCAAGTTTCATAAGTACTCATTCCTCCTTCCTACCTTTCATTGAATGTATAATCTCTTCCACAATCATCACACAATCAAGGATTTGTCTTCCTTTGGTAAAGGCAAACTGGAAGTTTCCTATTACCTCAGATATCACTGCCCCTAATCTTCTAGCCAACACCTTAGATACAATCTTATACAAACTACCAACTAGCGAGATTGGCCTAAACTCTTTGATAGACCTAGGAGATGTGACTTTTGGAATTAGAGTAATTAATGCCTCACCTATCTCACTAGGAAACATGCCGTCATCATAGAACCTTTATAACAGGAGAAACAGATCATCCCCTAGCAAATCCCAATAGTCCTTGAAAAATTGCAAGTTGAAACCATCCGGACCCGGCGCCTTATCCCCGTTGCAGCTCCATACTGCCATCTTAACTTCATCTTTCTCGAAACCTCTTTCCAACCATCTCGAGCTATCCTCAGATAATCTCTTGACCCCTAAACCTTTTGCACTAATACAGCATCCTCTACTGACAAAGTGATTTTCAAAGAAACCAGCAATACCCTCCTTAACTTTATTAGGCTCCATAAGCATTCTTCCCTCAATCTCTACATTACTAATTTTGTTAGTTCTAACCCCTAGAACTAGCCATAATATGAAAGAACCTAGAATTACAATCCCCCTTCTGTAACCAAAGTAACCTCGATTTTTGTCTGGCTTGATCAAAGTCTCTCTGTCTCAGGTGCCAGAGCGAATCTTTCTTCTCTTTCCATAACCTCCATAATGATTCATTACTCGTCTCCGCCCTCCTACGAGCCTCTAACTCAACTAAATCTCTCTCACACATCTTATCCTTTCAGTAACAGATTCCTACTTAAATTTAAAATTCCTCTTGATTGCTAATTTGACGTTCTTCAGTCTAACTGCTAAACCTCTCTTACCATCCGCCCCCTATGCTTTGGATACACATTGTTAAAACCCCTCTTCCTTCGACCACCAGTTAAACATCCTAAACGGCGTAGGACCCCAATCCTCATCTTTCTTCCCTAAAACTATCGGGCAGTGATCAGAAACACGATCCTCCGTTACCCATTGGCAAACAGAGGGGACCAGTTCTAAAAGCTCCGCATCAAACAGGAAACGATCTAATCTACTAGACACCATATGCATATGATTATTGCACCACGTAAATCTACCATTTAACATTGGCAAGTTCACTAGGCTTTCTACGTTTATAAAGTCACTAAATTCCCTCATACCTCTATCCCTTCTCCTACATGATGTTCTTTCCCCCACGTCTACAATCTCATTCCAATCCCCACCCATTATCCAGCAAACCTTTAGATGACCTCTCAACATTTTTAATTCCTCAAATAATTCACACCTCCTACTCCTATCATTAGAAGCATAAATATTACACAAAACGACTTCCGTATTAATCTGCCTCCAAACCCCTTTAAAACATAGCCCACCGCTACACCTAAACACTGTTTTAAGTTCAAAAAAACTCTCATCCCATAACGTCATAATCCCACCCGATTTTCCAACCGCGTTAACCCACTCTACACCCACCATCTTACCCCGCCACAAACCCCTACCTAATGCAACACTATGGTTAGAGACTTTTGTTTCTTGAAAAAACACCACACTAGGACAAATATTTTGAATTACCCTTGCAATGCCCTCTTCTTCGGGCCTTTACCCACCCCATTAACATTAAGCGATAAAAACATTTAAAATAAGATTTCACAAATAAACACAAAAGGATCAGAAAACTTACAAACCCTGCAGTACACAGTTATCCGATCTTAGTCTCATCTTGACCTCCTCTCTCGATGCTGTAAGGTTAAAACCCATGTCCGCTACAATTTTTAACACCCTGTCCACTTCAGTATCAGAATTGACCAGATCCTCTTGAATCCGTTTTGACACTTCAATCACCTCCCTCTTCTTCTTTACGACTTTCTTTGATCCCCACCCACCGACTTTCTTTGATTTATTCTTCAACTTAGATTTTCAAGACTCTTTCTTCCTTCTATGATCGAACGCGAGATCAATCCAATCTTCAGTTGATAAACTTTTGTCTTGGAGTAATTCCATTCCTCGTACTTCGTACTCCTCATCTGTTAGAACTGTCTCTGTTCTAACATCCCCAATACATTGCCCTTCATCGATATCTCCCTGTTGAATCTGAACACTAAATAAATTATCATCACTGTCCGTAGTAGTTTTGCGATTACATTTATCGCTTACGTCACCTTTTTCGACGCCCCCTCTCCGCTACCCCTGATCTCAGATTGAATATTTTATTCTGTGTAAATATCCGCTGTTGAAATATTTGCGTTCTCCTTCACAGGCCTTGCACCAGAATATAATAAATCCCCATTTGCACAAGACCCACTTGAATTTCTTTCCATATTATCCACCTCCTTTACCCTTAGCCCATTATTAAAGCTATTAGTTGGATCAACTTCTTTACTTCTGCGAAACCCATTAGAACCTTCTAGCCCATATCCATAAACCTTATCAACCGACCCCACCCACGACTCTGCTACTCCCTGCCCTTCGCTTGTTTCAAGGTCATTTTTCTTAAATCCTTCATCATTCCCATGCATATCACCGCCGCCCGCCTCCTCGTCTTCTCCTTTTTCGAACAGAGAACCCGCCGCCCTACCCTTCGATTATGACTGTGGTGATTCCAACTCCTTCGCCAGAAACCCCGCTACCGAACCTCCGTCGCCATCACCTAATTTCCGATGATGACCGTCAGATGTAACATTTGTGCTCTCCGATCTGGGTTTTTTTCTTGTAGGAAGGAAGTTATTGTTACCATCATCCGCAACATAAATTCTGAATTCTTTTCCATCAATCAGCGCAGTAAAAGATTTTGGTATGTCTGTTCTATCTGTTCTAACTAATATCCTCCCAACATCCAGTCTTCTTCTAAAACGAGTATCCTCATCCATAGCAATAAACTGCCCCCATCTATTACGTATGGCTTTGAAGAACTTCTCGCAGTAAGCATGGGCCGGGACACACTCAATTCTTAACTATTTCAAAAAGGTGGTATCAACATCACTTTCTTCCCAATCTTTGACCCACTCAAACACCTCATCAATACCATCAGATCCATCCTTTGCTCCCTGC
Organism: Pulicaria dysenterica; assembly: GCA_947179395.2. Lineage (NCBI taxonomy): Eukaryota > Viridiplantae > Streptophyta > Magnoliopsida > Asterales > Asteraceae > Pulicaria > Pulicaria dysenterica. The sequence goes on along the minus strand of OX359290.1, from coordinate 19,754,047 downwards.
ACAAACCTATCCCTACTATCCTTATCATCAAACTGCAGTAGAAAACGTTTACCACCCATAACTTTTGGACTAAAACCGTACATCGACGCTATATCGCTTAATCTATCTAAGGTTACAGTTATGTCCTCCTCGTCTTCTAGATATACACCCACCACCACCGCCCATTCAAGCCACCTTCTGTCATCCACCGTAGTATAATAGTAGAAGTTAGCCGGTTTTGGATTAATTGTCCCCGCTGGGCCTTGAGTCTTCTTCCAACTATTTCTGACATGACGAAAAGTACCTGTTCTATTGTAGTCGATCGGCCTCTGTGGACTGAGCAGAACCTCTTTGAACGATCGTACATCGACTCTCGCCGTAGCTAATCCTGTTTTAACGTTATCACTTCTTCGACCTTGATTCAACTCCCTATTTGGGTCTTTGTCAACCTTCCGCTCAGTAGCTTGTTTGATCACGGCCTTCTGTCCCTCGAACTTAATCAATTCTAAGCATTTCCTTCTTTCCTCTACCTTCCCGTCGTTAACAAAACATACAAAAGCATATCTTTTGCCATTCAAGTTCAATTTCTTAGCTACATAAATATCACACACTCTGCCAGCTCTCTTCATGGCCCCCAAAGCTCTTTTGAAGTCCAGTTATTAGGAAAGTTCGACACATAAAAGGAAATCCACTTCTTACCAGCCATTCTCCAGTCTTCATACACTCTCCTTGGGTATTCCTTCTCTTTCCCCTTATACGATCCCGGTCCTGGATAACTCTTGCCAACACCTGAAGATTTCCGGTCCCCTTTTGCAATAACTTGACCGTTTTTACTAATCCATTTCCACTCACCGGAACTATCACCGGCAATATCCTTGTCCCTGTCGCTCCCAACGAATCGTCTCCCCATTAGTCCTTGGTCTAATATTTCACCTGTTTTCTATGTATTTGACTTTTTAGTTTGATAACATCGAGAGAAAAAGGAAGTTTTATCCTCAAAGTATAAAACATTTTCTAATATTTATACTAGTTAAACCTCTAGGCTGTGCTACGCACAGCCAATGAAGTTTTATGTTAACATATTAAACATGAACACATAATAATGTAAGACTTATGTATATAATACATATATGTATTCGTTAGAAATTGGTCACACTCACATTACATATGACATGCTATGAAAACTAACATATTTCTTAAATTACATTAACGGCTACACTATATAGCAATGCAAACTTGTGAAATATATTGTAAATGCAAGTACTTGTAAACATTACTTATTTCATCATATTCAAATATTTCAGTATTCACTATATCTAATCTAACCACGTAAATATATATTACTTTTACAACGAAAGAAATATATTGAATAATTTAACTTGGAGAAATGTCATACCTATTTTGTTTCTTTCAAGACACTAAAAGTATTATACTAACATAATATACTATATGGTAAAATATACTCTGTATAATAATAAACCAACTACACATACCCAAGTCACAACTCATATTTAATCATAGTCTAGAAACACATACACACATGACACACACACACACACAGTTTCTCTCAAATAACCACCAAATCAAACAAATTCTACGAGAGGGTAAATATAAGGTTGTAAAGGAACCGAACGTCTATAAAATCATTTTGACAAAAAATTCGTTTACATTTTGTTTGTTCATTTGTGTTCATGAACGCTTGATAATTTTTCGTTTATGTTCATTCACTTATGTCGTTTATATTCGTTCGTTTATACTGGTTTGTATATATAGATATTAATAATATATATATATATTTTAATCCTATAATATAAATTAATTTAAGTAGTGTTGTTAAATGCATTGAGTACCATTCATTACACTATTTACTATCTTCTCACAACAAGATGAGTGAAGTCTTGTTTAAAATCTTTCCTTACAAATCTTCACACATTATCATTTTATAGTTACTTTACTAAATTCTTTCTAATTTATACAAACTCACTACAACAAAAGTTTAATATATTCACGGTTTTTTTTCCACGGTTTACACAAGCGTGTACTTTTATTTGACTTTGTCCACAACCATAAGTGTTTAAAAAAACATCCACACTTATAATTGTATTAAATCTACGTATGAGAAAATACACGGTAATAAACGTGTATAAATAGAGGTTATAATCCACACAAGTAAAGGCGTGGAGAAATTTTATGTATATTTACACACTAAAAAATGTGAACAATCAAAATACGTTTATTACACGATTAAAAGCGTAGACAACTTAAATGTAAATTCTTTATATAAATGAGATTTTGATTTTGATACGATTTGAGGTGTGGACTTTTGGTCTTATGCGACATACATAACGAAAGAATCAAAATTCATATATATGTCCCTCTCCCCTAGCCTAATAGTAACGCCAACATTCTGCGTCGCCGGTTTAAAGTGGTATGCTCCGGAGATCCTAATCGAGATCTAGGGCAAAATTCATAGACATTTGGTAACCATATAATGGAAGCATGAGATCAAAAGGCCTAGCGAGATTTGCATTTTATATGAATCATAACCTTATATTCAAACATAACAAATGAGTATAGTAATGCATTGATCATTCTTAGTCATATAAGGTAATTACATGAGTTTAGGTTATTTTTGGGAGAGATGAGTCTTTCTTTTAAATGGAGAAATGTGAATGTTTTTGGTATTTTTCTAATTAACTATTCTCGTATGCTTGTATTTGTTAAATTAAATCTGCCATAGTTAATCTTGTTTGTTATCTTGTAAAATGTAGACAAATTATCTTGTAAAATCTTATTTGAATCTAATTGGTAGTTTACTACCTCGAAACATGCTGTTTAGATGCACCATCTGATTTAGATGCACATCGATTTAGCTTTTACTTTTCATAAAACATCTATACCATTTGCTCATGTTTAATTGTGTCATAGATCTTGACTTGTCACACATTGTAACCTGTTTGATCTCTTGAAATAGAGTCTCCCACAAAAGATAAACCTTATCTATTATTTTGCTTAGTTTAAGTATTTTCATTTTTAAACATGCTTCTTGTATATGTTTAATGCTTCTTGGTGGCTGATTGGCTTTGATGAAAGCAGAATCAATATAGTACTATAGTGGAAGGATCACTTGGAATAACATAAGCAGTTATTAATTCATCTATAATGTTTTATTTTGGTATGTTTGTTCTGGAGGTTGAATTTAATGTGCACATGGACTTTCAGTAGGTTATGGTTAGCAGGGTTGAGATTAGCCTTCCAAAATAGGAGAAGTGGCATATAATAGATGATAGTATGTATACGACCTTTCAGTGACAACTGATAATTCTTCTCTCGTCACTCATTCTCCCATTCTATCCTGGTTTATTTTTGTTCTCTTGCATGTGCTTTTATATGTTTTGCAGTTCAAGTCTCATATCTGAAAGATGATAACTTCATGATGATATCAAAGCTATAGAAAGCATACAGCTACAACTCTTCATTCAGCCGTATCAAAATGGTTGAAGAGACTCCCCATCATCGTAAATTTCATATTTTATGGGATTAAGGTTTGACTTTGTTCCATTACAAGTTTCTTTTTGAATTGCTTTGATGTTCATTACAGAACAATTTTCATTTTGTTTAAGAATGTAGTCACATGATGATAGGTGGTGAGATGTGGTCATGACCTTAATTAATTAGGAAAGAACTGGACAAATTCTTTTTTATTGTTTATTAATGTCTGCTGATCCTTTTTTATCAGCCTAAATGGACTTGACAAAGTATGAAATGAGTGCAAAAAATCATCAAAATGTCCATATATATATTATGTACTAACTCTTTTTACGAGTTAGGCGGAAAATTGCTAGCCAACGTTTTTGTGACTAATGACACTTTTTAAAATTACTTGTTCCATATGAAATTGCTTATGGTGAAAGTGATAGATGAGTGGGTCATAGGAATCTGATACGGACTCATCCCATACTAGGCTCGTAGGGGGAGGTAAAACCTAGACTCATAAGCCACAAACCTAAATTTACTTTCAGCCAATGTGGGATTGTAACAAAACCCTAGGTAAGATTTATAGTGTTGCTGAAGGATTTGTGGGTTATGAGTTGTTACTATAATGGGTCACACTTATATATTGTTCATATGTAAAGTATTGGTATGAATGGTCTGCTGTGAGAATTTTAATTGTTGTTTTGAGATTGTTGTGGAGTTAAATTGCTACAAACGTAATTATGTGTTTGCTGCTAGCTTAAAACTAGTTGTAGCAAATTAAAGGCACTCTAGGTTCTGTGATTGTGGTCATCTTTGTGATATTTTGTTATAATTCACTAAGTTGGGCCATTGCAAATATCGCCCTAGTCTTTATATTAAACTTTTTCATGTTATTATATGATCTAGTTGTTATATTAAACTTTTCATGTTATTATATGATTTCAGGTGAAAAAGCAAAGAAGAGGCAAACAAGACTCTAGATAAAATGTTCCCTTTTATTGTGATTTTAGATGATATATTGTACCTTTATGTGTACCAAATGTTGGCTACTATTTTGGTGCTGACTAACAAATTAGTAGTAGATATAAATCTGAATTTGTTCATATTGTTTGGTTGCAATTTTGGTGTTAAAAATGGTGATTTTGGATGCTATTTTGGAGTTGAAGTGGATATAACTTCGTTTTTTTTTTTTTTATTCTTGTCCAATTTGTCCACACTTGTACATGTGACATTTCTCATAATCTCCACACTTGTAGTTGTACACATTTAAGCGATTAGTTCACGCTTATAGTTGTAAACATTTAAACGATTAGTCAACGCTTGTAGTTGTAGACAATTATGCGATTAGTTCACGCTTGTATGTGTGAACATAAGATAAAATTTTGTCACGTCCATTTTCTCCACGCAATGATAAGGCGTGGACTTTTTAATTATACACAATTGAAACCGTATATAATATGACCAAAAAGCTGTGTATAACACATACCTTTTTTGTAGTGACTATTTTATGCAAATAATAATCTCATTTTTTGTGTATGCTCATTTGGCCATATTTGGATCATGTAACTAAAAAAGTGCCAATTAATTTACACATACAAGTTTAATGTAGTTGCATAAGTCATTAACAATAATAGTAAAAATGAAAAAGCTACTTACAGTCAAGATTTTATAATGATATTGACTTTCTCAGAATAATTTGAAGTTTTAATAATTTATATTAAATAGTGAACTATGAAATTTTTAAAAAGATAGAACTAAATTCATACAATATACACATTAAATTAACGGTTCAAATGTTCAATAGTATATTACAAGTTTTGCCCTCTATCCTATGATATAAAGTATATATTATCAAAAGCAAAAAGTTACAAAATTAATATGAGATAACATAATAAAATTTAACTTAAATAGTTTAATTAGAATAAATAACGAAAATTCAAAATTTGTCAAGGATCATTCGGAATAGAAAATAAAATTTATGATATATTTATCAATTTAAAATTTGCGATATAATTAAAAGTGTATGTATATATATTAAAAGTTTGTTAATTATTCATCTTTTATTTATTTTTATAAGCCAGTCTCTTTTCTTATAAAACATAAATAAAAGATTAATATGAATAAAATTTACTAGAAAATGCAAGTCATTTATTTACATAATTATTAAATCTGAATAATTTATTTTGCTAAAAATTGAAATCCAATTGTGATTTCTCTTTAGTCAAAAAATTTTAGGAAGAATTTTATATATGTCATTCTTAAACATTAAAATATCTTATTTGTTAATTCTAATTTATAAATATCATCTTTACTATTTATAATATTTAAAAATACACTATTTAACCAAATTTTTAGTTTTTTTCCTTTTAAATATTTATAATCATCTTAAATTCTTTTATATTATCACCAATACAATTGTCACATCTGCTCTCCCCTCGTTTCGACACTTCCATCGCTGCTATGTGTGTTGACATCTGCCGGAAATTTTTTAATTTTCATTTTTTTCACGTTGTATCATAATTTAATATATTTTATTAATATTTAATATTTTTAATTTTTTTTAACTAACTCGTGTATCACAAGGGCATATAACCTAGTTTATTTATATTATGGTTACGTAAGTAAATTAATTTAAATACATATTTTGAAATACTTGAAAGGATATATATTAAGAAAAATGGCGATTAACAGTGTCAACACTTAGATCACGGTGGAACCTCGACACAAGGGGGTATCATGATACGAATAGACATAATTTTATTTCTTATAATAGTTATCACTCATTATTGTTACAATTAAGGCATTAAGGTTAAACGTTTATTGGTTATAGTTAGAGATTTTAAAACGATTATAAAAAAATTTAGAATGATAAAAGTAAGAGTTTATTTAAATATGATATATTGAAATATTATAAAAAATAAATATGATATTTGTAATTTAAGTGGGTAAAATATGATTTTTTGGGATTCAAGAGCGCATATATGAAATTATCTTTGAAAAATATTTAAATTTGATTAAATAAATATCTTAGTAAATATAAAATACATATTATTTTGTATTAATTTAAAACTAGGATCAACCATTTAATAATATTTTAATATTACTAATTAAATTAGTTGTTTGTATAATACACGGATTAGTTGTAAGATAAATATTATATATTAATAAAAATATACTAAATAATCATATAAATTCAAAATAACGATAATTAAGAAAATGACGATAAACAACTTTAATTTAAAGTCGAAATTGAATTTAATTTAAACCAAAAAAAATCAAAATTGGATTTTTCGTTTTTTCTAAAAATGGTTGGTCCAAATTCAATAATTTAGATTTTTTATCTATGTCATGAGCTATGTCAGGTTTGAATTTATATGTTTACAAATATTATCATAAATAAATTTTACATCCTTTAAAGTTGTAATTATTTACTTTCTATGTTGACTTAAATTAATATAAACTTTTTTTTATTAAAGAAAGTTTAAGATTATTTTTTATTTCATTCGTATAAAATTATTATATCTTTAATTAAATAATTTTTACATAAATAATTATATATGATCCGTGTATTTACACGGGTATTTAAACTATTATAAATAAAAGATTAACTTGAATAAAATCTATTAGACAATCATAACTGTAGATTTAGATAAAACTTTTAAGTCAAACAAATGAAATTATTTTTAACAATTTAAATTTTATATTATTCCTAAAAAACAAACTTCGAGATCTAATTGTAGTTACACAAACTTTCATACTTATAAAGTTTAATAACTGCAATATTGATTTTAAGAACCAACAAGCGTGTAAAATTATATCCTCCGTATTGAATTTAAGATTTTAATAACAAGGTTTTAGTTGTTATATTTTTATTCATGTAATACGATATTTAAGGTTTATAAAAGTTATATGTGAAATCTTCTATCTAATATAAATAAAAAAAGTAACATATATCAATTTTATTGAATGATCCTAACATTTTATTTAATAAAATAAACTTAATTACTCAATATTGACCATTCTAATTAAAAATGAAACTACAATTTTTACTTTTATGAGTCAAAATTTAATCAAAATTATTAGAAAAATTATATATATATATACATATATATATATAATATTTGTTGTAACACCCGCTTTTTCGGCCAAGATTAATTAAGGTACTTAATTAAATTAAGTTTGGGTATTTAATTGGTTTATGTGAATTATTTGGGAATATGTGTTATTGGCAAGTATTGTGTTATTATTTTGTTTTATTATTTAAAGTAAATAATAATAGTAATTTTATATTTGGGTTGTTGAGGGGGGTATGGCCGATTTGGTGGGCTTAGCTACCACTCCCCCCTCCATACTTCATTACTTGTAAAACTAGACATAGTGTGCGCGTGTGTTTTTTGTGTCTTCGGCCGAGAAGAAGAAGAAAGAAAGAAGAAGCATTCAACACTTTATCTTCTAGTCTTGCATGCAATTAGGTTTCTGATTTCATATCACTATCAAGGTTAGATTACTGAAATGTAGTTGTTAATTATTGATTATTTCGGTTTTGAATGTTATATGAAATCCGATTGATGCATATATGATGATGATGATCATAGGACGTATGCATGTTAGATTTCATGATCTATAAGTGTTAGTTATATGTTAGAATGATTTCTGGAAACTTGTATAACTTGTATGCATGAAATCAGTTTAGAAAATGAAGGTAGAATTGATTATGTGTTGAGTTATGAAGGACTCGGAATTCATAAGTATGAACTAGTCGGATTCCGCCTCTTGCTCGGATTCCGACTAGAATTGCTCATATGATATTAATTCGTGTAAAGTACTCGGATTCCGCCTTCTACTCGGATTGTGACCATTGACCGGATTGTCTGTTTACTCGGATTCCGCCTATTTACTCGGAATTGTATCTTTACTCAGAATCCGACTAAAACTCGAATGCCTTAATACTTTACGCGGAATCCTATTCTCTTGAAATTGGACTTTTACTCGGATTATGCCTTTACTCGGATTTGAATTATGATTCAATAGGATTTAGTCATTTACTCGGAATCCGCCTTTGATCGGATTTGGTATAATCGGATTTGGACATTATCGGATTTGATGATTTAAAGATAAACATGATTTGTATATCTGTTTGGGGTCTATGTATGTTGAGTATATGTATAAATGTATATATATGAAAACATGAATAAATATGATATTTATTATTGGATCAGTATTATGAATTGAATACTGACTTGGGTTACTTCAATCTCAGGAACTGAAAAGACTCGGTGAATTTAGTCATCTGAGTGTGCCAAAGTTTTGAAGACTTTGGTGAGTGGATTTATATCTTCGGATATACAGGATTTAATATCCTATTTGGAATGCTCTTGTTTGGATTGTATATATATGTTATTTGGAGACCAGTTTAGTCTGGGCCTTTGCTTGGGGGTGTAACTTATCAGATCTTGGAATGCATTTATTGTACTCAAGGAGACTGGTGTTGTTATCACTGTTAGCTGGGCTATCGGTAAACCTTGGTTTTGGCCGACCTTGGTTGTAGGTGCTTGCAACACCGCCGGTTTCCCTAGGATTCATGAGCTATTTGGTTTGGGCATATTTGCCTTGTGTATGTTTAGATATTTGTTCTCTCACTTAGCTTTGTGCTAATTCCCCACTAGATTGTTTTGCAGGTTCTCTTTTGGTGAGCCTGATGCATTTGGGCTGGGAATATGGACAGACCATACTCTGATGTCAAGTCTTTTTGAAATAGCATGTTTTTGTATTAACACTGTATAGGTCTTTGTACATCAAACTAGTGAAATCTTTTTGTATCTATTATGTAATTAAGATATTTTTATGTAACTAGCTTCCGCGTGCCGTAAATTATATGTTTAAAAGTACAGTGTTACATTTGTGCACCCTAATTTATAAATATCATATAAGTTTAGTATCTAAAAGTGTACTGAATTTGTCACTTTTTGCTATTGTGTATATCCAACTTTCAAAACTACCATTTAGTGTACTAAGTATAAAAAACTACCATTTGATATACCCGATTACCTACACACCAAGTAACCGGTAATTTTTTTGTTTTTACTTTTTTTAAACTAAAAGATTTACCATCTCATTTGACACGTCATTAATTTTTGACACCTCATAATATTCAAGAACATCCTAATCTTCAACAAGATGAAGATGAAGATGTGTTCTTCCTTAAGGAAGATCTTCATCTTAAATATGCAATATGTTCTTCCTTCAACTAATATTCTTAAAAAAAAATATGAAATAAATGAACATATGAAGAACACAAACACATCTGGATATTCCAAATTGAAGAACACAGACAGATCTAGATATTCCAAATTGAAGAATACAAACAGATCTGGATATAAGAAAGGAAACCCTAAAATAAATTTGAAATAGAAGAAACTGCAGTGAAAATATACCCTAAATAAACTAAAACAAGCACCCCAAACATACACTTTACTTCAATTGAGGAATGAAGAACCATAATAAAATTTTGTGAAAGATGAACAAGTATCGGAAATCCAGCGACTGTGTTCGATGGCGTGGGCGGCGGCGGCGGCGGAGATGTTGGAGCAGTACACCGAAACCCAGACTCTACAGCGCAAATCGAAACCCTAACTCGCCGGAGACTGGAAGAACCCTAACTCGAAACCCAGACTCGCGTTCGAAACCCAGATCTGTCGAAACTCACACCCGCGTTGAAACCCAGATCTGTCGAAACCCAAATCGAAACCCTAACTCGCCGGAGACCGGAAGAACCCTAACTCGCTGGAGACTGGAAGAACCCTAACTAGCCGGAGAGAAGATGAAGATGGTGGCGGGTTCTAAGAAACTTCAATCGCTGGGTAGCAGGTTCTAAGAAACTTCAATCGTTGGGTATGATTTTATTACTTTATTATTTATATTTTTGTTATTTTTTAATATTATTATTATTATTATTATTATTCCATGTCACCTACCACATAAGAAAAATTGATGACAAATTAGTGTCACGTCATGTTCACATGATACACCTAAGCACTTAGCAAGTAACAAGTAACTCGGTATATTAAATAGTAGTTATAGTAAGTTTGATACATTAAACGGTGGTTTTGAAAGATTGATATACACAATAGCAAAAGGTGACAAATTCGGTACACTTTTAGATACTAAACTCATATCATATTAAACCTTTATAACATTTCAAAATATAGATTTAACCAAATTTTTAAATTTTATCATTTTAAATATCTTATAACTATTTTGATTTTTGTATTTATACTCAATAAATATCTAATTTTATTGTCCTAATTTTAAGATTAACGATAGATTGCTTGTACAAGAAATACAAGCACGTCTCTTGATATCATGATACCACGTTTAAGATTTAAAAAAATTATTTTATTATCTAAATAACCAGCGGTATTCCATAAATATATTACAGTAATAAAAAAATTCAATTGGAAATACTTTAATTTTAAGTACTATTGCTTAAAAAAACTCATTTTCTGTTAGAATTTAAGATAACTCGTTTATATATTAAAGAATAAAATCGTATACTAAAAATTTATATAAAAAAGTACTGAACTATGTGATTTTTGAAATAATTATTATCTACATGTATGGACTGAAGTGAGTTTTAATCATAACTTTAATTAGTGGATAAAAAATTTAAATAAGAGAAATAACTTATTATTAATTAAATTGATGATTTAAAGTCAAAATTAATATACCGAGATAGAATCTATAAAAATGGTTAGAAAATCTTTAGCTACCTTCATTTGTTTCTGTATGTCTCCACAAAAAGAGGGCACAATTATGAAAACAACAAGAGATTTTATTTTATTTATTTTTAACAGCGACTTGTGTTCAAGATTAGCAAGTAGCTACACATAATAATGACATTATCAAAAGTGGATAGATAAGTTAAAAAGTTTGCAATTAGTAATCTTATCAAGTGGAGATCATGTCCCTTTTTTTCTTATCTAAATTAATTATTTTGGGTAGCTATTTCTGAAAAATTCACCACAATAAGATTTTATATTTGATGTGTAATTTATGTAAAAATCCAATAAACTATGTCATTACTGTAATTATATGAAACCAACTTTATTTTGTACCTAAAAATACATATAACTTACCAATTTGGTTCATTGTATGCAAGTTACCTATGACAATAGGTAACTTACCCGTAACATGTCCAAAAATGAAAGAAAGTTTTTATATAAAAGTACAAATAAATTTCAAATTTTGTTCATTAGAAACAATCAATGACCAGTACGCTGTTAATCAGGTTACCAGTTGTATACAATGAACCAAATTTGTAAGTTGTGTGTATTTTTAGGTACAAAATAAAGTTGGTTGTATACAATAACAATATTGAAATAGTTTGTTGTATTTTCGCGTATTTTGCCTCATTTTCTATTGGGATGATTTGTTCCACAAGGTTTTGATTGAACGAACTATTCTCATATTTTTGCTAGAAGCAATCTAGTTCGTGTTAAAAGAGCTTGTAGTCTAGCGATAAGGTATTTGCAAAGTATTTTATATAATTATATATTTTAGTCTCACTATGAACAAGGCTGTACTTTAGTAGTAGTTTAGAACATGTGTTGTGCTATTAAAGAAAAAAGAAAAAAATAATCTGGTTCGTGCCAGTGTGCCACTATAAAAGATCGAGAGGGCTCAGCGGAGAAGGCCCACTTATTTGGCCCATGATCAAAATCCAGCCCATTAGTAATCAAGGGAAGGCTACGTGCCTACTTTAAAGTTTAAACGAAGTAATGGGCTTGGATTGTAAGAACCTGCTTATTTATACATTTTATTATTTAGATATAAATATATTTGTCTAAAAGCAATTTAGATAAGTAATTATATTATTAATGTAGTGTTACTACTGATTACAACTTGACTGTTAACTAACAAAAGCTTTGTTCCAAACATATTAGTAACAACTTTACTATCCCAAAAAAGTCTACTCAAATGTTTTACAACTAAGATCACAGTCTAATAATTACCTATGAAAATATACTAAGAATTGGTTATAAAAATTAACTTTAAGTATATTCTAATATGAAACAAATATTAAGAACTCTTTCAAACAAAAAATTACCGTATTTTCTATCCTAATTATTTAACATTTGTTCTATTTTATTTTACGTATTCATATTTGGATGTTAGTTTTATATATATTTTTTTTATTTTTTTTTTACCACGGGCCATAACACCTCTAATATACCAGAACAAAGAAAAGAATGTTCCAAACATGCTGATGATAATATCATAGAGAAATTTGAAAGTCATAAAACCTCAACACCTTGATGAAATAACAAATGGCATCATGTCCACATACATGACATCTTTACTTTGTGGAATTTGAAGATTAAATTCGACCTTCATCACAACCGGAGTTTTTATATGCTTGAATAGGGTATTTGCTAGATTGGTTGTAGTAATCAAAACGCCCTAAGGAGATGTTAGATACTTTTGTCATTTGGAAGAGTGAGTACCAACTCTTACATGGCTTGGATTAGGAGATGCATTACCAATATATGATGAAGAAGTTTACACATTCAAAAGTGAAGCATCATGAAGTTATCATTTGACTTGTTTCATTGGTACCTTTCCAATGCTAAATGCTTCTACTATCTTTTGGTACTGAAGTTCTAGAATGGTATGTTTTAACATACACATGCACTACCATCCATTGAAGTTTTGCTGAACCGATCAAACATATATATTTCGTATGATTTTAATGTAATTTTCGTATAATTTATAACAAACCAATAATGGAAAATAAATTTTAGCTATGAACAAATTGAAGCACCTTTGTAACTCCACTAGTGTTACTATCATGTCACAGTTTATACTGTTTTGAAGAATGTTTAAGTAAATGTGATAAGATAGACAAATAATCGTTAACAATGGGTGATTTTTAACAAATTTTGGCTAAACACACTTTCAACAATGGAAGATGTTGGAAGGTGTTTCAAATGACATATGGTCATAGGTTCAAGTCCGCTGTGAACAAAAGGTATAGATTAACACCTTGTTCCCTAGTTTTTTTAGCTAAGGAAAGGAACGATTTCAAAGGAAAACAAGAAAATGTGTTCATGAGTTTCATTTAACAAAGGAAATGAAAGAAAATGGAGGAATTTCGAGAAAAAGTTTAAGCTTAATTTGTTTCAAAACTTATCCTCCCAAATATAAGAGGATTTAAAAGGAAATTATTCTCTCTTTTTTCTCTTTTCCTCTCCTTACACTCGAGAACACAATAGAGTTTACTAATGTTTGTGTGTTCACTTATTACAAAGGTTACTTGGAACTCGAAAATAGGATAGAATGATCACGATTATTGTCAACAAAATCATTCCTATTCCTAATAAAAGCTATAAAAATTCCACGTGTGAAATTGATAGCCACTTAAGAAAATACAAAAAACAGAAAACAAAAACTCTTATCCACATCATATGGTCTCTCCAAAACCACCAAAACCTTCACTTTCTCTCTCTAAAACTTTTAGAGAGAGAAACTCCATCTCCTCTTCTTTTTCTTTCCCCCCAATGCTCACTGTGTGTGTTTCTTTCAAAACCACACACTAATTCATGGCTCTCCCTCAGCTTCTTCCTTCACCTTCTTCCTCATACCTCACCCACCACAACCCTCGCTTAAACCCTAATACCCTTTCATTTTCACTCCCTAATTCTAATTTCAATTCAATCGCTATTCCCCACCACCACCACCACCGCCGCCGTCACCGGAAACCCACCTCCTTCCTCCGCTGCTCCGCCGAGAAACACGAAAACACCCCTTCACCCAATTCCAATGACGTCGTGGAATTACCCCTGTTTCCGCTTCCACTCGTCCTCTTCCCCGGCGCTATCCTCCCGTTACAGATCTTCGAATACCGTTACCGGATTATGATGCACACTCTCCTCCAAACCGACCTCCGATTCGGCGTTATCTACACCGACGCCACTACCGGTACTGCCGATGTGGGGTGCGTCGGTGAGGTTGTGAAACACGAGCGTCTTGTCGACGACCGGTTTTTCATTATATGTAAAGGTCAGGAGAGGTTTCGGGTGACGAAAATCGTTCGCACCAAGCCCTATCTGGTGGCGCAGGTGGTGTGGCTGGAGGACCGGCCGTCGGGGAACGGCGAAGAGGATTTAGAAGGGTTGGCGAGCGAAGTTGAAAGCCATATGAAAGATGTGATCAGGCTATCGAATCGGTTGAATGGGAAGCCGGAGAAAGAGGCCGGAGATTTACGCCGGAATCTTTTTCCGACGCCGTTTTCGTTCTTTGTTGGGAGTACGTTTGAAGGGGCGCCGAGAGAGCAGCAGGCGTTGCTTGAATTGGAGGATACTTTGGTGAGATTGAAGAGAGAAAAGGAGACATTAAGGAATACTCTGAATTATTTGTCTGCAGCTTCTGCAGTTAAAGATGTATTTCCATCATCATCTTCTTGATCATGAATCAACAAAAAGGAAAGATATGATTTTTATAGGTACCCTCAATTAGTTCTTGTTGGTTATTTCCAATTTTGATTTTGTGGGTCTGGTTGCTATACTCCCTTTATATAACTTTGTAAAGATTCTGATACCCAGTAGTGAAATTATCAACAATCTGTTTGCAAATTGGTTACTCTCATTTGCTTGTCATTATTAGAAAAAAGATGTAGCATTTGAATCAAGATTACATGCCACATGAATTAGTTCTAAGGTTCCTTATAGATTACTACTTCAGTAGAGTATTTGGATCATCATTGACCATCAGAAGTAAACGGGTAAAAGTTTTCCCTGTTCAGGTTATCCAGTGACCGTTTCCTAACCCTTTCACCATCAGAATGTTTATCCAGTGAGGTTAAAAACCGTGACCTCTTTGAGCCATTGAGGAGGGGACGCCTTACCACTAGGCCACCTTGGTGGTGATTATCATTGACCATTAGAAGTATGTATCCTAATGATTCTTTGAAGATGATTCAAGCCTGATTCAAGAGCTCAAACTTGAACACTTTTAATTAGAAACCAAACATCATTCAAGCTCAGTTTGAGAGTTTGAACTGCGCGATTAATTAGCTAAAGACCGCCAAAATTAATTTTCTTTCTTCTCTCGTCTTTTTTCTCTGAAGAGACGCAATCTATATAGCATGATCAGAAGATTCAGGACAAGATATATTTCATAAAAAGTTATTAGACGCCGTCTTGGTCTTTATATGCATTGACAACGCATAGTTACAACATAAAAAAGGGGCCGTATTTCATATATCTGATTCTACAACATATCTGAATAATATCTGAGCTAAACTCTTCAAATGGTTCTATGTAGATAATGTCTATAAATAGCAATGGTTTATGAAAAGTTTCTAAGTGTGAACTACCGATTCACCTTTAAAAATATTGCTGCTGGAGGGAACTCCGGCCTCCTGATTTCCCAAAACTGCTATTCTTCTTGGGCTGGATTGCTAGCGTACCATTGCCAGTTTGCTGCCATCATGTTGTTAAATAAACAGTTAGAAATTAAGAAACCGATATAAAGTTTGCTGCAATTCAGACCATCAAGTATGCTCAAGAAAGCTATGAAATTTTTGGATATTTCACAAGGAATAGATGTGCTTAAGAGAATGAGATATCAGAATATAAGAGATGGGAAAATAAAAGTTAATGAAGTTGCAAGATGCGTTGGATAAGGGTAAAACCAAAAGTTTTTTTTTTTTTTTGTTGTCATTTTCAAAGCTTTCAGCAAATAACTTATACTGCTGCAAAGACAAATTTTGGTAATATGATCAAGTCTTTTAACACAATGATTTAGGAGGTTGTATATATTGAATGGTTCCTTTTGTAGTTCTCTTGTTAGCTACTTTTTTTTTATTTTTAATTTGACACGTTTGAGAGTAGTAATAACACAGTCCACCCATTCATAAGTATATTTGTCAAATTGTTACCTCTACTGTTGTAAGAAGTGTAACCAAATTTTCAAAGGTGAAATAACAAATTAATACCAAAATTAAATAAACTGACCTTAAGGCACAAGCTCTTTTCAGAATCACAAATGGGATAATCAGAAGGGCAACAATGACGATGGTCTTTACAGCATACAGACGCATTCAACTCACAACACATCCACTTGAAGCATATCCCAAGAATTTTGGTAGCACAACAGCACGTTTCACCCTCGCCACACCATGAAAACAAATTACATTTGACGGGTTGTGGAGTAGGAGATGGTGGTGGATTAGGACTAGTTTTTATTGGATAAGAAGCAAGCATGTTGATCCCACAAATTCCATAGGAATCCCCTGTGTTACGTGCCATGTACATATAACCATCCATTCCCCATGAAGTTCCCCATGAATTCTTAATAATCCAGTAATCAACTCCATCTTTTGAATCATATCCAACTATCAGTACAGCATGGTCTAAAGCAGTCGAACACGGGCCAGTGAATATTCCCTAATTATAAATTCAATAAAGCCATTAACTTTCTGTTTTTCAAGGGTTGTTATTCGGATTTAAAAGCACTAACCTTTGAGTACAATTGAAATGCTCTCTCGCTGCCACATATACCAACACTCACAGGTTGAGTTGCAACAGCTTGTAGCAGCAGATCTTCGTCATTCTCAGGAATATCATTGTAATCATCGATTGTGACAACAGTCTTTTTCAGCTGCAATTTAAAAAAGATAGTTTAATAGACTAATACACAGTTTAAATTAAAAAAAAAAGATGGATAAAAATAATAGGTGAATTGATTCTACTTTGTTTTTATTGCAAGAGGTTTCTTTGCCTTGATATGGGTAATCCTCTTCAGTATCAATCCCTTTGTTTTTTATTACAAATTCATAGGCATAATCCATGAGTCCACCCTCACAGCCACTGTTAAAGGTTCTGTCGCAATCAACCAACTCCTGTTCAGAAAGGCTGAGAAGGGATCCAGTAACAATTTGATTAATGCCCTCCATTGCTCCTGTGGCTGAGAATGACCAGCATGCACCTGCACACCAGACAGTTACAGGAATAATCATCAGGTTAATACGCTTTCGTTGCACAAAATAAGACAGCGATTGTGCTATACAAGTATTTCAGATGACATAGAGAGACAAAATTTTCTTAAGTCAGTAAAATTCTCTTTGCAGAATATATAACCAGGCTGTAAAAAACCAATTATGTAATCCAAATGATGATGATTATCAAGACCAGATGTAAATATGCTAACTGGCATTTGGCCAATCTATTACATGTAAGCATCAACCAAAGTCACTTTAATGGGGCATTTGCAAATTCAACTACTATATAACTTCAAGAATCAATCTCTCTACTTATGGGTAGAGGTATGATTGTCTACATTATACATCTCCCATACCCTGCTGTAGCGGGCTTGAGTAATTGTTGAACTACTATATAACTTCACTTTCTGACTAAGTTTCATTGCAATTTTCAATAGAAAGGCTAATTCATTCTGGAATGGAAGTATATGCATATAAATATATAATTATGCAATAAGATCATCAAATGAACATCATCAGGTCATTAGTCAACATCTAGGGTTTCTATAAAGAACAAGTAGATTAGTAATCAATGATACTAGAAACACGTATCACAATTAGACATAATATGAACAATGATTAATCTAAATCAGTTACCTTCCACTGAGTAATAGCTAAACCTAAATCGCGATAAACATATAAAAAAAATTGAACAAATATATACAGGAACACAAAAGCATACCACAACTTCCTTGATCTTTGACCTTAGTAACTGCTCCTTTCTCCCTCCAATCAATAGATTTAGGCAAATCATTAGATGATCGAATCAACGAACTACCACGATTAAGCCTGATGACATCACCGCCACCGGAAGGAGAAGACGCAGAGAGGCCACGCAACCGAGCAAGCTTGAACTCATGGTGAGTGAGATCCGCAAAGGCATTTAGGGAAAGCGTATAAGAAGAGTTGGAATTAATGTTGTGATCGAGAATGTAAGCGTAGTTGTCTTGGAAAACATTGAACCTGTAGAGCTTCTCTTCCTCTGTCGAATACGATTTCCCGTGTTGCTGACACCATTGTTGGAAAACATCAGAAGTCAAAGATATTGATAGAGAGGAGGAGGAGGAGGAGGAGAAGAAGAAGAAGAAGACGAGGAAGAAGAAGAAGGGTGTAATCCGCCATAGCCAACCCATCTCCAGAGATACAAGCGGGTACTCTGTGTGTGTGTGTGTGTGTGTGTGTGTGTGTGTGTTTGTGATTGGGGGTTGTTCTGGAAGGGCGGTAAAGGGAAACACGGGGAAGTGTTTGGATGGGTGGTTTATCGTTAAGGTCAAAACTCAAAAGCCCATGTTTACTCCATGGATAAGATGTTCTCCACGTGTTAATTGTCTTGTACATGTACTTTTATTGTGTTAAAGATTCTCTAGCGTTCTATTTTCTTATACTAGTGAAATGATGTGTGTATATGCGGGAATAACTTATAAAAATCTAAAACATTTAATATAAAAATATATAAAATAATTTAAATAAATAGAATTATATTTATAAAATAATAACTAATAAAAATACATATTTATCTAATGTTTAACAGTTGAATTAAGACGAGGCTTTTGTATTTTTAATAGTATTTCTTGTATACTACATTTATAATTTTATTTGTTAGTTACTACTTACTATCATCATCACAAAGATAAAACATTGAGGGATTAAATGTATTTGATGTTTACAATGATTCTTAAAATGATATGAAGGTTCATCTTAACTCCTTAACATATATTATTGGAATCGGAATATAATATCTCCATAATGTTTAACATTAATATTATGTAATCATTTATGTGTTCAACATTTGCATTTGTTAGAGCAAAATTACTATCTCTAAAAAATAATTTAGATCAAATAGATGTTCATTGATATCATGTAATCGTTTATTTGTTTAAACTCTTCATTCGTTAGACATCCACGTGATACATGGTTAGTCATAATTATTTTTATCAAAGTATAATTATAAAAAACATAGTATTTTAAAAAATGTGAGTCAAAGATCTAAATATAAATAATTAATAATTCTTAATATCAAAATCTTAAGGTTTAAAATATAATTTAGCAATAATTTCTCATTGTTATTACATAAAATCCAAATGATAAATGAAAAAAGAATACATAAATCACCTTTATAATAACATTGTCTCAAAATTCGGAAGTCATACTTATAATATTTTTTTTGACATGCAAAGCTCTGGCGGTTAATTACTTACAAATAATTTGTCTATTAAAACCTGACACTTTAATCAATATTTTATTATGAAATCATTGGCATCGAAAAACAGATAGAGTTTAATATTGTATGATTATATTAATGAAAAAGATAATTGATTTAGATATTCAGAAACATAAACTATCACATAGAAGGTATTATATCTCACTAATCTATTGTAGATATATAATCATATACTCTAATTCAAAATATCTCATAAAAAAGGATTACTGGTCTAGTAATTCATAACATTAGAACTAACCATAAATATGTTCACTGGTTTATAGTTTTATAAAGAAGATAATCAAGTAACATACATATTCTCAGTATGAAAAAGATTAAGGGTCATTACATTTCAAAAGCAAAATTAAAGATAGTAATTCATTTTCTTAATGGTTATGAAATATACTTTTTACCAATAAAAAATAAAAAAATTAATTTTGTGTTATTACGGTAATATATACATCAAAACGTAGATATAAATGAGACGATTTTAATTATGTAATTATATTTATACCAATCATTATATATTAAAAGTTATAAAAGAAAAACTACAAACATATACAATTAAATACATTCATTAAATATAAATATATAATTTATAAATATACCCCTTATATATTTACCTATAACACGCTTATAATTTGTTATATATACTCTTGCAGGAATCATTTTAATTGTGGAAGTCAAAATTAAGAGGTTTTAACTTTTAATTGGTTAAGGAAGTTTTTCCATATTAGATTTTCTTTATATATATATATATATATATATATATATATATATATATATATATATATATATATATATATATATATATATATATATATATATAGATGGATAAAAGTAAAACATATAAAGTGACGTATTCTTGAATTAAAATAAGGGACACACTATTTTTTTTAAATAATATGATTAGTTATGTTTAACCATAATATGATAAGATCTTAACCCAATTTTATTTTTCTTTTTTGTAAATAACTAAATATTAGAAAGGTTATTTTTATTTAAACGAACATGATACTAACAAATTTATTAAACCTTGTTTTTAAATAATAGACACACTATATAACACACACATCTGAATTTTACTCCTTTCTCCTAATTGAACCATGAACCCTCAACCTAGATGTGCACATCTTCGGATTTTAATCTGATCCGGATCGGATAAAATCCGGACTGGATTTTTTCGGTTTTTTTGGGACCGGATTTTCAGATTGTAACCGGATTTCTCGGACAAAAATGTAACCGGTTTCGTACGGATTAAAACCGGATTTTCTCGGACAAAAGTGTAACCGGTTTAACCGGTTTCGGATCAGATTAAAACCCGATCGGATCGGATAAAACTGGTTAAATCCGCTCCAGTTTGAAAAAAAACCGGTTATATAAAAATTCGGTTCGGATAGTTTTTGCACTAAATCAGATATTCGGATTTTTTGTGCACCTCACCAACCTCAGAAATTATGGGCCGATGGAGCATGCTACACACTTGTTTGTTAGTCTATTTAAATAATATTAAGGTCTTATGGACTGATATGGTCATAAGCTTTTCTAGCTTTATGATTTCATATCAAAGTGCAAACAATGTGTAGTTAATGGGTCAAGTGGGTTGTGTAAATTAGTTGTGAGGGTGTGGGGGTTATATGAATTGTATCCTAAAGCCTTTCTTGCATTATTTAAATGTTAAAAATTGTATGATCCTGTTAGAGCTATATGGAGTAAGATGTCTGCCTGATGGGGAGTTTAATTATTGAACCATCTTTCCCGTATTGAAGAGGGTGAAATATGGTTTAATCATTAAAATTTTGCTTTAATTTCGGTTTAACCATCAAAGTTTCTTTTAAATGATTTAACCATTGAAGTTTAATTTGCCGTCTACTTTCACCAGTTTTACCTATTAAACCGGTATTTATATCCAAACACTCCTAAATCCTCTCCCAAACACACAAAAGTACCCCTAAACCTACTTCCAAACACCCCTACTTTAACCCTCTTCCCTTCTTCTAGGATTCAAACCCTAATCCCCAACTCCCCCTTCATCTTCTCTCTACAACTCAGGCAACCGCCACTTGCGCCGCTCCTACCCAAGGCCGCCGTCACAACCACCGTCGTAATGCCGCCACCGCAACCACCGTCGTAATGTCTCCGCCGCTACCCACAATCGCCGCCGCTACTACCCTTTATCTCCTCTCTCCGTCGCTACTCGCCATAACCACCAGCGCAACCGCCAGATCCTAACGCCGCCGCAACCGCCACCGTCGTAATGTACAGCTTCGTGTGCACCAGGTTTGTGTGTTCCGTCTTCGTCGCACGTTGTCACCGCCGCCCGCCGTCGCACAAAGGCATATAAATCGAGGTTCGTTTTTTATTTGAATATGGAAGTCGAGTTTGGTGTTCATCTTTGTATCTATTTTCGTCCCCATTTCTCTCTTCTCAGATAAAAGATTACCACCGCCGCCACAAAATCCGCCACCGCCACCACCATAATCACCACCACAATGTGACAACCGTCACCAATCATAAAAAGGTTTGTCCCATATACTTTAAGTTTAAAATTCGATAAGTCCTTGATGATTTAGAAATACCTTTCGTAGCGTAAGTATATAAATAAAAGTCCTAGTTCTTGTAAAATAATAATAATAATAATAATATTTACGTCATACCTAAAAATCTTATTACATGTTTAAATGTCCATTATAAGTTTAAATAAGTAGCAAGTACATTTTATGTAATGTAATAATAAAACATATTAAAAATGTTTATCTTACATTATATTAATAATAAAAATAATTTTAATAATAATAATAATAATATTTATAATATTAATAAAATAATAAAAGTCAAATTTATCATTATTTTATCAATACTTACACTCAACCTACTCTCAACCACCACCATCATCACCCTCACCACCCTCACCCCCCCCCCCCCCCCCCTCTCTCCTTCTCTTCTTTTGCCTATAAATACCCACACAACCCTTCTCATTTCTTCACCCATTTTCACTCCTCACTTTCTTACACTCTCACTCTCTCAAATTCTCTCTTCAAACTCTCAAGAAGATCAATAGAAAGAAGCAAAAGTTTTCTTCAAGTAAAGCACTCTCTTGAAGGTATAATCACCCATCCTTAATACTAGTTCTTGTACATTTGTATTCCCTTGGAAAAATCCACCATATTCATCATCTTCTTCTCTTATCCTCTTCTTGAATACAAGAAGATCAACTTATAAACACATGCATGCAATCCGATTAAAGGACTTTGTACTACCATTTGAAGTATGGATTTAATCCTACCAAATGTTGTAAGGCAATAAGCATGCATGTGGTTAGATCGTATAAACACATGCATGCAATCCGATTAAAGGACTTTGTACTACCATTTGAAGTATGGAGTTAATCCTACCAAATGTTGTAAGGCAATAAGCATGCATGTGGTTAGGTCTTATAAACACATGCATGTAACATCCGATTAAAGGACTTTGTACTACCATTTGACGTATGGAGTCAATCCTACCAAATGTTGTAAGGCAAGAAACATGCATGTGGTCAATCTCTTTCTTCTTATTGAAAAAGATTGGTGAAAATGGTGGGTAATAATCAAGGATTGCAAATTTACAAAGACTTACAACGTTTAACCTTGCATGCAAAAATCTACTTATGATAAGTATAAAAATTCTTATTAATTTCAAAAATCATGTATGTATAAATATATATGTATTTTCGATTATGCATGTATGTGTGTTTGATTTTAAAAAAATCTATGAAATATGCTATTATGTAGTAATATATAAAAGAAAGATATACTTTTATTATATGTATATTTATGCATTCTTATTTAAGAAGATAACTCTATAATGTATTCATATATTATCAAAGTTAGTCATAAATACATATAATAATGTTGTGTGTCCTTATTTTCTTTAAAAACTACTATATATATATATATATATATATATATTTCATTAAAATACATATAATTATATCATAAGACAAGTTTTACATAAATGATATAAATATATATATGAGTGTTGCATGTTTTCAAAAATCAACTATATATAGATATATATATATTTTCGCATATATTACCTATATATGTAGAAGATAAAAATAATTAGAGATTAATGATAACTACAAGTGAGAATTACCTAGACTTTAAAATACTTCAAACATTAACATTATACCTTTATAAAGAGTTGTACTCTAATAAGGACCTTACGGTGGACAATTAACATAATAGGATAAAGGTGTTGACGAATTTAAAGAACTAGTAGGACTTCCTATTACTTGCCAAGCTTCACGAAAGGTGAGTGTTCACAACCCCCTTTTTAAATACCTTTACTCATATATTTGGGGTGAAAGCATGATTATATATAAATGTTTTATTTATTGTCATCATAAATATTTTAAATCACGCGCAATGGTAGTATTATACTTGCTGATGTACTTGGGTTTTAATACATTATCCATTAACTACCACTAAAGGGGCCTATGGTACATGTAGATAGCGCTATTTGGGGTCGACATCCCCCACTTATGGTTGACGAACCATAGGTGTACTTTACCTACTTCCAACGTCATCTATTTCGGGCGTTGGGTTCAAAAAAATATATATATATATATCAAGGCAGTATGTCGATAGGATTGGAAAAATGGATCAAGCTTAGTAAAACATCCCATGTATACTCAAAAACCACGCGTATAAATTGGGCAATAAACTGTGGTTGGATTAACGTCTCCATCCTTACATAAATTGGTTAGGTTCAAAACCCCAACATTATACTTTATTACTTTTGCATTAAAATTTCATTTTGTGCATATAAACCTGTGTCCTCACCAACTCTCGTAGTTGACCTCTCTTTTACTCATGCCTTTCAGGTAACCTTCGCTAGGTCTTAGAGCACGTTAGAGCATATCATGTGTGGATTCATGAAACGAATTTCCAATCGGCTATTTTTATTTTTATATCAAAGACAATATTCCATTATCAGTACTGTATTTGGATAATTGTATTTTGATTTTATCTTAATTATTCTGTTATGGTTGGAAATTTTCTGTTACCTTGTGCTATGAGACCTATTGCTGTGACATCTCGTGTTTCCGCTTTAGCGGGGTGTGACATAATTGGTATCAGAGCCGAAGGTTATAGAGAATTGTAGTTTTCCTTATGGGGGGAAAACTCAAACTATAACCGAAGGTTTTCAAAAGACAACATTTTTCCTAAAACTTTTAAGCATTTTACTAATGTGGCTAAGTTGAGTCTTCCATTATCTTACTTTAATTAAACAAAGCTTGATCACCTATGTTTAATTTAACTAAGTGTGATGAAATATTCAGGTTAGTCATAATAGAACTATGCTTGGACAAAACTTCTTTTTATAGTAAGCATGATTGTGTGTGTACTCTATACATCAACCTTTATTAGACACTCACAATAGTACACTAGTAACTAAGTAGATCGTGATCGCAGATCAAAATGTCAACTGAGTATACCCCAGGACCAGAATATAGCCGTGAGTTGGAGCCTACAGAGCACACTCAAGAGCACTCACTATCTGATGAAGAGCAAGAAGTGTCAAGTGGACAAAGACCACCGAAACCCTATGAACTACCACCCGGGTTTCTAGAACTCAAAAACAAACCGCCAGCCCCACGCACTAGGCAAACAGCTCGCAAGACCACAGGATTACCCCCACGCATCGCACCCCCACAGACTATAGCGGCTACCGGTGAGTCATCCACTGTTAGGAGAGTAGCAGCAGGTACCTCGGTGTTACCGGGTATACCTGTCATAACACCCGGAATGATGGAAGCGCAATCCCGACATCTGAGGCAGCTTACCTCCCATTCGATTACCTAGATGGACGGCTGAATTGCCAGCGCCACTCTATTAATGCTCTTACAGAAATAGCGGAGGATCAATACTAGCAAATATCGAGAGTGGAAGCGAACGCACAGGAGGGCATACGAAGAGTCTATGAACGTGTGAAGGCATTGGCAGTGTTAGCTTTGGCAGTCGGGGTTATGATAGGAGTGATGTTAGGAAGGAACCTCTGAGACGACCATTTCCTGATCTCTAAGTATTCTATTATTTATCTAAGAACTACTAATTAGGACTTATATGAATTATTGCTATATATGATTGGGAAATTTTGAGGATAGTATGTAAACCCAATCAAAACGATCTATGTATTACCAGATTTTGGGAAGTTTTGTAATCATTATATGTACCCAAAAATTTATCAATGGTAATGATCATATTATAAGAATATTTTCTGTCTTGATAGTATTATTTAGTGCCTGAAAAATATTGCATGATCATACTTAGCTTCATTAAGAAATAAACTTGATACGGACCATATTATCTTCACATCTTAGAACCATGCCTCCAAGAAGAGAAGAAGACATCAACCAAATGGTATTGGACCGAGTGTTAGCTACACTACCCAACATCGTTAGCCAAGTGGCAGCAGGCTTACAAGCTGGACAACATGCAAATGCGCCAAATAGAGACTGCAACTACAAAACCTTTAGGGCCTGCAACCCTAAGGAGTTTTATGGCACTAAGGGAGCAGATAGGAGTTTTGTGTCATTGGAGTTTAGGACAACGCTTAACTTGAAAACTGAAAATATGAAAGAAACATATACCATAGAGTTTGCTAATGGTCAGGAAGCTAGGGTTAAGGATATAATTATTGGTTGTACATTGAACTTAGCTGGTAAGACATTTAGTATAGACTTAATCCCTATTAAATTAGGAAGCTTCGACGTAATTATCGGCATGGATTGGCTTACTAAATATCGAGCGGAGATATGTTGCTTCGAGAAAATCATACGCATCCCTATGCCTAGAAGCGAAAAACTCATCGTATACGGACAAAAGTCGGGAAGAAATTTGAAAATAGTATCCTGCATAAAGATGCAGAAATACTTGAGAAATGGAAATGAGGCATTCTTAGCTCACGTCACTAGCAAGAATACAAAAGAGCAGCGCATTCAGGAAATTCGTGTAGTTCGAGATTTCCCTGAAGTTTTCCCCGAAGAATTACCAGGGTTACCTCCGAACCGTCAAGTCGAATTTCATATCGACTTAATTCCTGGAGCGGCGCCAGTGGCTAAGGCACCTTATCGTTTAGCTCCGTCAGAAATGCAGGAATTGTCAGCACAACTTCAAGAATTGCTTGACAAAGGACTCATCCGACCAAGCTCGTCCCCTTGGGGAGCTCCAGTCCTTTTCGTTAAAAAGAAGGACGGGTCATTACGGATGTGCATAGATTATAGAGAACTTAATAAGTTGACGATCAAAAATCGATATCCACTTCCCCGGATTGATGATTTATTTGATCAACTTCAAGGAGCCACGTACTTTTCAAAGATCGATCTACGCTCGGGATATCATCAGTTGCGAGTATGTGAGACAGATATTCCTAAAACAGCATTTAGGACTCGTTACGGACACTATGAGTTCTTAGTTATGCCTTTTGGATTGACAAATGCTCCAGCTATCTTCATGGATTTGATGAATAGGGTCTGTAGACCATATCTGGATAAATTTGTTATCGTATTTATCGACGATATACTCATTTATTCACAAAGCAAGGAAGACCACGAGCAGCATTTGAAGTTGGTGTTAACACTACTTAAGGACCAGAAGTTGTACGCGAAATTCTCTAAATGCGAATTTTGGATTCGCGAAGTACACTTTCTTGGTCATGTGGTTAACAAGAATGGGATTCACGTAGATCCGGCAAAGATTGAGGCAATCAAGCAGTGGGAAGCGCCAAAAACACCAACCGAAGTTCGCCAATTTCTTGGGTTGGCAGGTTACTACAGGCGATTCATAGCAAACTTTTCAAAGACTGCACAGTCGCTAACCACACTAACCCAGAAAGATAATAAGTTTATCTGGGGAGAAAAGTAGGAAGAAGCATTTCAAACTCTCAAGCACAAATTGAGTAATGCACCTGTTTTAACTCTACCTGAAGGAACAGATAACTTTGTGGTTTATTGCGACGCTTCACATCAAGGACTTGGGTGTGTACTGATGCAGAAGGATAAGGTCATCGCTTATGCATCAAGGCAACTAAACGTTCATGAGAAGAACTACACTACCCATGATTTGGAACTTGGAGCAGTGGTGTTTGCTCTTAAGATTTGGAGACACTACTTGTATGGCACTAAGTGCACCATCTACACTGATCACAAAAGTCTTCAACACATTCTAGATCAGAAGATGCTCAATATGAGACAAAGGAGATGGGTTGAGCTACTCAATGATTATGACTGCGAAATCAAGTACCATCCCGGCAAAGCAAATGTGGTAGCTGATGCTTTAAGCAGAAAGGAAAGAGTGAAGCCTTCTAGGGCTAGAGTTATGGGAGCAATGGTCCAAACCAGTTTAAAGAGTCGGATCCTGGAAAGCCAGAAAAAGGCATTACAGGAGGAGAACCTAAAGGACGAAGCTTTATACCGCTTGGAATCCCGATTCGAAACTAAGACTGATGGAGTGCGCTATTTTGAGAACAAAGTTTGGATCCCGAAATACAACAATACAAGGTTGACTATCTTGGATGAAGTTCATCAGTCAAGATACTCCGTACATCCCGGAACCGACAAGATGTACAAGGATCTTAAGGAATACTATTGGTGGCCGGGTATGAAAAGGGACATAGCTTTGTACGTAGGAAAGTGTTTAACATGTACAAGAGTAAAAGCTGAACACCAGAAACCGTCTGGGTTACTGCAACAACCCGAAATCCCACAATGGAAATGGGAACAAATCACAATGGACTTTATCACCAAGCTACCAAGAACAGCAAGATCTCACGATGCCATATGGGTCATAGTAGACAGACTCACTAAGTCTGCCCATTTTCTCCCAATCCGAGAAGACTACAAGATGGAAAAGCTTGCCCAAATTTATGTCAATGAGATTGTGGCACGTCATGGTGTGCCAACTTCGATTATTTCAGATAGGGATAGTCGATTTACCTCACGATTCTGGCAATCATTACAGAAAGCATTAGGTACTCGAATCGACTTGAGTACAGCTTACCACCCACAAACCGACGGGCAAACAGAAAGAACAATACAAACTTTAGAGGACATGTTACGGGCCTGTGTGATAGACTTTGGAGGGAATTGGGATGCTCACCTACCCTTGGTTGAGTTCTCATACAATAACAACTATCACACCAGCATACAGTGCGCCCCGTATGAAGCACTGTATGGGCGTAAGTGCCGATCTCATTTAAGCTGGGTAGAAGCGGGTGAACGACAGCTAATCAAACCCGATATTATTCAGGAAACCACCGACAAGATTGCTATCATCAAGGAAAGACTCAAAATGGCAAGAGATCGCCAGAAGAGTTATGCGGATAATAGGAGAAAGCCTTTAGAGTTTCAAGTTGGGGACAAGGTGCTTTTGAAGGTATCCCTATGGAAAGGCATTATTCGTTTTGGGAAGAAAGGGAAGTTGAGTCCTCGGTATATTGGACCCTTTGAAATTACTGAGAAGGTTGGCCCTGTAGCATATAAACTCAACCTACCATCAAAGTTGAGCGCTATTCATAATACCTTCCACGTATCAAACCTCAAGAAATGCCTATCCGACAACACATTGGTTGTACCAATAGAAGAGGTTCAAGTAACCGAGCAATTGCACTTCACAGAAGAACCAATAGAGATCTTTGACCGAAAAGTCAAACAGCTCAGGCGAAGCAAGATTCCCATAGTAAAGGTCAGGTGGAATTCGAGACACGGACCCGAATATACTTGGGAACGTGAGGATTACATGAGACATAAGTACCCCCACGTCTTTAAAGACAGTAGCACCAAGTAAATTTCGGGACGAAATTTCTTTAACTAGGGGAGACTGTGACAACCGTCACCAATCATAAAAAGGTTTGTCCCATATACTTTAAGTTTAAAATTCGATAAGTCCTCGATGATTTAGAAATACCTTTCGTAGCGTAAGTATATAAATAAAAGTACTAGTCCTTGTAAAAAAAATAAATAATAATAATAATATTTACGTCATACCTAAAAATCTTATTACATATTTAAATGTCCATTATAAGTTTAAATAAGTAGCAAGTACATTTTATGTAATGTAATAATAAAACATATTAAAAATGTTTATCTTACATTATATTAATAATAATAATAATATTAATAATAATAATAATAATAATATTTATAATATTAATAAAATAATAAAAGTCAAATTTATCATCATTTTATCAATACTTACACTCAACCTACTCTCAACCACCACCATCATCACCCTCACCACCCTCACCCCCCCCCCCCCCCCCCTCTCCTTCTCTTCTTTTGCCTATAAATACCCACACAACCCTTCTCATTTCTTCACCCATTTTCACGCCTCACTTTCTTACACTCTCACTCTCTCAAATTCTCTCTTCAAACTCTCAAGAAGATCAATAGAAAGAAGCAAAAGTTTTCTTCAAGTAAAGCACTCTCTTGAAGGTATAATCACCCATCCTTAATATTAGTTCTTGTACATTTGTATTCCCTTGAAAAAATCCACCATATTCATCATCTTCTTCTCTTATCCTCTTCTTGAATACAAGAAGATCAACTTATAAACACATGCATGCAATCCGATTAAAGGACTTTGTACTACCATTTGAAGTATGGATTTAATCCTACCAAATGTTGTAAGGCAATAAGCATGCATGTGGTTAGATCGTATAAACACATGCATGCAATCCGATTAAAGGACTTTGTACTACCATTTGAAGTATGGAGTTAATCCTACCAAATGTTGTAAGGCAATAAGCATGCATGTGGTTAGGTCTTATAAACACATGCATGTAACATCCGATTAAAGGACTTTGTACTACCATTTGACATATGGAGTCAATCCTACCAAATGTTGTAAGGCAAGAAACATGCATGTGGTCAATCTCTTTCTTCTTATTGAAAAAGATTGGTGAAAATGGTGGGTAATAATCAAGGATTGCAAATTTACAAAGACTTACAACGTTTAACCTTGCATGCAAAAATCTACTTATGATAAGTATAAAAATTCTTATTAATTTCAAAAATCATGTATGTATAAATATATATGTATTTTCGATTATGCATGTATGTGTGTTTGATTTTAAAAAAACCTATGAAATATGCTATTATGTAGTAATATATAAAAGAAAGATATACTTTTATTATATGTATATTTATGCATTCTTATTTAAGAAGATAACTCTATAATGTATTCATATATTATCAAAGTTAGTCATAAATACATATAATAATGTTTTGTGTCCTTATTTTCTTTAAAAACTACTATATATATATATTTCATTAAAATACATATAATTATATCATAAGACAAGTTTTACATAAATGATATAAATATATATATGAGTGTTGCATGTTTTCAAAAATCAACTATATATAGATATATATATATTTTCGCATATATTACCTATATATGTAGAAGATAAAAATAATTAGAGATTAATGATAACTACAAGTGAGAATTACCTAGACTTTAAAATACTTCAAACATTAACATTATACCTTTATAAAGAGTTGTACTCTAATAAGGACCTTACGGTGGACAATTAACATAATAGGATAAAGGTGTTGACGAATTTAAAGAACTAGTAGGACTTCCTATTACTTGCCAAGCTTCACGAAAGGTGAGTGTTCACAACCCCCTTTTTAAATACCTTTACTCATATATTTGGGGTGAAAGCATGATTATATATAAATGTTTTATTTATTGCCATCATAAATATTTTAAATCACGCGCAATGGTAGTATTATACTTGCTGATGTACTTGGGTTTTAATACATTATCCATTAACTACCACTAAAGGGGCCTATGGTACATGTAGATAGCGCTATTTGGGGTCGACTTCCCCCACTTATGGTTGACGAACCATAGGTGTACTTTACCTACTTCCAACGTCATCTATTTCGGGCGTTGGGTTCAAAAAAATATATATATATCAAGGCAGTATGTCGATAGGATTGGAAAAATGGCTCAAGGTTAGTAAAACATCCCATGTATACTCAAAAACCACGCGTATAAATTGGGCAATAAACTGTGGTTGGATTAACGTCTCCATCCTTACAAAAATTGGTTGGGTTCAAAACCCCAACATTATACTTTATTACTTTTGCATTAAAATTTCATTTTGTGCATATAAACCTGTGTCCTCACCAACTCTCGTAGTTTACCTCTCTTTTACTCATGCCTTTCAGGTAACCTTCGCTAGGTCTTAGAGCACGTTAGAGCATATCATGTGTGGATTCATGAAACGAATTTCCAATCGGCTATTTTTATTTTTATATCAAAGACAATATTCCATTATCAGTACTGTATTTGGATAATTGTATTTTGATTTTATCTTAATTATTCTGTTATGGTTGGAAATTTTCTGTTACCTTGTGCTATGAGACCTATTGCTGTGACATCTCGTGTTTCCGCTTTAGCGGGGTGTGGCACACTACCATAAACATTTAAGGTTTTCATGTGAAAATCTGGAAATCGAGTTTGGTGATCATCTTTGTATCTATTTTTGTCCCCATTTGAGGTTTTTCATGTGATTATGTGTTGTTTGTTTAGATTTGTTAGTTTGGTGTTCATCTGGTTTTGTCTAGATTTCTTCAGATTTTGGTTTGACTCTCACCTGAAAATTGATTATGTGTGGTTTGTTTATATCTGTTAGTTTATGTCTTCAATTGGTTTATTCATCATCTGCCATTTCATCTTCATTATGTTTAGATTTGTTCATCTTTATCATTCAAGTCTTCAAACCTTCAACAAGAATTTAAAAAAAATAAAAAATAAAATAAATATGATAATTAACATGTTGAGGAGGTTAAAGGTAAACAAATGGGTAAAAATGGAAACCAAACAAAACTTAAGGATTAAAATGATAATTAAATGGAACTTTAATGTTTAAAGCATTCAAAATATAACTTTGATGGTTAAACCGAAATTGAAGTTAAACTTTGATGATTATACCATATTTCATCCTACTGAATATATTTGGGTGAAATGTAATTCCATGACAAAGAATTCTCATGATCGCAATTTTGTTATGCTATGTGGGAAGTTTGGAGATGGTGCAACAAACTTGTTTTCGGTGAATCTCTAAAGGTCAAGTTAGAATTTTTATCTGGTTTCTAATAAGTATTGTAAGGCTTTGTTTGTTGTTTAAAATAAGGTATATTTTAAAGAAACGTTTGCGTGCCCGCAGGCGTTTCTAATAAGTTTGTTTGTTTTTTCAACGAAATGGTTGCGCGCCCGCAGATGTTTCTAATAAA
This sequence comes from Pulicaria dysenterica, assembly GCA_947179395.2. NCBI lineage: Eukaryota > Viridiplantae > Streptophyta > Magnoliopsida > Asterales > Asteraceae > Pulicaria > Pulicaria dysenterica. The sequence continues at coordinate 19,721,062 of OX359290.1, read as the reverse complement.
CTTGTTATATATGACATTATTTTGTCTTACTTTTGCTTATTTTGAGAAGCTAAAAACTATATTTTTTTTTCACAGACCTTCTAAATCACATCTTTTTCCAAAGATATAAAATAAGACACAAGACAATTATATCATTAAAAATAAATAACACCCAAGTTTTCTTAGATTCTAGCTTGTGGTCTTTGAGTGAATTTGCTTGTTTATTGGGTTGAATATACAGGCTGTAACTAACTTTTATCTTTTTTGAAAAGCTTTCTTGGTGAGGTTTCTCATTTATTTGGTTAAAGCCGACAATTCCTGATCTGACACGAAACATGATCCGAACACGAAACGAAAAAAAATGACACGAACCTGAAATGGGTCAAAACCAGGTCAACACGAAGTTGACACGAAAATAAATAGGTCGGGTTAGGGTTAACCCGACAACCCGAAAATGACCCGTATAAGGGTAAAACTAAAAATTATAAAATTTTCTTTAATACTTAAAATTAAAATTTCAAAAAGGAGATTGTGAATTCAAATGAAAAGTGACATCTTAGGCAATAAAATCCGATAAACAAAAGTACAAAATCTTTAAAAGCTAAAAACTTAAATAAACAATAAAAGATTTAAACCTAAACAATATTACATCATTTTGTTATTTTGACTATATTGTTTTGGACTTTTGGTACTTTGACGTTTGTCAACTTGGTAAGATTTAAACCTAAACAATATTATAGTGATGATGATTTAAATCAAGACCATTTGGAACCCACCCAATCCGATATTCCTTCTGAGAATACCGTGTTAAGAAGAAAAAAAACTTGCTTTTTGAAATTGGATAACTTTCTTTAGGTTATTTAAGTTCATGGTTTGTAGCCTTTGTTCACTAGTTAGTACTTTTGTATTAAAGCTATTAAATTGTAGTGATATTCGATATTTTAATCACTAATTAGTAGAGAAAATTGGAAATAGACAAATAATTCAAAATATTTATGACGAAAACCGTACTGGAAAACGAATTTGAAAACCGTAATTTGAAACCCATAATCAAAAACTGTACCCGAAACCCGTATTCGAAAATCAAAAAAATACTAGTCAAATACAGTTGACCGAAATGGGTCGACACGAAACACGACCCGAACCCGGCACGAAAAAAAATGATACGACTCGAACATGACACGGAAATAAATGGGTCAGAATTGGGTTGACGCGAAACTAACCCGATCCCGAACGACACGAACCTAATAACAAAACCCGACCCAAATTACCTGCTTTAGTTTTGGTGAGCCCCCTCAATATAAGTTGTGATTTGCTTTAAAAAAATAATTTTGTTATCCTGTTAGAAGTCAAAACATAAAAGGTGTACTTGGGTTGTACAAGTGATGATGAGTTAAAGCTATATGATTATATATCTGATAATTGAGATTCCAATTTTATTAATGTCACCCAGAACAACAAAAAGAATAAAAAGGGAAGGCCCCGGGAGTCATTTTCTTGAGAGTAAGCCTACCCACAAAAGAGATAAGTTATTATTATTTTTTTTTACTTTTAAGGAGTCAATTTAGACACATTTAGTTAAATCTTTTCATCCGTTTACTCTACACCTATTTCTTTCTACTAGAAATCCAAGATAGAAGAAATAAAGTTGATCATGCAAACATTTTATCTAAGGCGCCATTTATCAAACTTCCTCATTATTCCCTCCGATATTATAAGATATATAAGATAAGATGACATATCAACATTTGAATATATTTATATATCAACTGGGGTAGGAATATACTAAAATATTAGCTATGCTACAAAAAGTTTGGAGAGATGTGAGCCACATGATTTAGATCAAAAATCAACAAAAGGGATCCAAACTCGTAACCGCCAATTAAGGGCAATTCAGGGAATGCAAAAAAAGCAGCGTAACTTTCTTTTGGTTTCTTTGATTCAACAGCATCATGTTTGCCCTAGAACCCAGTTTCATTACCATCAAATGCACAAAATTAACAACATAACACATCATATTTTACAGATGCACAATTAAAAGAAAAGCAACAACAGATGAACCAAATACTTGATGCACATTAATTTCAGAAAGTAGTTCAAAAGAAAAATAAAAGTGTATACAATCGCAAAACCTAAATCTTGATACATGACAATTTCCCGAAGCAGAGACTGAATCGCGCCATGAACATTGTTGTGCACGATAATAACACCATATTCAATTGTTGTGCATCAAAGTCTTTGCTGTGCACAGATATTGAAAGCACAAAGATGGGATACACTATTTCGATGTCTCATATGAGTGTGGCAGTGGTGGTGAAGCCCTAATATAATATATGATGGCGGCAGCGAAACCCTAAACTGGGCGAAAAGTAGCGAAGCAATATCCAGAAATTCCTTAGATTTGAAGCAGAGATTGAAGAAGAGAGAACAAATGGTGGTGGTATCCTCTAAAAACTATTAGAAGTTAGTCTATTAGGACCGGCGAAGGGGAGGGAGACAGAGGTGGACTCGAAGCGTCACATGAAGGAAGGCGGTGGTATATGGTGAAGTGAGGGAGGCAGAGGTATGGGAAGCAGTCGCATGGAGAAAGGCGTATATGGTGGTGGCGGCATATCCTTTAGGGTTTTCCTGATAACGTGAGAGATAGAGAGAGAGAGGAGGGGGACGTGGGAGAGAGGATTTGCACAAATATAGGGTTAATAAACACTGTACTAAATTAACCTTTTAGCTAAAAGTACATGTGTTACGCTAATATTGCTCCTTACCCTATTTACCTTTATTTTCTTTTTATTTAAACCTAATTCTATCAACTGGTCTAATAAATTTAAGAGTTAATTACTGAAATGGTCCATGTGGTTTGCACAAAGTCACTGATTTGGTCTTTTAACTTAAAAAAGTACTAGGATAATCCTTTACTGTAGCAAATAAGGGTAACACCACTTTTCTAAAATAGCTTTTAAAACTCTATTACTACATAATTAGCACTTTAAAATAACAGAGTTTGCGGAAAACATGTTTAAATCACTTTAGTGCTAATAGCTACACAAAAGTAGTGTTAAAAGTACTCTTTTCAAAAGCTTGGAGCTATCCGACTCTGTAGAGCACTGGGGCCTTACCCTTACTGGAAACTGATTCACCTGCATCCAAAACATACTAAATCATATCAAATACTATAACATAGTGCTACTGAACCTCTGAACAGTAGCCTTTTACTTCACATATCAACATACAATTGATATACTATTCACTTAGTGCACGTACATATACTAATCTGATTAAAGGTAGGTACACTCACCTTAACAACAATTAAACATCTATTCTCTATCACTGAAACGTTAACTCTTATTGCCTACAAGCAATAAACAATACTATATAAACATCTGAACTCAACTGGGAAGGACACTGATCAAACATCAGCACAAACAACTGAACTGAATTCTGGACGACCGCTTGCGACCGCAAGCATTACACATGCGACCGCAAGGGTCCTTAACTACCTCCTTACGATCGCAAGGGAAATCCTATGCGATCGCAAGGGTCTTAAACAACCAAAACACTACACCACTTCTTGCGATCGCAAGGGGGTAGTTAAGGACCCTTGCGGTCGCATGTGTAATGCTTACGGTCGCAAGCAGTCGTCCATAATTCAGTTCAGTTGTTTGTACTTATGTTTGATCAGTGTCCTTCCCAGTTGAGTTTAGATGTTTATGTAGTATTGTTTATTGCTTGTAGGCTATAAGAGTTGACGTTTCGGTGATAGAGAATAGCTGTTTAATTGCTGCTAAGGTGAGTGTACCTACCTTTAATCAGATTAGTATATCTACGTGCACTAAGTGAATAGTATATCAATTGTATGTTGATATGTGAAGTAAAAGGCTATTGTTCAGAGGTCCAGTAGCACTATGTTATAGTATTTGATATGATTTAGTATTTTGTGCATGCAGGTGAATCAGTTTCCAGTGAGGGTAAGGCCCCAGTGCTCTGCAGAGTCGGATAGCTCCAAGCTTTTGAAAAGAGTACTTTTAACACTACTTTTGTGTAGCTATTAGCACTAAAGTGATTTAAACCTGTTTTCCGCAAACTCTGATATTTTAAAGTGCTAATTATGTAGTAATAGAGTTTTAAAAGCTATTTTAGAAAAGTGGTGTTACAACTTAGTATAAGAGCCAAGGTTTAAGGGATTTGGACACACACGAGTGTGATGTCTGAACTTAAACCGTGGTTTTGAGGCCAGGAGGAGCTATCCCTGGGGCAGTAGTCTTTGTGAGCATACGGTTAGTAGAAGTTTATGATTTGTTATCAGTTTTACAGATCGAGCATGAGTATCAATGTTTTGCATGTGTAATAGTTATGTGACTAAGTACTAAATGGCAATATGTTTATATGATATCAGAGAAAAGAAGAATGTTTAACAGATATAATTGGTTATGCCATATACGTGACCTAAGCTTGTGAATCGGGGTATTCCGTGACGGTATTAAGAACAATTATGTATAATATGTTCCTCACAACGCCTGGCCAGTGTATGTAAAGAACATGTGATATGCAGTTGAGCTTAAGATTGCCATGTCAGTACCTTGTGAATCAAGTGAGGGTAAGGCCCCAGTGCTCTGCAGAGTCGGATAGCTCCAAGCTTTTGAAAAGAGTACTTTTAATACTACTTTTGTGTATCTATTAGCACTAAAGTGATTTAAACCTGTTTTTCGCAAACTCTGATGTTTTAAAGTGCTAACTATGTAGTAATAGAGTTTTAAAAGCTATTTTAGAAAAGTGGTGTTACAACTTGGCAGGGAAGGACAGTCGGCACTGCAGGCTATCCAGCACTGTTCGAACAGCAGCTGTAAAACTCCATTTTTCTCATCTTCAACCATTCTAAATCTGTTTTTAAGCATAAAAACACTTCCCAACCTGTACTACTATTTCAAACACAACTAAACAACAACAAAAACACTTGAACACCATACAAACCAAGGATTCAAACTATGAATCCATTTCTTGACCTAAAACTTCAAAGAACTCAAAAAGAATTCATACCTCTTGCTTCTGAATCACTAAATGACTGAAATCATCTAAAAACTTATTGTTTTCTTGATCAAAATTCGAACTTTCACTTGTGGATGTGTGTGTTCGTGAGTGTGTTTTTGGTTACTAGAGTTTTGACTACCAAAGAGTCAAACAAAGCTTATTAAGTATCTATAACTTTCTTAGTTTGGCACAAATGGTCCCTGAACTTCTCAAGTTTCTGAATTGGCAAAACTAACCCCTTAACTTGTAATCAATTTACACAAAAATTGGTATAAACTCATATCTAGGAACTTATGAACTTTGGGGTGTTACAATAAGTCCCATACGCAGTCCATCAATTTAACTTCTATCAATTGCAGCCGTTAACCTTCTTTTAAGAAGGGGCATTTTAGTCATTTCGTATTACACATGGACCATTTCAGTCATTTTGTAAACCACAGGGACCATTTCAGTAATTAACTCTTTTTTTATAATATATATTTGAGTTAATTACACAAATGGTCTCTGTGGTTTACCAAATGTCTCATGGGTAGTTCCTAAACTTCAAAAATTACACCCACAGTTTCCGTGATTGTCATTTTGACCTAATGTTAGTCCCCGTGGTTGTCAATTTGTCCCAATTTAGTCCATTTTTAACTAAGCCGTCTAAATTGGACGTTAACCCCTATTTTTTAAAGAGGTATTATAGTCTTTTTACCCTTTTTTAAAATTTTTATATCATTTTAAATTATTGTCATGTCAGTCAAGTCACTCTCTCTCATCTCTCTCCTCTCTCTCACTCTCACTCTCACTCTCACTCTCACTCTCACTCTCACTCTTTTCTCTGTCAACTCTCTATCTTCATCACACACACACTCTCTATCTTCATCTTCATCCTTCCTTCCACCAAGATCTCAGCATACTCCCTCTCTCTCTCTCACTCTCAGTCTCATCTCTGTCTCTCTCTTACTCATCATCGAAACCACCATGAAATGGTGGTGGTCCAGATCCCTCCCCACGCATCTCTCTCTTAGTCTGATTTGCAACTGAATCAACGGGAGAATACCACCACCGCCCATCACTCTTTCACCGAAAAAGTCCATCGCCGCCGCCAACCACCTCCTCCGCCTGTATCACCTTCACTCTCTCTCGTTCTCTCTCTCGGTCGTAACAACCGCTACCCGCCGCCTCTCTCTCAACCCCAACCACCTCCACCGCCTTCATCCCCATCGTTACACAACCGTCGTGATTCTGTCATACATCCACCGTCATCACCAGCATTCGACACACACGAAACCACCAGAAGATTAAACACCCTAACTGCTTCTGATTCAGATCTGGGCAACCCTCCGCCCACCGCTTCGGCTTCAGATCTTAGGGTTTGCATTTCACCGTAACAACTGCTTCCGCTTCAGATCAAACACCGTAACAACTGCTTCCGCTTCAGATCTTAGGGTTTTCATTTCATCTTCTGTTACAGATCTGAATCAATTTAGTGTTTGCATATCATAGTGTATTCTGTTGCAGATCTGAAGTCGATTTAGAGTTTGCATTTCATTGATTTCTGTTTAAATGATTTGGGTTTCTCGATCTGGGTTTCATCTGAGAGTGAGAGAGAGAAAGAGAGAGAGGAGAAAGATGAGAGTGAGAGTGGTACGCTGGTGTTGGTGGTGTTTTCATGGTGGTTACGGAGGAGGAGAGAGTTGACGGTGGAGAAAGATGTGAGAGAGAGAGAGAGAGGTGAGAATGATGTGAGAAAGAGTGTGTGTGAAGGAAGAGAGAGAGAGAGTGTAGGACCCATCATAAATAACTCTTATTTTAATTATTGAGGGGTAAAAAGACGATAATACCCCCATAAATATGGGGGTTAACGGTGATTTAGACGGAGCAGTTAAAAATGGACTAAGGGGGCGTTTGGTTCATTCTTTGATTTTGAGGGGAATGAGATTTATGGATGGGAATTGCATTTGGGGGAAATTCATTTGGTGGGATTTAAAATCCCATTCCTTTGTTTGGTTCACCTCATCCATCCAAGACACCACCAAACTGCCGGCCACCTCACCGCCGACGACCATTAATAGCTCGGCGACAAAGAAGGTGAAGATGAAGGTTTCTGACCACCAACAATGGTGTGTTTCTGTTCGAATGGTTGACAGAAAAGGTGAAGGCGAAGGTTCGACGGAAGGCGAAGGTTCGACGACCACGGCGGCTAGGGTTTCTGCGGCGATTAGGGTTTCTTCGTATGCGAAGGCGAAGGTAAAGGTGGGTGGCGACAGCTAGGGTTTCTCGAGGCGATGGTTTCTAGGGTTTTTTCGAGGAAGACAAAGGGGGTGACAGACGACAGAGATGGTTGACAGAGAAGGTGAAGGCGAAGGTTCGGCGACCACGACGGCTAGGGTTTCTTCGTAGGCGAAGGTGACAGACGACAGATACGACGGAATAATCTCAGTCGACGAAAGGCTTTCTACCGTTTCTGTGAGGTTCGCCGGAATAATCGCCGGATGGTCGTCGGAGGTTGCTGGAGCAAATGCATCAGTGGTGGGATTTCAAAATACCAGGGGGGTGAGAGGATTTCTAAATTCCTCATTCATGGGATTTGAAGGATTCCCAGGATTTGAAATCCTCCTTCAAATTTACAAACCAAACACCTCATTTCAAAGGATTTGAAATCTCATTCTCTTGAAATCCCACGAAATACCACGAACCAAACGCCTCCAATGGGACAAAATGACAACCATGGGGATTATATGTGTAATTTTTGAAGTTTAGGGACTGCCCATGGGACATTTGGTAAACCACATAGACCATTTGTGTAATTAACTCTTATATTTCTTAAATATCTTTTGTTTTTTTAGTTTCCTTTATGCTTTTTTTCATTTATTTTAGTTATTATTTCTTATGTTATTAATTTTTTTTGGTTATTAGTTAAATAAATATCACTAAACATCTTAGGAATTCTCTTTTTTATTTTTCATTGCTTTTTTTATATCTTTGTGAAGATTCTTTTTATTTTTCTTTTATAGTTTTAAGTACTATTTTAAAATTTTATTTTCTTGGCTTGATTATTATTATTTTTTTATTTTGTTACATTTTACTATTCTAAATCGTTTTTTACTTTACCATTATGTTTCATTTTTATATGTTTTTATTATATGGTTGAAATTGTTTAACACAAAGAACATTTTACTAATGCTTTATTATGACATATAGAGTTTTTTAGTGTTCATATATACCAAATATGTTTCTAAAAGAGTCTTACATGTGTAAAATTTTGAACAAAATGGGCATAATAAAACATTTTTATAAACATAAATAGGTATAATGATATATTTTTTGAACATTAATGAACATAGTACAACTTTTGTGAACTTGATATGTATATCCAAAAAAGCTTCATGTCTCATAAAACAATACATGAAAAACGTTTTTCGTGATGAACAACTTAAATCCATTATTATACTAAACTATAAGATTTCATAACAATGAAAACGAATTTGAAGAAATACATAAATATTATAAATCCTATAACACAATATCAACTTATATATTTTAATTTGTACGGAATTAGCTTTTATGTTATTTGATTATGTATTAACGTTAGCTTATCTTTTGTAGATTATTATTTTTTAGTGTGGTAGAGACTCTTTATAGAAAAAAAATACATAAATATTATAAATTAAACACAACCTAAATTTTTTTTATCCCGTAGCAAAGCACGGGAAAAGATAACTCGTTATTATACATTTTTAAAAAATGTTTTTATATAATTACTTACAATGCAAAAAAATTTAGAATGTTTATAATTTATGTGTTGATTAAAAAAGAAATAAAATTTAACTTACTTATGATCACTTATTGTCCAGTAAGTTTAAAATTAATTCTTGAGGTTATTTAGTTATAATATTTGCCATTTCAATCCTACAAGATTGACACCCTTTTTTAATATATAAGATTATTAAGTTTATTGGAATCAACTAAGATTTTAATAAAAGATTATAACACATGTTTTTTATGAATGAACAAAGAGAATTCTTTAAAGAAAATAAAAAAATAATGGTCAAAATGAAACATAATAGTCAAGTAAAAAAGGATTTAGAATAGCAAAATATAACAAAATAAAAAACATAATAATCAAGCCAAGAAAATGAATTCTTAAAATAATACTTAAAAGTATAAAAGAAATAAAATATAAAGGATCTTCACAAAGAGATAAAAAAAGCAATGAAAAATAAAAAAAAAGAATTCCTAAGATGCTTAGTAATATTTATTTAACTAATAATTAAAAATATATTATGAACATAAGAAATAACAACTAAAATAAATGAAAAAAAAGTATAAATGAAACTAAAAAAAAGAAAACAATAGAAATTTAAGAAATATATATTATAAAAAAAAGTTAATTACTGAAACGTTCCATGTGATTTGCAAAATGACTGAAATGGTTCCTGTGTAATGCAAAATGACTAAAATGCTCCTCCTTAAAAGGAGGTTAACATCTGCAATTGACGGAAGTTAAAACGAGGAACTGCGTATGAGACTTATTTGTTACAGTAGGGACTATCCTAGTACTTTTTTAAGTTAAGGGACCAAATCAGTAACTTTGTGTAAGCCACATAGATCATTTCAGTAATTAACTCTAAATTTAATACATCCAAACATCATAAGGAATAACATCGACAACCATGAGTTTTATGTGATTAGGTTATGTTTGTGTTTATCTCGTTTAATAATTAATGTAATTTAAGAATTTACATATAACATAATCCATTGTGATTAAATAATTAAATTAATAGTAGCCGCATTAAATAAGTTATTATGAAAATCAATATTATTGCATAAATCTATAAATTTTGGCTTTGAAATTTTGTAAAATCAACGGAATGAAATAATACAAAACTTATTATTATAAAATTCTAATTATATTGATCGTTGAAGATAAATATTATTTTTTCGTGCTTTATCTTTTTACCTTATTTTCCTGTCAATTCAATAATTAATATATGTAATGCCTTTGTTTATTTCATCGCTTAATTTTAATACTTATCTTAATTTAACAGATTTGAGAATAATTAGAAATTCAAAAATTTATTACCAAAAACAAGATAAATTGTCAACGAATGAAATTAGAAAAACTGAAAATCATATTTGAAATTAGGGGTGAACAGGGGTACTGTAAATACCGAACCGTACCGGTATCGTACCGAAACAGGTACCGGTACCGAATTAGAGTTTTCGGTCCGGTACTCGGTACTTGAAATATTGTTAAATTGGTATTCGGAACTCGGTATTCTCGGTATTCGGGACTAGTATCGAACCAACTAAGTAAAATAGGTACTCGGTTGGTACCGTATATGAATTCTCGGTACGGTATTCGGTACCATCTTTGAATCAAATTCGGTATTCGGTAAAATTAATACCGGTACCGGTTGGTATCGGTTGCTCACCCCTATTTGAATTTCATATATTGAAGCAAATAAGAAATTAGAAAAACTAAAAATGAAAATCATATAAGAAAATCGGGGAAAAAATTTCGAACACTTTTTTAGTAAATGGGTTAACACAAAACACGACTCAAACTCGACACGAAAAAAGTAATACAACCCAAATCTAATATTAAAATTAATGAATTCGACACGAAACCAACACGAATATGATACAAATTAATAAACTTAAATGTAGTGTACATTTGAGAAGCAACCAATTTGACATGTTGAGAAAGAACGGTAGATTTTTCGGAGTTCATGTTCAGATCCGTACAGAAAGAAACACACCCTCCAATAGACTCTGCGCCTACTACACAAAAAATTCATTTTTCCGAAAGTAACATCTATCCAAGCGATTAATAATCTTTGAAACCGAGCCAAAGCCGTTCAACAATGGATGTCGATCCCAGACAGTACGAGCAAATCGTAAGTTTGATTAATTTCACTATTTTTCGTTTATCGATCCACTGAATCTTTGAAAACTGCATGATTTGTTGGTCAACGATGACTGTTTGCGATTGATTGATTGATTGATGCCAATGATAATGGTTCCGTTGATGTTGTTCGGTTTTTGCTTTCTAGGGCTCATAATTTTATTAGTGTAGGTTTTTGCGTCTCTGTCTAGGCAAATGAGTTTCCTTTGACGTCTATTAGTGAGGTTTCTTTGCATAATCTCCGACACAAAAACCTAATATTTGAATTGTGAGCAGAATCCCTCAAAAGTAGACTGGAATATGTATTGATAGTTGGAATCCTCATTGTTGCTGATTTTTTTTTCTTTTTTGACTTCAATCTGCAAGGATATATTTTTCCATAGTGATTCTCCAGGATTTAAGACTCTCGGCCCAAGTCTGGTTGACATCCCCATATTTTTGAATAAATTTCTTCTTTTAAGACCAGATGAGTATGTTAGTTAGGGACAATGATGGGTATTAGGGAGCTAGAGGATACAATAATTGGAGCTGCAACATTATATATACTTGAAAGTGTTCTTGAGAATGTTGGGCCAATTTTGAAGAATGTTACAGCCCTTATTCCAAGTTTCCAACATTTAAGGCCGTCGTCAAATTTTTCGTATATAAAGGATAAAGGATGTATGTATTCCTGCTAGGCATTCTTGAGGACCTGTGGGGTCATCCTCCATTGTTCCCCGAATGGGCGACGATCCGCATTTTAAAGTAACATTAGTTTGCAGTGAATGAACTATCTTTCTATTTTTTTTTTCTCATGGCTAAGTGTAGCTTTTGCTTGGAAACCACCTTGTTCATTGTACGCCAAATTATATTTCATTAATTTGACTTTAATTTTGAAAAGTAGAAAATAGACTCAAAGTTTACATGTAGTAATATTTGCTTCTGTTTTTGAACAAGTGCACTCAATGACGATGAGGCTTTATTGCTGTTAACTAAGTGATTGATCGTGGTGGTAGCAGATGATAGAATCAATAATGACGGATACATTCCCTTTAGAAAAATAATACGTGTACATTAATATATTACAGAATAGCTTCATGGTTTTTGTAAGGGTAGTAGAAGAAAGGATTCCTCGAATTTTTAACTTGGTGCTGATATCACACACATAATACTGCTGGAGCATCAAGTAAGAAGACTTTTCATATTTATTCTACGATGTGGCCATGTAGGAGTGGATTTTACTTTGTTAAAACTTTTGGTAAAGAAGATAGTTTGGGAGCTTGTTGTTATGTAGCTTTGCTATACTCATTCTTGCATATTTTATTTAACATATTCCTCTAGGAAACTCCCGACCTCAAGGTTTATTGGTGATTCCAAAGTATATTTTGACAAATGCGCTGCCATTTCTTCTTTTCACTTCTTTTTTCTATGCCCTTTTTTTAATTAATAGATCAAACGTGACTTTCTAATGGATCCATGTAGCGGACTTTTGGCCAACATATCCAGACCAGTTAGCCTTAGTATGCTAGATTTGAAAATCCCTCGGGTCTACTTGTCTGAATCCAAAAGGCCACATATTAATTTAGGCATATAACTCTTGTAAGCAACACACAAGCTTGTAAAACTAAAGAATCAATCTCAAACTATTTTTTTGTCAAGATTCAGCTATCTCATTATTTATTGTGGTAACTCACGATACCGACACGCTGGAAGGCTATATTATGTTTATTATGCAAGACTTTTTGTACTCTCTAATTTATTCAAAATTGAAAGTATGAAAAGCCACAAACACTCACACATAAAATCTAAACATAATCCCGTTACCGAATTAAATTATTTGTATTAACAATTCAATTAACAATTAGCGACGTGTCTAAAAATAAATTTTTTGGCACAATTGGCATAGCTCACACTTGAACCAGCAACTAGTTAAGTTTTAACCCCAACCCCACACTAAAAAATTTGCATTGTCCTCATTGCAATCATAAAAGCATAAAAATGTGGAAACACACATAGGAATTTAAAGGAACGAAACTCCCTAGGGGTTGTCGGCGACAGATCAATTGATCGAATTTTGATGTTCATCATATCATCAAGATAAAAAGATACTGAAAGCAACAAAAATAGAACACACAAACAGAAAGCAAAGCAAAGAAATAAATCTAAATAAAGAAACATCGACGAAAATACTAGATTGAAAATGAAACCATTACAAACCAATTGCAAACCACAAGCGCATTTTAAACCATAATAGATAAATACACCAAAGCTTCACTAAATCACCAAACACACGGCGGACTATTAAGGCGGTGGACGCTGATGAGGAGGCTGCTGGCCTGGGAACAAATAAATATACATACCAGTCAGACTCAAAAGACCGACTCTCGTATGATGCTGGTTGGTTCGGTTCCCATCTGGACAGGGGGTGGAATTCCGGCGGCTGGGGCTGTTGCTGTTGGAACCATCCTTGCAGCATTTGGCGTTGATAGTTCAACTCGTGTTGTGTTCCCAGTGCGCATCTGTTGGAGTTCGTAAGTGTGCGATGGTCAGCCGCCAGCTGATTGACTCAGGACAGTAAATCCGGATCCGGTTCTAACTGGCCAAACCTGTTGAACATGTTCTGGTAGTCAGTTTGGGGGTCGTAACCCCTACTAGTCGAGCCCGAGGCCTCCGCATGATGATGTTGATGACGTGGTGGCGACTGATGCGGCTCCTCCTCTTCTTCCTCTTCTGAGCTCTTCGATGATACCCATACCTACTGCCCTCTTCAGTGCGCGGGGACAATCACATTCATCCCGAAAGGTGGGAACGATCTATGTGCATCATGTCCTCCATATGGTTCATTGAATGGATCACCCGGTCCGACAAGATGTTGTAATATTGGGTCAGTCGGGTGACGTAGGGGGCGCCACAGATGTGGCTGGTACTTTTTGGTCCATAGATATTTGGCTAAAACTGCAGGAATGTTTGTGAACTTATTCTTGTCAGATTGCTGATCGAATAGCGAAACATCCTGCCTATTCACTTTATTACCCTCTGTCCTACCATTAATTATGCACGCAATCATCGGTGAAGGACCTGGTTTATTGGTGCTTTGATGTCTATGGCCTTTGTATTTTTCGAGTTAAATCGGCCGTTTCTCAGTAGGCTTCATGTGTCTACAACCGAGAAGTTTGGGCCGGGAAAATCTTCGGCCTCATCTAGGTACTCCATGAAGCAGGGGTTTTGCAGCTGCTCCCTTGTGTGGATGCCTAACGCCACCGCGAATTCGGAAAGAGACGTGTGTCTCATGACTCCTCCCAGGCGAACCAGTAGTCCTGAAAGAAGTCCCTCTGTATCGGGTCAAAGGTGACGGTACATAAAAACTTGAGGGAGAGTTCTTTATAGATAGGCACTCGTAAGTTTAGGACAACGTCCTAAGCTGTGCAGCGGAACCCCACGATACGTCTATCGCTAGCAGCTTTCGCTGTAGATGCCTTTTGATTTGTACATCCATTCCTAAGCTTTCCATGAAGCTCCAGTCAAGTGTGCGTGCGTGAGTCAAGTGGGTGGTCAAAGGCTGAGTTAATGAGTGTGATGTGACCAACCCCCTGCACGAAAGAGACAAAGTTGTCAAAAGCTGCCCTACACCGAGGTGCTGCTGCACGACATGTGCTCTATGGGACCCACCCACTTCACCTACTCTGTCAAGATGGGACAATTCAGTGCGAAAGAAGACACCATGTTGTCAGCCATAGCCCACGCCGAGGAGCATAGTGCACAACGTGCACTCCTGATACGGAATCTTTTTTTCTTTTGTGAGTTGTGCCTCACGCCGTGTAGACGGTCCCACGTCATGTGCCATAGACTATACCGTACGCACACTTGACTGGAGCTTCGTCGTAGGCAGCACTTTCTGACCGCACGCACACTTGACTGGAGCTTCATGGAAAGCTTGGGAATGGCTGTATAAATTAGAGGGTATCTATAGCGAGAGCTGCTAGCTATAGACGATATCGTGGGGTTCCGCTGCATTTCTTGGGACACTGTCCTAAACTTACGAAAGTGTATCCACAGAAAACACGCCCTCGAGTTGTTTTGTATCGCCACCTTTGACCTGACACAGAGGGACTTCTTTCAGGACGACTGACTTCATTTTCGCCTAGAAAGGGTCATGACACATGTTTTTTTCCGAATTTGCGGTGGCGCTAGGCATCTACACAAGACAGCAGCTGCAAAACCCCAACTTCATGGAGTACCTAGATGAGGCCGAAGATTTTCCCGACCCAAAATTTTCAGTTAAAGACTCATGGAGCCGACTGGGAAACGGCCAGTTTAACTTGAAAAATACTAAGGCCATAGACATCAAAGCACCGGTAAACCGGGTTCTTCACCGGATAATTGCCTACACAATTAATGGCAAGACAGAGGGCAATAAAGTGAATAGGCAGGATGTTTGACTACTCGATCAGCTTTCTGACAAGAATAAGTTCACAAACATTCCTGCAGTTCTAGACTTCTAGCCATATATCTGTCAGAGGCATGTGGACCAAAAAGTACCAGCCACATCTGTGGTGCCCACTATGTCACCCGTCTGGCCTCATTTTACATCTTGTCGGACCGGGTGATCCAGTCAATGAACGAGATGGAGGACATGATGCACATAGATCTACCTTCCCAGAGTGAATGTTATTGTCCCCGCGCACAGGAGAGGATAGTGGGTATGGGCATCATCGGAGAGCGCAGAGGAGGAAGAAGATGAGCCGCATCAGTCATCACCGCGTCATCAACATCATGCATGTGGACCAAAAAGTACCAGCCGCATCTGTGGTGCCCACTATGTCACCCGCCTGGCCTCATTTTACATCTTGTTGGACCGGGTGATCCAGTCAATGAACCAGATGGAGGACATGATGCACACATAGATCCACCTTCCCGGAGTGAATGTTATTGTCCCCGCGCACGGGAGAGGATATTGGGTATGGGTATCATCGGAGAGCGCAGAGGAGGAAGAAGATGCGCCGCATCAGTCATCACCGCGTCATCAACATCATCATGCGGAAGCCTCGGGCCCGGGCAGTGGGGGTTACGACCCCCAAACTGACTACCAGAACCTGTGCAACGGTTTCGGCCAGTTAGAATCCGGATTTTTTCGTGGCGGCTGACCATCGCACACTTACAGACTCCAACGGATGCGCACTGGGAACACAGCACGAGGTGAACTATCAACGCCAAATGCTGTAAGGATGGTTTCAACAACAGTAGTCCCCGTATCAACCAGCGGAATTCCACCCCCTGACCAGATGGGAACCGAACCAACGAGCACCATAGGACAGTCAGTCTTTTGAGTCTGACTTGTATGTATCTCATGAGGGTCCATCGCCTCAATAGTCCGCTGTGTGTTTAGCGATTTAGTGAAGCTTTGATGTATATATCTATTATGGTTAAAATGCTCTTGTCGTTTGCTATTGGTTTGTAATGGTTTCATTTTCAATCTAGTATTTTTGTCGTTTCTTTATTAAGATTTATTTCTTTGCTTTGCTTTTTGTTTACGTATTCTATTTTTGTTGCATGAAGTATCATTTTATTTTGATGATGTGATAAACATCAAAATTCGATCTATTGATTTGCCGCCGACAACCCTCGGGGAGTATTGTTTCTTTAAACTCCTATGTGTTTCCACATTTTTATGCTTTTATGATTGCATTGAGGATAATGCAGATTCTAAGTGTGGGGTGGGGGTTAAATACTTAACCAGCTGCTAGTTGACGAATGAGCACTATCTTCAAGCTTAGATAGTTTTTTAAGTTATGCCAATTGTACCAAAAGTTTTCATGCGCAAATTGTCCCAGTAGGAGTCATCAGGAGTGTGTGAATGTGACATGGCTTTGTCTAGATTGAGTTGTTTCTCTGAGCATGGACTATGGCATATGCAGATTGCACTGTTAAGAAATGGCCTACCTAAGATCAAAGGCACTTGGCTATCCTCATTCATCTCTAAGATGACAAAGTCAGCCGGGAAGACAAATTTGTCTACTTTTACCGGGACATTTTCAGCTATGCCTACGGGATATTTAAAATTACGGTGAGCAAGTTGTAGGCACATTTTGGTTTGCTTAAGTTCCCCTAAGTCTAGTTTAACACTAATCTAACCTAATTTGACTGACATATTAACAGACAAGCGCTCCCGATCATATAGCAGTAAACAGGGCAAGATCAGGATCGTATACTCGGGGAACAGGAATTGAAAGTGCTATCAAGAAATAAACTAGTTAAACTAAAAATGCTTAAAGAGTAAATATGGGGTTTTGAAAACTAGCAACTAATCGCAGCCAAAGTATTGAAAGATTTAATTAAGCAGTAAATATGAAAACAATTTTTAAGAAGTAGAAATCAGATGACAAAGCTGTATTTACTAATGAAACACTCCCCCTAGGTCCAATTTATTATAAGCACAATTAATATGATAAGTTTCTAAGGGCGTTCGAACCAACAACCATCGGTCTTACTAATCCGATTATGACATAGGCGAGAGTAATACTTGGATGAGTTTTGGAAGTCCTCCCTTGATTGCCAAAACAAGCACATTGACACATTGATAAATATGTGCATTATCATTAAGAAAACCTATCCACACATCACTAACACATTAAGGAGATGTTGAGTTCATAAGACTTGGCATTACGAGAAAGCATTTTGGGCTACAAGCGCAATGGATCCCGTTGGAACTTTGCAGTTGAACATGTTTGTCTAACAGTACAGCCCCACAAGAAATCTTTGCCTAGTCACCAAAAACAAAGTCGTATGCTAGGTATAAAGTGGTGTAAAGATTATGGCTGGTATGGCAGGGCATGACATGTAGTATTAGAGTAACTCTTATAGATTACAAAGACGTGTGGCATCAATCAATGGACGTTGACTCATTGAGGAGGTGTGAAATATGGGCGTATCATTGTGATAATTATCCACTCATTGATGACGAACTAGGGAGATGTTAGGTTTATAAGTCTTGGCCTTCCTAGCCATAATGCATTTTAGGGCTGAATATAGTGCTAAGTGAGTTGGTTTACCTCTAGAAAAAAAATTTGTGGAGAGTCGGTCGTCCTCTCGAACATTGACTAATCTACCCTTTTTCCTCTTATTCATTGCTTTTGCGTTTGCTTTTTTATCACAAATAAGATTCGGGTCTTATCAGTATTCCATTTATTGTTTATGATATCCTTTTAGTGAGTTCCTACTTGAACTTGTTGTGTGTATATATTTCTATTATAACTTCACCTTTCTCTTATGACCTTGGCAGAGAATTAATGACAAAGACAGCCACAATATCATCTTATCGTATCTCATACACGGTTGCTTTAAAGAAACTGTGGAATCACTTGTGGATTCTGCTGAATTAGTAGTATCTGCCGCTCAACTTGATGACATGGAGAAAAGAAAACGTAAGGGTCTTTTAATCCTCTGAGATTTTAATGTAGCTGAGGGGCCCAGTCTCAGATTTTAGTTCTAATATTATTAGACAGAATTGCATTGCATTTCTGCCATTTTTGGCCTAATCAGTTTGACAAGAGTTCTGCCCATGGTTCTAAATAATGTAAGGCATGGCGGCAAGCTCAAGCCTCAAGCTTTAGGAGGCATGGCTTTTTATTAGGCGTGACATAAGACAACAATTTTGTATATATTTTACAATTATATATATCCAATTTATCATTATTAATATACAAATTACACAAAGTTGCACAAATGAGGAGCAAAGTGACATACAAATTACAAAATACAAATTTATAGAAGTTCAATACACGCGATTGCAAAAATGTATACAAAAAAAAGTCCAATTTTTATAAAAAAATAATTTTCTGCATGTCGCGCCTTATAAAACTCGCTATTTGGCGTGTAAAGGCTCGAATTGGCAAGCCTCGGCGTGCGCCACGCCCACGCCTAACACTCATGCGTAGGGCTATTTCTTAATGACACGTCTTTTAGAACACTGGTTCTGCCTATTAAGATGCTTTTGGTTCCAATATGCTTCTTATGACTCTTGACGTAACTTTTTCAGGAATTTTACACTTTGCATTAAATGGCAATGCGTTGGATGCTATTCACTTGACTGAACAGATGTCACCTGACCTACTTGAGAATAATAAGGACCTGCTCTTTGATCTTTTGAGCCTTCATTTTGTTGAACTTATCTGCTCAAGGAAATGGTTAGCACAATTGCACTAATAATGTTTAGTATCTTATTTGAAACTTTATCTTTATTGTTATTTAATGTACATATTGTGTGGCAGCACAGAAGCTCTTGAATTTGCTCAGGCCAAGCTGACCCCTTTTGGGAAAGTGCAAAAATATGTTGAAAAGCTCGAAGTATGTTACAATCAAAATTTATGGAATGCAGTCCTTTGAATTTCTATTGTATAAATTTCTTATGAGTTTGTTCTATAACTGGCTTACTTTCATGCAGGATTTTATGGCCTTGCTAGCTTATGAGGAACCAGAAAAGTCACCTATGTTTCATCTACTTAGCTTGGAGTACCGACAGCATGTTGCAGACAACTTAAACAGAGCAATTCTGGGTGTGTAGAATTTCATTTTGTTCCCTCCCTTGGAACTTATTTTTAATGTCTAACTTTTAATCCTCATGTGTTCATGTTACTGTCAGCACATACAAGCATGCCAAGTTATTCAGAACTAGAAAGAATAATACAACAGGCAACTGTAGTTAGACAATGCTTGAGTGAAGAACTTGGGAAGGTAAATTGAGACCTTTTTTGCTTCTTTTTTTAGTTCTGTTGACGATTCAACAATAAGGATTTTATTATAGTTTTTGGTGCTTGATAGCATGCTCAACTGCTTTCCAAGCACTCATCTCTAATTCTCTATACAAGAAATCCAACTTATTGATCTTCGGCCAGTTGGAGCCCTTGCTAATTTCAAATGTTTCGATTTTGGATTTCGAGTCGACATAAAATGTCTCAACCATCACCAAACCCTGCTTATATAATTCTTCATTGCAACATGTGCATATTAGATGTAAAAGTTATCATGGATGTGGTTTAGGCGTGTCAAAATGGCAAGTTGGGTAATTAACAGTATCTACTGAGGGTCAAAACGCATCAGCCGACCTGCCAAATTCTTCTCCATGTCTTTTAAACATTATAAATAATTAAGTGTGTTAAAGTATTAGTACATAAGTTATAATATTATTATGAGAACAGTCCAACCTTCTGTAATAAATAGATTTAGGAGGTTTATGTGTTTGAATACACTTCACATGACTTTTTGACTTGTTTGACCCAATTGACAAGTTTTTTTAACCTAACCCTATATGACTTTTTGGGGACAAAACATAACCAATATAAATGGGTCTAAATTCAAGGTTGTCAAAATCGCTCGGCGGTATACAGTCGGTCGACTACCTTCAAGCGATTATTCGACCTAGGTGGTGATTAATCGGTATCTAGGCAGGGACCCTAAATTAAAAGAAATTAATGTTAAAAAAAATTTAGCAATACCCTAACAAAATAATTCAATAACCATTAAAAATTATAATAAACTTGACAAATAAAAACCATAAGTTCATAATTAGTTTAATAAACTCAAAAATAAAACCATAAGTCCCGTTTCTTTAAAACCCTAACCTGATTTGACTTTTTTTAAAAATAAAAAAATAATTCAAACCCTTTCGTTGACCGCCTAGTACCGTCCAGGACCGGCCGACCGATTTTTGATTGATTTTGACTTGACCAATAAATTTGACCGATCATTGATTTGTAGGTCGGTAGACCGCCGAGTACCGACTAGGCATCGATTAATCAGCCGCCTAGGCCTATTTTTACAACACTGTCTAAATTGCGACCTCTAAGATACATCAGCTAATCCCATTGCGCTTGTTCTAATACAGGATGTACTTTCACCATTCTCTTTAAAAGATTTTCTGAAGAGGAGCTAGATCTGACATGCTCATTTCTTCAACACAAAAAGAAGGCTTCGGTTTGATTTATTGCGTGCCACCGATTTGGTATGTTGTACTAGCTGTTTTCACATGGTTTTATGTTTAGTTGAGGTCGTATCCCCTAATCACACAACCCAACTCATGGCTCGTTTGTATAAAATTGTTGTAATTTTAGTCCTTGTATTTGGGTTTTGGGTCGAGGTGGAAGAATACTCTCATCAATATTTAAGATTCTTAGCAGAGTTCGTTTCTCGAATGTAAAGAAAGATTCATTTGTAAGAACAAATACTCTCTTAAGCTACTTGTATTCCCTTTTTCTGGGGGGAATAAAGACACCTGCTTTTTAGTTACCATTTGGAAGAAATTCATTCCACAAGTAGCAGAAATTGGTTGTACTTGCAATGAGTTTTTGGTTATGAATCGCAAAAAAAAAAAAAAAAAAAAAAAAAAAAGAAAAGTCATTAGCAGTATTACGAGGCTGACCCTTTGTCGCAGCATTCTTGCTAATGTTAGTCATCATGCTATAAGGCTTAACATGAGAGAAATTATAAGGGTGATACTATTTGCCCCCCTTCCCTCTCATATAGCAGATATATCACATCAATCAATTACGGTTTTTAATACAGGTCATACACTCACATATATCACATCACACGGGTCAATTTAGATTATTAAAAGGGGTCCAAATAGAATCACAGAATTATAATTGTATAGATGATATCTTATGAGAGAATGTAACTCTTATTTTTGTAGGTTTATTATGATTTTAAAAGTCAATGATATCACAAACAATGACATTGCAGAAAACCTTACTTTGGTCTTCTTGTAAGAAAATCTTGCATCCTGGTATTTAGAACTGATGTGAATCATGATGAACATATATTGATATACATGTATTTAGATCAGCAATTTAAAAGCCTAAGTTTATGAAGTACATATACTCCAACTAATTATCACCAGAGGCATTTCCATACAGGGTTCACTGCTGTAGTTGAGGTTTTTGCTTCATCTCTACATAGTTTAGACCAAACATGAAACAACCATTTTATAATGTACTCTTCATTTACACAATATAATCTGATTTTGTCATTTACAGCATAGTCAATATGACCTTTTACATGTGATTTTTTTTCAAGTACAATGTGATTCCCTTCATTCTCAAAATCGACTTTCAGGAGGAGCTCGACTTCTGGGAGAGCTCGAAATGGGAAAAATACTATTTTCAAACAAGTATTTTAGTACATTTTTAATCTACCTTCAGTCAAAATTGAGGAAGAATTGTTAAGAATAACTTCGTTTTACAATATTGATCTTTTAGGTATTTAATAGATAGTAAGCCATTTTTACTTTTTAGTTAAGTTATATAACAAATTTAAGTGTTATGGTCCCATGTATTTGACAGAGGTCAGGCTTATTTCTATAAATTGTAAAAGTTTCTTTTCTTTCTAAACCCGTAAATGTTAAATATGATGAATAAGTTATACGGCTTAGAGACTTGTAGAAAATTTTAGAAACTAATAGAAGTTGTTAGAACCATTTAGAGCTTTATAAAAGTATAGATCACATGGTAGAAGCTCTAAAATATAGTGGAAACAAGGATAACATATCGTAAGTTAAAGAAACTCTATGGGTCTTCTTTGTAAAGTAGTATAAAATTTTCTAGAGACCATAAAGCCTCCTTATAAATAGGCATGATACAGTCATTTTAATCAACTACTTGCAAGTTCTCGATGTAAGTTTTATCATAATCCTTTAAAAGTCTTTAAGTGTTCCCGAGTGTTCTCTTCATTTTTCAGTTTTCTCCCGTTCTCTTAAAATTTAGAGTGAGTATTAGGTCGAGCTAGCGAAAGTGAGAGTTTGCATCACATGATTTGATAAGAGACAAAGTAGCTTCATGGAACTTTAGTATGAAGTCGTTTGAGCCACACTTCCAACAATGAGTTATGGCGATGAAATTGCCCATTCGTTGATGGTAAGGATATCCATGGTCGACTTTGAGAAATGACTAGCCATAGCCAGTTGTTGCGGAACATGACTAGGGTGTGCATGGGGCAGGACAGGGAGGGTAGTGGAATTTCAAAAAAGGAAAAAATTAGAGCCCCATTGATTAGAAGTTTCTGAATCCTTAGAATGCCACTTGAACACAAGAAGCATATGAACATTAGTTGCCAACACTCATATAATACCAGTGTTCTAAAAGGCGCGCCATGGCGGCGTTATGGCGTCGCCAAGGCGTGAGGCGTGGCTCCGCCGTTAAGAAATGGCCCTAGGCGTGAGTGTTAGGCGTGGCGCGCGCCAAGGCTTGATAAGGCGCGCCTTTGCGCGTTAAATGGCGAGTTTTTTATAACGTGGCGCCGAAAATATTATTTTTTTAGAAAAAATTGAACTTTTTTGTATACATTTTGCGATCGCGTGTATAGAACTTTTATAAATTTGTATTTTACAATTTGTATATGTTATTTTGCTCATCATTTCTATAACTTTGTGAGATTAGTATATTAATAATGATAAATTTTATATATATAATGATAACATATATACAAATTCGCCGCCTTAAGTCACGCCTTTAAAAACGCCACGGCTTCGCCATGGCTCCTAAAGCTTGAGGCTTGACCTCGCCGCCACCCCACGCCTTACGTTATTTAGAACCATGTATAATACCATTACAATATTAATCAATTTATGACATACACTTGCGTGCACAACCCCACCAAAATATGTAAACTCTAAGCAATAGATGGTGAAGAAAAAGCCTATCAAAACCCATATTTCAAACACTAATTGTTGTAAAATAATAAAAAATAATCTAAACATCGTTTTACTGTATGTATTCATGATCATTTAATAGGTTTATTAATTCATTATGTCAAAAATTAAAAATGTGTACACGGGTTAATTAAAATAAAAACTAAATAGAAAGAGGTGAACACTAAGAATTATAAAACGATAGTTCGAACGTATAGTTAAATGACCAAGTATCCGACCTTCCTAAGTCATATTCGCAACCACATAAATTACATAAATTACCACCGTGAATTTGTATATCTAAAAGTAAGCCAAAACATAGTGATAGATTAACATGGTCGATTTACCCATAAGTACACATTTATCTATTAAAAAGACACGTAACCACAACACCAACCATCTTCTTAAATCCAGAAACAAAACCAGAGAGCAATGACGAATACACTGGTAAATAATCGATACATTAACTAACAAAACAATCATGTAGAAACTACCGAGTCTTAAGATGAAACAGAAGTTATTCATTGTTGTTTAAACCATAATAAAACTTTACCTATATGAATCGTTGAGAAGAAAGTGACCTAAAACCTAGCACTGTTCAAATGAAAAAAAGGAAAAAGAATCAAGATAGATGAAGCAGATAGTCGTTAGGGTTCATGAATGAAGAAGAATATGATGAAAGAAGGAGTTCTTGATTTGTACCTGAGCAAATCTTTCGGCGGAAGAAGGAAGTGATAGTCAAAGCTTGAGTTGACGGCGGAAGAGAAAGTCGACAAAGGTAGGGTTTTGGGAATGACTGTCGTAAGGATTAAAAGCGAAGGTGGGTCTTTTGACCCACATGTCTTATTTTTCCCGGTTAAATGACCCATTGTAAAGCAAAAAGTAGGGTATTGCTAAAAAGAGAAGTCAAATTTGGTTTATGGGTCAAAATTGAAGAAATAAAGGATTTCTATTGGTCAATTGGAAATTATTTAAGAAAACTTTCCAGAAAATGGTTTTTTTAATATATATATATATATATATATATATATATATATATATATATATATATATATATATATATATATATATATATATATATATATATATATATATATCGATGAATGAATGGTATATAGGTGACTGAGTTGATCAAAAGTATGATGGTTATGGTAGAAGATATAGGGGTCTCTATAGACAATAATTAAGGCATGCATGGATATAGGCTTTATAGTTTATATAATCTATATTGAAGAATGAATTAAGGGGCAGTCTTTTTAGGGAGTTTAAATGGGTTTGTCAAACAAGCTCTCGGTAATTTTATGTAGTAATATTATCAGAGTATTGAGAACTAACTACCTAGATTATTATAACTTCAAATAGCAAAGGCACATCCTAGATGAAGATTGTTTCTATCTAAATTTGTCTTAAACTTTAATTTTATGATTTATGTATGGTTGAAATGTATTGTTGTGTTGCTGAAGTTGCTGACATTCCTAGAGAGACTGTCCAAAGGCATATTCCAATGCATGCTAAAAAAATATAACTTTTTGATAGCTTTACGCTCAATGAATTTTGGTGATTTGTTGTGCATTGTTGTCCTTAACTAATATGCTGGTGTTACTGCAAACTTTGAAAAAACAGTTTATAGTGTTGTATACCATCAACCACACTGTTTAAATCTTTTGGGTCATTTGCAGAAACATTCAAGGCTTCAATCTCAGGGTCATGTAGCTTCAATTTGTGGGAATTTCTTTGGCCAGATAGAACCCTTCTGTGAATAATGTCTAACTTGATTAAGTTAGATTTTTTATTCTATGTACTTCTTCTACCTTTTTTTAGAAAGTCTAATTCTTCTACATTTTAGCACATTAAAAAAATACTACAATTTATCTATGAAGTTATAAGGTTAATTAATACCTATTAGGTATTAAATAGTTGAAAATTACTCCATGTTATTTTTGGAAAACCAGTATAGGCATATGGATCATGGATGTCTATGGTTTAATCATAGTTTGTTTCTTATAGTTTAAATGAACTCAAATTTTTTCTATAAACTGCAAGTTTAAAAGTCTTGATGATAGAGTTAGTCTGAAGTTTGAAAAGTCCATAAATAATACATAATATGCTTTCTGACTTAGTTCTTACAATATACATAAGGTAAAGATGCTACTTCTTTTTCTTAAACACAATGTACCTAAACTTTCAAGTTTCTTCTATACTTTGAATCTTTTAAATATTTAACTTTAATATATTATTAACCAACTCGTGTAATACACGGATATCTAAGCTAGTGTGTATATATATATATATATACACACACACACACACACACATATATGGGAGGGTTCATGCGAGAACCGCGAGAACCAATCTCAGCCGTTCCTTGGATATGGGAAGTTAAACGGATGGAGAGCGTGGAGGGATGGAGTGTGGCAGGGTGCATGTGAGGAATTCATGGGTGGGCAATGACATTGAAGGAGGGGGAATTGGACGGCTCAGATTGGTTCTCGCGGTTCTCGCACTAAGAATGGTTCTCGCATGAACTTTTATATATATATATATATATATATATATATATATATATATATATATATATATACAGAATGGATCAATATAGAACCACCTCTTAACCATATAACCTAAAGAACCATTTTTTAACCATTGATCAATATATAATCTATGGATGAGATTATTTTGATTTAATTTTTAATTTATTTACATATTTTTTGTAATGAATTTGTACATAGGAAAATAATGGGTAACTGAATTAAAAAACATCTCCTTAATTCACGGTACTCCCTCTCACTCACGTTAGTTTCCAAATCAAACTTTCTCCTCAAAATATTTTAAGTGCGCTGGAGACGATAACCAAGGCAATGTATATATGACATGCAACGTGGCACTCTAATATCTTAAAGATTTATGATTTGGTGGGTTTTCCAATTAAATATTTTTGTATGTTAGTAGAAATGTTAGTATGTAATTTTAAAAATGCATATCTCTGAGTTTGATGTTTGTTTCTTGCATTTACAGTATGTAATTTTAAAAATGCATTTGATGTGAAGATGTTGTTGCTGTTTTTTGCATTTTCGGTATGTAACTTTGAAAAATGCATATGATTTCTGGTTTGCATTTGGCATTGTGAATTCTTCATATCGACTATGGTTTCTGCATTTTCGTCTTGACATGCTGGGTTTTAATGCTGTTTTTTGCATTTTCAGTATGAAACTTTGGAAATGCATATGATTTCTGGTTTGCATTTTGGTTATCTACATCTAGATTGCATATTAAGTTCTTCATCTCGATTGTGGTTTCTGCATTTTTGTCTTGATATGATGGGTTTCTGCATTTTCGTCTTGATTGCTGGGTTTTTGCATTTTCGTTCTTTGTTATGCTAGTTTTCTGTATTTTCGTTTTGATATGCTGGTCTTTTGCATTTCCGTTATTGTTATGCTAGGTTTTTGCATTTTCGTTCTTGATTTACAGGTTTCTGCATTTTCGTATTTGCATGTTCAAAATAAAAGTTTTAGAAATATGGGAAGAGTGATATTGAATTAAAGAGGAAGAAAAACTGAACCTAATGATATATTTTTTTTGTTAGAAATCGAAAACATGACATAGTTATGATCATTAGAAGGATTAATGGGTTTTTTTCTAGATAAAATTGGAAACTTTGAATGCATATAGGAGGGGAGGCGTGAGTTCAAGTATAGTAGTCAAATTCTCTTTTTTGCCCCTTTCCTTGATGACACGTGTCATCATCACAAGAGTTCTTTAGGTTCTATGTATAAGGGTGGTTCAAGTATAGGGGAGGGTTCCATTGAGAACTGATTTTAGTGCGAGAACCAATCTTAGCCGTTGATTTGATATGTGGAATTCATGGATGGAGAGCGTGGGTGAATCAAGTGTGGCAGGGTGTATGTGAGGAATTCATGGGTAGGCAATGACATTGAAAGAGGGGAAATTGGACGGCTTAGATTGGTTCTCGTGGTTCTCGCACTAAAAATGGTTCTCAATAGAACTTCTTCCTATATATATATATATATATAAATAACCTAAGACATACCAAATAGTCATGTATCAAGCACCTTTGATACCATACTTAAATTCCAATGGGAGGTGATCCTTACACAACAAAAGTGGTCATACACAATAATTCTATGCAACATCAACTTCTACCATGTGCAGTAACTGTTTGTACCTTGTTGTGTATGACTAAAATATGTTGTGTACAAATCAGCTCCCAATTCCAATGCTTGAGACTCTATGGAATAAAAATATTACACTACGAAAATACCTCATGCGATATTGGCATTTCAAAACCAATCTACCATTGAATATAAATAAACAAAGTATTTTGACTGAACATGTTTAAGCGTGGCTCTAATAAACATTAACTATTTAAAACCGAACACATTTGACCTATAATCATTAATGTACATCAGGTGAAATATCTAAATTTTGAAGAATAATAGGAGCAAAATTGGCGATTGGAGCAAAATTGGCGATTAGACAAAAATCCAAATCTTGAAACCTATTTCGGAATCTATTTTACGCCACAACATTTAAACCTAAAATAACTATACTAAAAAAGATTCCAAAACTCTAAAATAAGATTATGTTAGGAATGGGACATGGATAATCAAAACAAAGCAATTTATACTTTAACTATATTCTTGCTTCATGCTTTTCGGAACAAATATTCTACACCATAAAGTAAAAAAAGGTAATATTTGTTTTCACAATTTCTCCTAATGGTTTGGCTCCAAGAGCTATTTTGTTTAGAAGGCATATAGGTCGACCCTAGAATTGTAGGTTATGTTATGTTATGCTATGGTGGATGGTAGTGTAGCGCCCAATACCCATCTCACATTTGTAGGTTACATGTGAATTTGCAAGTCCGATGTACAAATATCTAACATTTGTTATACTTGTTTGTTGATGGTGTGCAAGTGTATGCGTTTTTTGTAGGAGCTCGATGAATTGTTGATATGGTCCTAGAGCCTAGCTTTCAATCCTGTAGAAAAGCAAATTAGGTTTGACCGAGTGTTATTGGTGAACTGGTGGTTGAGCGTAGTGGATAATCTTGTGTATGGCCCAATAATCAAGTATCTATCATGAAGATTAGATTTGTAGAAGATGAGTTCTTAGAAAAAGTAGAGAAAAAGCAGGAAGAACTCGTTAAACTTGAAACAGAAATGTGCAAATATTTTTGAATTTGATTTGGTCATGAGATCTATATACTCATGACCAATATTACATATTTGGTCCCTTGAGTTTACATTTAATACAAAACTCACTCACAATGTTTAACTTCTATTCTTATACAATATTAATTCCTAACAATCTCCCCCTTTGTATTGGAATAGAAGTTGTTGCGTCTTTTTGGCTTCCTTAAATTCAGACTCTACAATCTTCTCTTTTGATCGTGCAAATATTCTTTTTATATCTGCATGTTGTTGTAGCTTTCAGATTAAGACTTAAACGATTTCTTTTTGAATCTACAGTCTTTGCCTTTTGCACCAGTAACCTACGGCTTTTCAACCTTAGGTTGTATGATCAGTTTAGCATGTTGAGTTTTCATCATTTTGGCAGTTTTTCCCTTTGTCAAGTTGTCTGCTCAGTTGATTTTTTTCTTGGAGGGGACCAGAGAACTGTGTTGTCAGAAACAGGTAGGGCCAGTAGCTTAGGGGCGTCCTCCCGTTTATAAATTTTTAATAAAGCTTCTTTCGATGTAATGAAAGAAGCATGTCAAGGTATGCTTTACTGACTTGTTGATAATGCACAGAGGCTAACAATGTCTCTACGAAAATCAGATTCAAAGTAGCCTTGACTCTAATTTTTTCATAGTAATTCATAGTATCTTTGTTTAAAGAAACTAGCCACCTTCTATTGAACGACAAGCAGATCTAACCTCTTAAGTATCATGATAGTGAGAAATGAGAGGTAAGAGGCATTTGCATACTATCCAAGAGTGCATTATCTTTCCTTTGATACACTCTTGATGTGGTTGATGCCTCTTATGGTATCTTTGATACTCTCCTCCCTGTCCTTGTGCATAACCTAGACTTGACTGATGTAAAAGATCCGAAATCAAAGTCAGTTTGTCATAAAAAATCCGAAATCAAAGTCTGAATTCTCTCTTCTTCTTCTTAACTCCCCCCCCCCCCCCAAACAATTGACATTCAACTCCTTTAACTAAAATTCAACTGTCTGTTTTTGTAACACCGATTTTCACACGCTTAAAATTAAGGATAATTTAAGCTTTTTAATCATATTTATCAAAACACAAAGCGGAAGCAACCAACGTTTTACAAAAGGATTACTATTGTTTATTTGACTTGGCAAAGTATATAATACAACAGAATACGCCAAGTCCAAAACCACCGTGTGTTACCCAACTAGAGCGACACACAGACCATCGGATCACATATATACAAGTGTTCCTAAAAAAATATTTACAACAACTACTGTCGACTTCCCGCCTCACAAGGCCAACTACTCGGTACCCGCAAAAAGGGAAATCCTGCAACATTAGCTACAACTAGCTAGTGGGCATAGATTTGCACATAATTATCAACAAGCAGGTTATCACAACACGTAGACAGCAGAAAAGGCTATCCTAACAAATCATGGTGTGCCAACGTGTCAGTAAGAGTCGTATCTTGCAGGGTAATCAATCCTGCTCAACAACCCTAACTGGGTATCAGCTACAACCAACCGCACTGGTGGGGGAGCGAAGAGCAGTCCACCCAGCGCATTACGGAGTTCTTTCAACTCAATATGGATCTTGATCGTAAACCAAGATCCCAACTCACGTCAAGGAACGGCGGCTTGCAGAACCAACCCCGGCGTGCACCACCGAGCACCATTGATCCCGAATAGTCCATCTCAAGGGATCCAGTCTTGCGGCTGACCTTAACCATGCCAACAACTGCCCGAACATATACAACAAGCAACAAAAACCCGTAGAGGGTCCAACGATACGCATGCGATTCATAAACAACGAGTAAAGCAACTTAGCATAGCATAACACATGGCAACATAGCATAGCATTACCTCTTATACGCACGTGTGCGATATCGACAACTTATATCAACAAACAACAGACAACTCTACTTAATGAGTTTCATGGGAAACCGGTACTCACCTGGATGTCAGAGAAGACAAATGTAATTCCCGAAGTCCTCATAATCCTCAGTAACACCTAACACAATCATGTGTAGGTTCAGTCAACGCTTAACAATACTATAACCGCTTCTACTTAAGCGTACAACAAACAACAAGCAATAAGCATTCTAGTCCAGCTCCTACGGCCATAGGATATACCTCCTACTCCCGTATGACACATAAAATCCCCTCCTATGGCCATAGGAAAAAGCTCCTACGCCCGCAGAGGTTCTTTCCACAAAACCAAGTCCTACGGCCATAGGAACTTATTCATACGCCCGCAGAAGCAGTTCGTTGGGTACCTACGGTCGCAGGTTATGTACCTACGCCCGCAGGCTTCGTTTCTTCACCCGTAGGTGGTAAAACACATGACACTCGTCCTACGCCCGCAGGAACCATTTCCTACGGCCGCAGAAGACACTTTTCAAATTATCATTTTCCCTCTTCCTACGCCCGTAGGGGATATCCCCTGCGGCCGTAGGAACCTTTGTTACAGTAGGTTCTGCCCTGTTCGAGGACATCACCTGTAACTCATCATTTTTCCACTTTAATTCGACTTATACTCAGTTTCAACAATCCTTACATGTTCTTTAACACCTTTAACAACTATCCAAACACACAATTGACACAAGGTAACATTTATTAGTTGTTCTACAATCAAATTGCGGTATCTCCTTCATGTACCCCAAGAACTAGACTATAGATTCATCAAGAACACTTACAAGGATGTTTAAGTGCTATTAAACAGATTGCTTCTTCAATTCTTACTGGAACTCCAAATCAGATTGCTTCTTCCTTGTTTTCACTTTCAAAAAACGAGAGCTTGTGTGTGTGTTTTACGTATGTTTGTGTATGTGTTATGTGTGTTTTGGTGTCTTCCAGAGGATAGGGAAGGCACCAGCCGACCTTTAATGGTCTAATACCCCTCACGGGTATTTCGTTCTCCTATTCAACTTACAACGCAACTTAGGTTTATCCGTTTCAACTAACGGAGATATTTTCGGAATCATTATTTGAAACCGTTCAATAATTTACCAACTCTATCTACTTTTCAACATTTTCCAACATTAGCCACGTAACCACATTAAACAACTAATAACAACAATTAGCAACAAAACAACTTTGACTAAAGTCAATGTACAACAAAACAAGCATAGGGTACTACAAGCTACTACTACGCCCTAAATTAGGGTGTTACAGTTTTTCTTCCCATTATCAGTATGACATAAGCATAAACATTTATTAGGGAAAAATGACCACAAGTATGGTTATACTGAATGTCTTTCTAAGCGACCCGAGTTTACACTTTATTTACGTGAAAGAATTGAACCCGGTTTGCCTTTGTTTTGCGAAGATAAATTTGTTGTTATGATATCTCCCCCTCATGATGATCATCGATTGGAATGAGCATCATGCATAATGAATTTCTCTTCGGGAAGTGTAGTTGAATAGAATGCCATTTGAGAGGTGTTACCATAATGATGTGATCGTGCATGGGCAAATCCGAGATCACGTAGACTCTAATTAACACAACAGTTTTTAAAACAAATTGTGTGACCTACAATCAGAACTGACGTATCAATGATTCTGGTAGGATTTGATAGGAATTGTGTGCATAACCATCGAACCCTAATGATACGCCCAATGCCATAAAACACTCAAATGTCACACATGTGAGGGTATGTAATTCAAGTAGGAAAATCCACACGGTTCTGAGACGGGTATTATGACTGTTAGTTATAAACCAGTATTGGGAGTTGAGAAAATAACGAGGTTAATATAATTGACAAGAATATATATATATTTTTTAGTTAATAAATATATATTGTTAATTATTGGATTAATATCTTGGATATTAATTAATAGGTTATTCTTATTATTAATTGTTATTATTATTAAAGACGATAAAATATATTAGGAGGATATATATATATATATAATGGGCCGA
Source organism: Pulicaria dysenterica (assembly GCA_947179395.2). Classification (NCBI taxonomy): domain Eukaryota; kingdom Viridiplantae; phylum Streptophyta; class Magnoliopsida; order Asterales; family Asteraceae; genus Pulicaria; species Pulicaria dysenterica. Next base: position 19,688,407 of record OX359290.1, on the reverse strand, counting down.
AAATTTTATATATATTAGTATATTTTATTTAATAATAATAAGGTTTAAATATTTTCCTAATTAAAGATAACTAGGTGAGTAATCTATAAATAGGATATAAACCTTAGCAATTATGGTTAATGTTGAATTAAGCAACAAAAGAAAAAAAAAACTCTCTCTCTCTCCCCTCTCTTGGATTTGGCGGCCGAGAACACCCCACCCCAAGGGGTTGATCGATTTTGGTGTTCCAAGTGCAAAGGAATCAAGATCAAGCCTAGTGTGGATTAAACCTTTCTAGCGGGTGCTTGTTATACCTCATCACGGGTGGATTAAGCTTGAGCAATTCACGTATATTACTCATCTAATGTGTTTCTTGTGATGCATGGTGAAATCGATGGGTGTATATGTGTACAAACACATATTTCGATTTCCAGGTTATAGTTGTAGAAATGATTGCATGCTTAGTTATATGTTTAATTCAATCCTGGTTTGCCCTGCATGTTATCTGCGCAAAAGGCTATATGCTTATATTCATGTTTTTCGATTTTATACATGATAAACTAAGATCTTTTTAATCCTTTAGAGTTTTAGGATTAAGATTATTATTCTGTTTCCGCCATTGTGAATAATAACTATATTTGTTTGTGTACAATTCTGAGTTGGTTCAAACCAAGTTTGGTTATGAATCAGGATAACTCAAGTATGAATTGTAACCTATAAAACCCAACAGGATTTCCATCTAATCATTATGAATATGACATAAGATATCACTCCAAGATGTTCCGGTATCAGTCTCATAGACTTGATACTTGTGATATTCACAATGTGTTCTAAGAAATAATTTTTTTAAAAATAAAGCTCTAGACTCTGTTATTGCATGAAAGAAGTTGGGGACCGGAGCAGCTTGTCCTCCTTGTTTCAATATCAACAATCTACAAGTGAGATGTCAATAGGGATGTGCTAATTCTACATGTGAAAAAATCACATTTTAAGAGATAATTGAGTAGCTTGGTAGGGTTAGTGCATTGCATCACTGGACCATGATGTCTATTTCAATACCAAATCTCAATGAATGAAATCTAGTAGTAGATGTGGCTACCTCGATTTATAATATAGTATGGTGAGGATATTTCTTATCTTTTGATCATGTCTTACCCACAACTCTCTATTTATTTTTCAACTTCTCCCTAATCTCACTCATTTCCAAAATTAATTATTTATTTGTATCATTTAGTGGATACACGAGGACACAGAATCAATGATGAGTACTATCATTAATCATTTTCATCTTGAAAGGAAATAATTAATTAAAAATTTGATGAAAACGATTGTCAAGAATGATTTGATTAATCAAAGAAATGAACAATCTAAGATTATGTCAGTGACACAAGGATGCAAAGTTTGTTGTGTAGTTAATCATTTGCAATCTTATCTTAATTTTTATTTCCATCTCTGTTAATTAATTTTACCTCTGCACACCAATCAGTTTTTCTCAATAACTGATGACCTAGTAAGTAACCCTTACTATCTCTTTCTAATATATGGTGAGCTCCTGGGTCAGGTCCTTTTCGGTTTTGGATTGACCATGTGAGTATAAAATATCTACACTCCCTCACTTATAATGCCAAAACTTTTGATCAATTATGACAAATATGACAGTGACACATGAATGAACGGTTTATTTGGAAGAAAAACACAGCGTGATTGGAGATGGAATGAAGAAACGGAAGTGCTCTTACAAAAGATCAATCAATAAACAGGTAAGGTATAGGATTTGAGCAATGAAAATATACCTTCTTGCAACAAAATTTGAAAAGAAAATTATTTTTGTGTTTTTGAATTATTTGAATGTTTTTTGGTTTTTGATTTTAATAAAGTAGTAAAAACTCCCCCTAGATTGATGCAATAGAAAACTAGTTTTTACGCAACACTTAGGTAGAGAAACAATACATTGCTCACCCTATCAAGTACAGAGCATTAGCGCACAAACAATATCAATGAATGATAGTGTGTGTAATGAAGGGAACGTTATTTTTAAGATTTAAAGATAAGATACACTTCCTTTTTGGCATATTGAACACAGACATCTTCAATGTGACCACAATGATACCTTATTTTCAACAAACAGCAAAAAGAAGTTTTTATATATATATATATATATATATATGGTTGCCGGTGAGTGTAACCTTCAACATATAACTTTCACTCTCAGCCGTTAGATCGTGATCACTTTTAATCTCAGCCGTATAAAGTCTTGAATTTAGCCGGCCGTTAGATCAAACTTTTATGCAATTTGGAACCTTGAGAATTTTTGTAAAACTGCTATAAAGAAAAAACATGGTGCTATCTAAAAACCCTAAAAAAACATGGTGGCAGTTAAACAAAAACTGTTGACCTTACGGTGGGGTAGTTTTTTCTCACGACCCATCTCCCCCAACCCTTATATCGCATACCTTAGGCCATCGGATCTATCTCCGTTTTCTCTTTCAGATATCTCTCATTTAAACTCTCAAATCTGTTCTATGAAATCCAGTGGTGGTATGAATGCCAGAGAGAAACCTCTTAGATCTAACCAAGATCTAAACAAAGAAGACAAAAAAATGAGAGGATATGATGAGTTAATCGGTGATTCTATGGTTCCCCAAATGAGGAGAAACCGACAACAACCGCAGCGTCATTCCGAAGAATTGCAAATAGAATCGCGAGTGTTAGAGTGAGGGGCTATGGGAATCACCTCTTCTGTGGTTCGCCAAAGGAGGAGCCGAAGATGACGGTGTCGATGTCGGCGGCGGTGGTTACCGGAGCAACTGCCGGAGGACGAGACCCTGGTGGAGGCCGGTGGCAACGAGAGCATGGTGGTAGAGGCCGTTGGTGATAGAGTGCTTGGTGGTGAAGGCAGCCGGCAGCGACGACGTGGGTGATGGAGAAAAAAAGGGTGGAGTTTGTGTTTTTAAGTGAGATTTTATGAGATTTTAAGAGAATTTAGGGTTTTGTAAGATACCAGAAAGGAAGGAAACGTCAGTCACTTACTATTTTCTTGGAAACGTCGGGCGAAGAGTGGATACCTAGGTGTAGATGGCGGCGGCGTCTCCGGAAACGGTCAGTAGGCAACGTCCGGCGAAATGTTTCAACAAAGAAAGAGAGGTTGAGTTAGAAGGAGAGAGAGAGAGAGAGAGATAGAGAGAGAGAGAGAGAATGGGAATGGGGAAATGGGAAAAAGAAAAATCTTGGGGTTGTAAAAGCTAGGATGGGGAATTGGAATGGGGTGGCTTTTTATTAATTTTATTTTTTTAAATTTTTATTAAATAAAAATATGTTTTGAAGTTTAAATTTTATTATTTATAAAGAACTTATTATATATAATATTAACTTTATAAATAAATTTTGTTTTTTAAAATTTTGTATTGATATAAATATGAGGTGTTTTTTACTGATTTATTAATTAAAAATATTAGCTTTATAAATAATCAGATTATAATTAAAGTAATATATGATGTGATGTATGTAATTAAATAAGTTGTATTTTGTAAAAATGGAAACAATACAAAACTTTACTTAATAGTGTATGGTATAAAAATATTTCGTTCATTTTGTTATATTATAATTTGGAAACTCACAAACTTAACTTTGTTCTTTTTTTTTTTTTATTGCTATATTAAACAGGTATAAAATATGTTTTCCAATAAAAAAGGTGTATAATTGTATAGTAGTTTTTAAAAACTGTAACATTTAATAATTTATAATTATTATTATCTTTTATTATTATTTATCTCATCTTTCTATTTATTATTTAAATTATTCTTACAATAATTACTAATTTTATAATTCTAATTTTATTGATAATTACTATGTTTTATTGTTATAAATCCTATATTTTTGTTTATTTTTTAATTTTTACATACATTAGAAGATCATATATTAATCAAAATAATATAATACAATAAAATTTTTGTTTGTTTAATTGCATTACGTATGTTGATTTATAGCTTTTATTTATAAAATATTTATTATGTAATCTCTATGGCTATGTTTTTTTATATATAGCTTGTCTTTCTTGTATTATCTAAATCTTATATTTATTACTAATTACTTATATAGTTATCACGGTTACGACCTGGACACCCACCGGGTATTACAGTAGTTACAAAGATTTTCGTACTCAAGTAGTTTTAGGGCCTGGATTCAGTCTTTGTAGTCTTTGGCAACCAAACCTTTGCGTTTTCAATAATATGTTTGTGGACCTTGTCATCAAATGGTCCTAAATATCATTGATGAATTTCACTTTTAAAAACAAATTCATATTTTCTTTTTGAATTTTTGCAAATCTTTCTTTTCATAATCTAATTAAGTACTTGAATATATCACAAAAGGATATTTCATATCTGATATTAGCACAAAATCATTTTTAACTTTTTAGTTTTGGAAAGATTTGTTGTTATTTTGAATAAAAGTTTTTTGTTTTTAGTAGTGTTACCCGGAACTCCTTGTTTTGAAACAAATTTTGATGAGAAATTATCATTAACAACATCCTTTACTTTGAACTTTGAAGTTCTTTGAATTGGTTCAGGAGTCGTTTTCTTTGGGGTCCACAATGATTTCTTCATCTTTGGTGACTTATCACAAAATGTTTTTGGTTTTTCTGAATTCTTTTTTGGAATCCATGTCTGCTCCCGCTTTGGTGATAAAACATCTGAAAGAGTAGACAAATAAGTATTAGAAGACTGATTACTACAATGAGTTACCGAATCAAGATTAAGTTTGTCAGCGGAAGTCTTTTTGGTTCAGCAGTTTTTATCAGCAATGAGTTTGGCATTGATGATATCAACAACTGATTTTGTCTTCTTTTCTATTTTTATTTTTTATATTTCAAACTTCTTTCTTTCAGTGTCCAGTGTTTTCAAAAGTTTAGATATAAGTCGGACATATGAGTTGTCACTAAGTTGCACCATGAATAAACAAATAAACAAGCGTACACAAGGAAAGCCTGAGCCGTGGTTTCTAGCCAAGTCGGACACTAAAGTCCCAACAAGTCGGATAAGCCCTAGGCCCAAGTCGGATGAGTCCATTATGCAAGATAAGTCAGACGTGGTGTTATGTAGTAAGTCGGGATCACTTCTAGTAGTTATAATTCAGACCATCTTCATTTGTTTAAAGTCGCACCAATACAAGTATACCCTCAAGTCGGATAGTACAAGAATCACTTATACATAGGTCAGCCTGATCCACCTAAGGTCGGACACAACATTTTTTTGACATGGGATCCGTAGGTTGGACCTTAAACATACACATACATGTAAAGCAAGTCGCACCAAGCCCCAACATCTCAAGTCCGACTTGGTCTTTTTGGCCGGACGCAAAACCGAACTCACAGACCCCAATTTTGAAATCAAAAGCTTCAAAAAAACTTAATCATTTTAATCCAAAACACTTGCAAAATCTTTTTCCACTCATATTAACCATTTCTTATCATCCATTTATGTTTAAACATATTTTAATCTTCCAAAATCATCTCTCTCTCACTCACGGTTATGAACACATACGAGAAACCCATTTCTCAGTCTTTAAACCCCAAAAGATGCATATAAACTCATAGTAATCTCATCTATGTGACTAGAAAGAGATTATGAATCGAAAGTTTCTTTGCGATTCCCTTGAAGTTTGATGACCAAAATGAAGATTCTCACTTTCTTGTTCTTGTTCTTCAACACACAGACAACACACCACTTGCTCTTCTGCTTTCTTTCTTTCTCAATGAAATAGTAATGGGAATAGAAGCCAAGGGACTAAGCCCTAATTATAATTATATATGTTTCTTATAAGGCTTTTAGCCCAACACCCTTGAAAGCCTAAGTCCATTTCCAACTGACAAACACCCTTTTAAAAATTTCCAGATCCAAATTAAATCAAAAGGTTGCAAATGTTCTTCGTGTTCTTCATAAAAAACGAATGAAGTTTTATTTCCAGAATTGAAACCTCAAAAGTTTAATCAATTTCGAGAAAAAATTGTATCAGCAGACTAAAAAATGAATTTTGAACACAATGCACGCAAAATCAAACACTAACAAACACTTTTTGTGATCAAAATTGAGATTTTTGTCAACAACACCTAAGAACAAAATATCGAAAATTCAAATAATGCTTAAATTGTGTGTATTTCTACACGAAATCACACATAAACTTGTTTCCTATATCATATCTTTACTTAGAAAAGATCAAAATGAATTAACAAGCACCAGAACTCGATTTTGAAAATTCAAGTTTCGAAAAAATGAAGATCATCAACTAAGATCTTGAAAATTGTAACTTTTTCTTCAAAAATTCTTTCAAAATTTGAGCCAAAACATGATTGTTTGGCTATGATACCAATTGTATGACCCAAAAATCAAGTATCTATCGTGAAGATTATTTTTGCACTCACAATGTTAACTTTTATTCCTATACAATATTAATTCCTAACATCTTGAGAGTTTATTAGTTACTTGGTATAGTTGGTTATTAATTTCTTTCTTTACGAAATTACAAGTTTTGATATTTTAGTGGTTACACGTATATGACGGTAAGGAAGCAGGCTCTAAGCCTTTTAAATTTACCTATTATGCAAGGAGATAGTTATATATATATATATATATATATAGTTAGTTACCTAATATTGGGTATCCAAGATACGAATATTAATTTTTGTATCGTTAGTTGAAAGTTTTGGGACAGATTTGGAGGTAAATGCTTGTGTAAGAGATGTGCAAAGACGTTGGAGTTAATGAATTCACAACTAACAAATGCTATGATTATCTTAAAGGTTGGCATATACTTACTAGTTGCCACTTAGGTTGTAGTAGGGGTGAGCATGGTACTGTACCGGTACCCGTACCGATTTTACCGAATACCGAATTTGATTTAAAGACAGTACCGAATACCGTACCGAGTATTCATATACGGTACCGGTACGAGTACCGAGTACTTATTTTACCTAGTTAGTTCGGTACTAGTCCCGAATACGGAGAATACCGAGTCCCGAATACCGATTTACCAATATTTCAAGTACCCAATACCGGGCCGAAAACTCTAATTCGGTACCGGTACCGGTACCGGTTTCGGTACGGTGCCGGTACGGTTCGGTATTTCCGGTACCCGTGCTCACCCCTAGGTTGTAGCCTAGTGGTAAGCACTTATGTGTTTTGGTGTAATGATTGTTCATTGACCAAAGGTCATAGGTTTAAGTCGTGTTGAGGACAAATTGGGGTAGATTAGAAGTTGTTCAATATATATATATATACTCACTTACTAGTCATTTTGTTATTCTAAGCATGATGGATTACTTAAAGGGATAATTTCGTTTATATCCTTACAAACTTAAGTAATTACGTATATATCCTTGTAAACTTTAAAACTACACATATATCCTTCCAAAACTTAACTAATTACGTATATACCCAAACACCTAATTTAATTCTAATTTTTTTTAAACTATAAAGCATTATCTTAAATTGATTTTTTATTATTATAAAACTAAAAGATTTGTATATGATCATATTACCCTCTTCTAAATAAAACACATTGATTGATACGTAGCATTCATTACCTTTCACCGTCGAATGCTAGAGGCCCCAACAGATCTGTAGAAACTAGAAGGGAGGGTTGAATAGTTACTATGACCACTTTTTCGATTTATTAAATTATATAATTAAATATGGGACACAAGAGAAACAAACGTTAGTAGATATAAAATAATAGATATATGACTTGAAGGTAAATATGCAGAAATAAAAAGATGCTTAAAATATATAAATATATATAGTAGTGGTTATATATATATATATCTTGATGAATGTACCATATAAATATATAAGACGCGTGAAATGTAAATTACAGAATATAAATATATATATATATATATATATATATATATATATATATATATATATATATATATATCTAGTAATATTTATATATATATATATATATATATATATCTTGATTGTAGGTACCAATATATATATATATATATATATATATATATATATATATATACTTACTTATAATAAATATAACTATAAACTCTTATATATATATATATATATATATATATATATATTAGTATATAGTAAGACGGAAATTTAAATGACAGAAATAAATAAATAAAAGAAATAAGAAATAAAGTGCAGAAATATAAAATGCAAGAAATGTAAATATGATTGCAAAAATAAATATGCAAATGCAAGTGCAGAAATTTAAAGAGTTAAGGGTTTAGAAGCAAGACACCAAGATTTTTATGTGGTTCGGTTGAACTCCAACCTACATCCACGCCTTGACCTCCGTCAAGGTTTCCACTAGCAATACTTGCAACAATCTCTTAAACCGGAAGAGATCACCGTAGTACAATTACCTTTACGGGTAGATAATAACCACCAAAGATCCACACTAGATCCAACACCTTGTTCTTCACCAAGAACACTATCTTCTTCAACAAGAAGATTCAACTAGTTCTACACCAAGAACTATCACCACCAACCTTACAAACTATGTGGGGAATAATCAAACTCACTAAATATGTTCTTCTCTCAAGAACACTCTCAAGAACACCAACAATGGTGCTTGAACACTAATCTCTCAATACAAGAAAAATCGATTCACTCAAAGTGTATATTACTTAATGTATTTTTCTTGCTTCCCTTTTGCTTGATCTTGAAGTATTGTATAACTCTTACAAATGAAGAAAACAACTTCAAGAATCAACACACTGAAAAGTATATATTTGAAAATGAAAGATCAAAAAATGAATGTGTGTAGAGGAGAGAATTTTCAGATTGCAAAAGGTAAATTTTGTTTGATAATGAGTTGGTATTTATAGAGAAAGAGAGAGAAAAGAGGTAGGGACAACTCTGCTGTGCCGACGGTCGATCCCACGGTCGACCGTGGATCGGCCGTAGCTAGAGTTGTAGCCACCTTGCATCGTTTAAAAATATTTTCGATGTTTTTCGTCTTCCTCTTATAAACTGATATTTTATAATTAATAAATATCAAAATAAATATCGTTACACTGTGTGTTTGGACTGACTTTTGAAAGAATTAAACACATGTTGAATTTAGAGGGTGACACCTCATAGTACTTGCATGTACTTACAAGATGTCCAAAGATATTCTTCCACCAATCATTTGTAAACACAGTATAATAATATCTCTTAAGGATATTTATCTTGTATTCTAAAATACATATTTTCACTTTTGCCAATTTATAAATTTACGTTTATTTAGATATATTGGCAAATAGTTATAAAAACTTTATTCCATAGACAGATATCATTTGACGCAGTATGAAATAATTTTTATAAGTGAAATTTTATTTTTATAAAAATGACAATTTTAAAATGTATTCTTTTAAAATCATATTGTCGTTTTTTATTACAACCCATTAGTTAATTTTTACGAAACACATAAATATATATTTTTTACTTTGATCTTTCATCAACATATATATATTATTATTTTTCCAAACTTGCTATTTTCATATCAACTTGGATATGTATGTTTTTTATTTTAATATCATTATTTAAAATTGCATCATCAAAACCAGATATATTTAAATATTAATCTTTTGATTGCACTAACAAGATCAATTGAAACAAATCTTCATCCTTCACCATCGACTGTGCCTTCATTACTTCACCATTGATTGTCGATTGAACAAAGCTTCATTCCACCGATAAGGATCGATTAACTAACCTCATCATCAAGGCATTAACTGCGATTAACTGAGTTCACCCTCGCCTAGGGCTTCAAGGTTGGACAGAGGCTCCATTGATTAAGGGTCGATTAAAGGAATAGAGGCAGTGGATCGATTTCAAGGTTAGTGATTATACGAATTCGTTCGATTTTTCCTAGGTTTAAACCCTAATTTTCGAACATACTATGGCCGATTTCCCTTTGTGCTATTCGAGTAGGTATGAGGTCGCGTATGTTTTCATTTCGATTTAGTTATGGTTTGATTGCAAATCAGTGTGTGGATTTATAAGGTTCAATTGCAAATCAGTTTCAAGTAGTTGTTTTTATCAAGTAGTTGTTTTTATGAAGCTGCCAAAGTTAATGATAGGTCCTTTGTTTTGGTTGCAGTCAACTTCAAATTTGTTCTAACTTGTTGTAACCTGTTTTGGATATTGGCCAAGTCTTGATAATATTCTTTGCAAATGATAGCAGGTTGGGCAATTCAAAATGAGATTTTGAGTAATTCAAATGACAGATTTTAGTAATTCAAATATGTTGTTGGTGCAAATGGGTAATTGGTCATGGACAGCAGGTTGGTAATTCAAATGACGTACTTTTTGTTGGTTGCAGTCATATCATATTGTTATTACATGTCCAACAGGTTGGTAATTTAAATGCGTAATTGGTGAATATGCAATCTGCAATGGTGAATATGCAAATACCAAAAATCAAAATCAAGAGTGCAAGTAGGAGCAAACAACTCACCAAATTTGAATACGTGAATCAGTAATACGTGTATATGAAGAGTGAGAGGCAACAAACAAATCACCAAATATGATCCATCGACTGTAGGAGATGAAATCAAATATGATTCTGCACTCACCAAATCTGATCCATCGAAGACTATGAAGTAGCAGAGGCAGTTCCTCGTGTGATACCTTGAGTAGAGGAAGAGATCAGGTATATCGATTATGAGAGGGAAACTATATGGGCATTTTAGTAATTTTAGTAACAAATCAATTTAAGATAATGAATTTTAGTTTTTAAAAATATAAATTAGAATTAAATTAGGTGTTTGGGTATATATGTAATTAGTTAAGTTTTGGAAGGATATATATGTAGTTTTTAAGTTTACAAGGATATATACGTAATTACTTAAGTTTGTAAGGATATAAACGAAATTATCCCTTACTTAAAAAGGATGTAAGATTTAATCCTTTAATTAGGTGAGACAACACTTGTCCAAGCTAAGACGAATTACAAAAATCTTACCTTATTAGATGTAAAGTTGTAGAAATTGAGCAAGCACATTATTGGTAAGCAGTAATTAGAGGTGCACATCTTCGGATTTTAATCCGATCCGGATTGGTTAAAATCCGGACCGGAGTTTTTCGGTTTTTTGGGACCGGATTTTCGGATTGTAACCGGATTTTCTCGGACAGAGGTTTAACCGGTTTCGTACGGATTAAAACCGGATTTTCTCGGACAAAAGTGTAACCGGTTTCAGATCGGAATAAAACCGGATCGGATCTCCTGTTTGAAAAAAAACTGGTTTTATAAAAAACGGTTCGGATAGTTTTTGCACAAAATCGGATATTCGAATTTTTTGTGCACCTCTAGCAGTAATCAAGAAAAGAGATATGTTATATACGAAATTTAAAAAAACATAGAACAAAGATTCATGAAATTTAATATAATAAATATAATGTCAAATTTTGAGAACGAAATTTTTTTAAGAAGGGTAAAATTATAAGATCTTGAAAATAAAAATAATAATTCAAAAATAAAAAGAATTGTAATTAACTAATTACTAACCTGAGCCATAAACCGTAAATGAAGGAAAAGTACATTGGACCAAATATTAGCAAAACTTATAATCCAATAACCTAATAAGACTAAGCCCATTAAAATGACATAGATAAGCCCTAATATATAGTCTTGGGCTCTTGGCTGTTTCATAATCAAACGGAGAAAGAGTAGTACTCCACTCCGCTCCACACCGACCCGACAAAATAAGGGGGAATTGAAAGAGGAGTAATAGTGTAATACGCTGCTTCTCGCCTTCGTCTAGGGCTTCGCCGGCCGCCGGTTCTCGCTTCTCGCTGTTGCTTCGCCGCTGGTTTCAGTATCCGACCACCGAAGGTGTGTATCTCTCCACCCGTCTCTCTATTTCTGTGTTTCTCTCCACTGCTCTCTCTCTGAATCTCTGTGTTTCTCTTCACTGTTCTCTCTCTGAAATAATGGGAATGTGAAGTGTTAAGAAATTGTTGATTGTTGTCTATGAACTTGAAATATATGAATTTGAATTGTTGATTGTTGTCTATGAACTTTAAATATATGAAATTGAATTGTTGATTGTTGTCTATGAGCATGAAATTGATTGTTGTTTATGAACTTGAAATTTGATAGAAAAATTGAAGTGTTAAATCTGTTTTTCATGTTACCATTAGAAAATTTGTCTTCAAATAATGGGAAATGTGAAGTGTTAAGAAATTGTTGATAGTTGTAGAAAATTTTTCTTCAATCTGATTGTTGATTACTACCATCCTTGTAGATGGTAAGATCACCGTTGAGACAAAGACTAGTCGCCATAGGTGCATTTTATGCCATGTATGTTATGATTCTTTGGTGGATGATGTGTACTTATCGTTTGCGTCGTTCGATTGAATCAAGAATGTTACATGCAAAATATGTAATGAGTTACCATAATAGACGTGAAAACATGACGAGGATGGTTTATGAAAGTGATGTACAGAGTGTTGTTAACATAAGAATGAAGGAGAGGGGCTATAGGATAGTAAAAGCATGCTAGTGGACGAGCAAGTTGCTAATTTTTACGTACCTGGCTCATAATGCAAAGAACTAGTCAATTGATGCTCGTCGATCTGAAGGAGGCCTGTCGGTCAACCCTAAACTTGTAGGTTATGTTATATAATGGTGGATAGTAGTGTGGTGCCCAACACCCATCTCACATTTGTAGGGTACATTTGGATCTGCAGGTCTAGTGTACAAATGTCTTGTCATGTGTCTGTTGATGACGATGTGCAAGTGTTTGCGTTTCTGGTAAGAGTTTAATGTGATACAGTAATACAATATGTGATTTGATATGAATTGTTGGTATGATATGTATGAATATGGTATATTTGCACTTGACACCGAAAGCCTTTTGAACAAATTTTGATTCTGAAAGTATTTTCATCTGGAAACTTTTATTTTTGATACTTTTGTGTTTGCTTAGATTATTATTGTTACTATTATGTATGTTATATATCCGCACACTGGGCATTTGGCTCAGCTGTAATTTTTCTTTTCTCTTTTTGCGGCAGGTATTCAAGCGACTTAAGGAAGAGTGATTAAGAGTCAGGAGCTTGTGTGGTAGTACTTTCTGGCTGTGACTAAGAGTCAGAAGGTTGTGCGGCAGGTATTTTTTTACTCTTATCCATAGCTCTAAGGGTTGTGGTTATCATTTTTCTTTAATTATTTATTATAAAAGAGTTTTTTTCCTGATAGTTATTTAATTATCCTTGTTATATACTACACTTTGCCCGCACTTGCACTCATCTTTCTCTGATCTAGGGTTTCTAGCATCTGAACCAAGTTTACGCACATTCAATCAAGATGAGGCCGATATTGATGAAAGGTCATGAGAGGCCACTGACTTTTCTCAAGTACAACAGGGATGGAGACCTCCTCTTCTCTTGCGCCAAAGATCATACTCCAACTGTTTGGTTTGCCGACAACGGCGAGCGATTGGGCACATATCGTGGTCACAATGGTGCCGTTTGGTGCTGTGATGTTTCAAGTAATTTGTTTCTTTTCTTCCGTCTTCTTGTCTCGTCAAATTAGCAACCGGGTTTTGTATATTTGAACTTAAAAGCAATAATTTAATCACTGGAATTTCTGGTAGTCGAAATTATCTTTGAAATTAGTTGACAATCTGGTTTTCTGTGGGTTTTTTTCCCTCTTTGTATTAGTATTTTGGTATCTGATTTGCTTTGCTGTAATGTTGATTATTGCTGTTTACTATAGTCTATATGTCTATTTTGGTCACTTGCATTTTATGCTTGAAACGAAGTTAGTTTTACTAATTGGACTAAAAAAGGAACTATCTTTTTTATGCTTTATCGGTACTAATATATACATAAAACATTGACAATCGGTTTTGCAGGAGATTCAACAAGATTAATAACTGGGAGTGCGGATCAAACAGCTAAGCTATGGGATGTTCAGAGTGGAACACAGCTATTCACTTTTAATTTCGATTCTCCTGCTAGAGCTGTAGATTTTGCTGTTGGTGATAAGCTTGCTGTAATCACCACTGACCCTTTTATGGGTTTGACTTCCGCTATCCATGTCAAACGCATTGCTGCCGACCCTGATGACCGTGAGTTTGCTGTTTCTTAATTCTTACATTTCTTCTGATTTCTTTTTAGTTATCTTATGATTATAAATTTGCTCAATTGTTATACTTTGAAGCAAGACATGTAATTTTCATTTGCTTAACTTCAGACATGTACTTGTTTATATGCACTTAGGCGTAGTTGGTTTTTTCGTTTGTATGCTATTATTTATTTTATGTTTTCCTTTGAGCTTAATATACGTTGGCGGTATTTGTGAGAAAGAGGTAGAAAGTTGATCAAACAAAGTATTGGTGTTTAGGGTCTGAATTTTGAAGGGTGATAAGAGCTGAGTTTTTGAAACAAATAAGCTTTGCTATTATCTCTCTTTTATATTTTTATTATTACAGACTGTGCATTTTGTTTATGCTTCAAATCATGATTACGATATTCTGTGTTCTGATTGGTCTAACTTTTCAGAGGTTGGTGATTCTGTACTTTTACTTAAGGGTCCTCAAGGAAGGATTAATAGAGCAGTTTGGGGACCTTTGAACAGGACAATTATTAGTGCTGGTGAAGATGCCGTGGTTCGAATTTGGGATACTGAGGTATGTTTTTCACATATAGCACGGTTAACTCTTTTAGCAGTTTGATTAATATTTGAATATCCTCAGTAGAGTATGCAAGCTTAGTAATTTATGTAGCCAGAAAAATGGTGAATATGGTCAGTTGGTTACTGGCATATATTTTGTGTTTGGGAAGTTGAAGGTGGAAATTTGATTTTGCCTGAGTATCTAGTAGTCTTATGAAATATAGAGAACAATTAGTTAGCATTTTTAGTGAAGGATTTATGATTTTTAGGGGATTTTCACAAATTATTCGAATATTACAAGTTGTTTTTAGGGTTTTGAGATCAATTTTTATTATTATTCAAGTGAAGTACATTAAATGCAAAAGTTATGGCTGGTTTTTGGAATTAAGGTTTTTAATTGAAGTCTCTTATTTATCTTGGTAAGGAGAGAAAGAGATATTTCTTCTATGTTGAACTTTCAAATACCATGTTAGGTTGACATTTTAGTTACTCCCCTATTGTAGGCTTTTTTTTCTTTATTTTATCGTCTAATGTTTCCCCTTGATTGAGGCCATTATCGTCTTTATGTTGTTTCTGGTTTTGCACTTTTGCTATTTCTCTTATCGCGTTCCGGTACATCTAATTTTTATTTTTTGTCTTTCAGACAGGAAAATTGCTGCAAGAAAATGACAAGGAAGTTGGTCACAAAAAGACTGTTACATCGCTTGCAAAATCAACTGATGCCTCACATTTTCTCACCGGGTCTCTAGATAAGTCTGCAAAGGTAATGTATCTGTGCTGGAGAATTTTTAGCCCGTTCACTTATGAATGGTTGATTTGGGCTGTGCTTTTTTTTCCGAATGGGTCTAATAAAAAAGTTTAAAAGGGAAAAAGGGTGAATGGGTCAAAGGGATTAAAGGTGATCAATATCTATTTAGACTTTATAGCATACAACATGCTAAAACTTTTTATTTATAGATGTAGATTATTATTGTAACAATATTGCTTATGTGACCATTCTCTATACACACTTTAATTATCTATATGAAGACAAAAAAGTGTTTCCAGGTCAAGGCTACCCGGCCCAACCCATACTAAAGATAAGCTCTTAGCCTCTTAACTTCATAAAAACCTTTTAAATCATCATAATAAAAGATTTAGATTATTATCTTTGAAAATATTGTTTCTGTAATCATAAATTAGTTGTAGTAAAACTTAAACATGAACAAGTGTTTGCGGCCTTGCGGGTCAACCCATCCCAGGCCGTACTATACTAACAATAACTTGTTCCAACCTGTCTATCCCACCTGTAGTCTGTACTGTTATGTGCAAAGAGTTTCTATCTTTTATTTCTTATGGGATTATAGTCGCTAATCTATCATTCTTGTTGTCTTTTTTTTTTAATTCTATTTCCAAATCTTTAGCTGTGGGACAGCAGATCGTTGACATTGATCAAAACATACGTTACTGAACGCCCAGTCAACGCGGTTGCAATGTCTCCACTTCTTAACCATGTAAGTACTCTAAGATGCTTAGCAATCCCTTTTTTAGTGATATAGTCTCTCTAGCTTGCTGTGCGTATTATGAATTTGTTCATCATCTCTGATTCCAAGATGTTCGTGACAGTGCTCTTTGTGCATAAGTTTTGTCAGTTTATTATAGTGATCGAGGGGCATTTTAGGTATGTGATTATGTTTTGAAGATTGATTTAGTTATGTGCCAATTGAGTGCTACAATGTGATTATGTGAATGAATATATGGCAACGGCCGAGACAACCACCAAGGTCACTATCATTTGTTGTCCGTGAGGTTTTTTAGGAGAACATAGAATGCAAATATGCAATGTTATTTCAGATGAATTTTGACCATGTACTATTTTGTATTCATTCTATTATTTCTGCAATGCTAGAAACCAAAACGCATATATAATGTTTGGATGGAAAGTCAATAAATCATAACAGAATCATGATAATGCTCAGCTCTCAAATGTTTACCTTAGAGGATAACCTTTATCTTGAACCATCTTATAATCTACATACAGACTTTTTCATTCTCAATAAAGTATCTGTTTTAAGCTCTTAATTCAGAAATTAACTGAAATTGAAAAAATTTATCCAACAAATCTGAAACTTTTCAGGTGGTGCTTGGGGGTGGCCAGGATGCATCTGCTGTTACTACCACCGATCATCGTGCTGGGAAATTTGAAGCCAAATTTTATGACAAGGTAAAATAAGAGTTTTTGGCATCATATATTGCAGGGTCTTTTACCAAAATGTTTATGTTTTTTATCGATCTGTCATAGTTTAATGATCTTGTGTTACAAAACTGCATATATTAACCTCTTACGTAATATTTGATTTGTGTCTAGATTCTACAAGAAGAGATTGGAGGTGTTAAAGGACATTTTGGTCCAATCAATGCTTTGGCATTCAACCCTGATGGGAAAAGGTGCGTTCTTCATTTTCTATTGAAATTGAGTTTGAGCTTCCATGATGCAGCAATTATGTTTTTTGAATATATGTTGAAAGGCGTGCAAAACATTTTTTTACATGCCTATGTTTAGGTATATACTGGCTGTTAGATGATATGCATTGATCTCTATTTATATACTTCAGGGTAGATTCTACTTCAGGTTTTATCAACTTGAAGGTGTCAATTTAGACCCATGTAGTTTGAACAGGTTGATTTAGTTATGTCATATCTCTAATGGGTTAAATGGATAATCTTAAAAACAGCTTGTAGAGAATGGGGTTGAAAGTTGCCCAAAGTTTTATTTTCCAATGCATAAAACGTAAATGTTTCTATCTCGATTCTCGAATACTAGATTATTATTGAAAATCTTAATCTTTTTGCTGTCATCTTTGACACTGATTATTTAATTTTGGATAAGAAGTGTTTGGGGTGAACCCTAGCCCGAGCTTCGCACATAAAACTACCTGCTGTGACCTGTTAGTGTTACAATCGTAAGAATTATAGCTAGTACAGAAAAATAAGATTAATTATCCTTGATTTTTTATTCATAGAACAGTAAAAAGAGTAACTAAGTTTTGGGTTTGTTTCACTAAAGTCGCTTGGTGTTTGAACTCGGTTAAAAATAGTAATCAAGTTTCAAAAGTGTCTCATTCTTGTGCAAGTCACCTATTTTTACAGGGTACCAGGTGAACATGGTTAGTTAATACGTGCATGCACACACACAGCACATGCATCAGATGAGCTATGTATTTTTTTTAGATAATAAATTTATATTCAGGCATTTTATAATCAATTTAAATCATGAATTCACCAAGTTTACCTAGTAACTTGCAAAGAAAGGTAAGTTCACAAGAGTGTAACACTTTTGAAACTTGGTTAGTCTTTTTAAGTGAGCTTAAACTATGAGTGACTTTAGTAGTCAAACCCCAAACTTGGTTACTATTCTATGAATTAAACTTACCATACCAAAACTTAACTGATTTCTTTCACTTTCTCTAATCTCTACTTAGCTATGGCCTGAAGGACTTCATCCTGGTCTCTCGAAATTGTTCCTTTTTTTTGCTGAGTCTTAATAGCATGAGGTACACTAAATTAAATCATCTCCTAATGGCCTAAGACCATGTGCATCGGGGCCGTGATGGGGCTCGTGAGAGGCCTTCACACTCGTGAACACCATCGCTGAAGTGTGTGATGGCTTCCTCACGGTCACATAAGTGATGGCGGTCGCGCATGTGAGCGGGAGTCGTGAGAGAGAGAAGCTTTTTTTTTTCTTTTTTGTGATGTGAAGCATGTGATGGATGCGGGGTTTGTGTGATGAGATGAGGGAATGATGGGGAAATGATGTGGCGCTGATGTGGAGCTGATGTGGCTGTGTGAAGGGTGTGATGGATGCACATGGTCTAATGGCTAAGCCACTTGCTCTCCATAGGGAGGTCAAGGGTTCAAGTCCCACCAAGGTTTCAATTAGGGATGGCCACGGGGATGCTTCAGAAACGGCCACAGGTAAAACTGGTTAGACCGCGTACATCTGAGCCAAAGGCTCGGCACCCCGTGAGGAGTCCTAACTGGGAAAACTCCTTTTTAAATTTTAAAATAAACCACTAGTTTGGCAATACGATTCTATCCCATATTGTACAAGTCTCGGACTATAATTTTTAGGATCCTAGCTAATCAGGTTGACCTGCAGTCTTCACACTCCTACCAAATAAACATCAGGCTCCACCTACAATCCTTGAGTTGTGGTTGGGTAGCGGGTACTTCTGGAGCGGGCTGGGTTAATACAAAGCACTTTGTCCTTTTTGTAATTTTTTTTCCTATAATGATGTTATTCATCAAAGACACTTTCGGGCAACTTTTGTCACACTCGTAAGCCAATTTTTTTTATTTTACTCTATAGAGATGATGTATATAAGTCAACCCGTTCATAATTAAATGGTTGAAACACATCTGTCCATCCGCTTGCAAAACTTGTTTTTTGAACTGTTCTGTTCTCTATTCGTAATAACTACCGGTTTAGTTATAAATTAGACATGGAAGTACACTCGTTGCTTCATCAAAGAGAGGTGTCAGCTTAATCCAATGCTCGAAATCCTTCTTGCAACTTTCTTTGCCAAATGAAATACATTTTTATATTAATAATTTGCACATTTCAATTCTCCTGTGTTTATTTCACGAGCCTGATCCATTTTCTTTCTTTCTTTGTTTTTATTTATTTTGAATGTCATATAGTTTCTCAAGTGGAGGTGAAGATGGATATGTGAGACTGCATCATTTTGATCCTGACTACTTCAAGATTCCATCAATTTGAACTGCACACCTCATTCAAGTTTTGTAATAGGGTTGAGATTTTGGCCAGTTATGGTTTCACTGCGATGTAATTCGATTTCGAGCACTGTTAAAGATTGTGTTTTGAACTCGCTGCGGTTTTTTAATACAAAATTTGCAGAAACATAGAAGTTATTGTTGCGCTTCCTATACGTTTTCTTACTCCACATTTCTTCTGCACTTTCCTGAACTTAATATATTTTTTCTTCATTTTTTAGTAATGAGATGCAATCTGTCTTATCTTTCCTTTTGGATTGTGTGGCAATGGTGTAGGACTGTTGAATCTGTCCTATGTGTAAACCTTGAAGGGATTTAGTTAAATGTTAATATTCTGCTTTAGAAGGAAAGTTAACCTCGTACTTATTGGCATGAATACATTGTAGAGGATTATTTTTTGCTCTTGATATTGATCAGAATATGATTTTCCTCAAAGCAAAATCCTTGTCATATTAACTTCAATAGAAGAATACAATGAGCTAGATACAATTGGCCTAATAGAATACTAAACTTACCAGTTAAAGAGCCATGTAAAAAGCATTTTGGTGAATCTGTTGGCATATTGAAAACGTTGGGGACGTTAAGGCACGAACTTGACTGGTTGGTATTTTATCACGAACAAAGTGAATGATCAATTTTGATATGTTTGGTGTCTTGATGTTGAACTAAGTTACACGATATGTAAATCACACTAACATTTTAAGGAAACATAAAAGTACACGTATAATGTGAAAATACGAAACAAAAACTATTGGTTTTTCAAAATAAGTCTTCTGTCCAAGATATCGGTTATAGTAGTATCTCATTCGTGACATGGAAATTCGATCATGCTATGTGTAGGAAGTATATTGCAAGAATAATAATTATTGATGAGATGCCTTTTAAGATGGTTGAGCATAAAGGGTTTAGTGAGTTTGTGAATTTGTTGCAACCCCAATTTCATATCCCATCAAGAATTACTGTTGCTAGACACTGTTTAGATATGTATACTGTACAGAAGGAAAGCTTATAGAAGTACTTTAAACAAAGATTTTGTCTAACAATAGACTTGGTCTTCAAGGCAACATGTGTTTGATAGCTCATTTCATTTATGAAGATTAGAACATACATAAGAAGATATTAAGCTTCTTGCAGCATCTGGCCATTCGGGAGAGCTAAATTGGGTTATGTGTCTTTCATCAATTAAAAATAGGTCGATACTAAAACTGTCGAGGATTTGATTGGTAATATAGATAGTGTTGGATGGGTTATTATCATTGTTCGGTTGTAGTTGGAGTTGTTAATAAATATAGTGGAAGTGTCAATGAAAGTGAATGTAAGAAACTTCTTCTTAAACAATAAAATCCAAAAATAATTCAAAGAGAGCCCAGGTGTTACAGGGTTAAAATCTCACAAGGATAAGTATTTGGATGAGTAGTGTGAGCCTTTACATGACAAGTTTTAGATATTGAGTTAGTGGAAGAAGAATCAAGCAAGGCTTCCAGTCATAACAGCCAATGGATATTCATTTACCTGTCTAATCCGATGGATATGATTATGGGCGGATGAAACAATTTTAAGTGGATATATATGTGGATAATGAAAAACTAAATAGATATGGATGTGGATATAACATTATCCCATTCAAATCCGATTTAAATGACCCAATTTCTTTTAAAACACACACACACACACACACACACACACACATATATATATATATATAGGAAAAAGTTCATGCGAGAACCATTCTTAGTGCGAGAACCGCGAGAACCAATCTGAGCCGTCCAATTCCCCCTCCTTCAATGTAATTGCCCACCCATGAATTCCTCACATGCACCCGGAACTACACGTCTAACAAGTTCCTAGAAGTTAAACAAATATTTAATTACAAATTTAGTTTTATATGCTTATAAAAATAAAAGGCAGTAAACGTTTCGTAAAGTATGAGCCAACTTCACTCTATTAGAGCCATCCCACGGTCAAATACTTGATTTGAAACAAAAACTGTAAGCATAAAGCTTAGCGAGCACACCACTTACACACCACACTACGTATGTACATTGCACCATATCATCCATGATCACATATTTAAACACATAATACTGAAGCAATGCATCAACTACAATTTCACACTTTGGGTTACAGTTGACTATCAAAGTCGTACCAATGATTTCACATGTCTGACTGTGCCCGAGTTGTGATTTCACCACAATATCACACAACCGTTCACTTCACATAATAACACATTAGTTACACTTTCCATAATTGCATACATGTACATGTACATTCCACACTAATACCTAAGTCGGTGTAACTCACTTGATCTCAACACAGGCATTAATCAACAATTTAGACATGTGCACAAGCATTAATTACGTATCCAGAAGATTCGTATCTACCCGAATCCACCTACTATTATAGTTTCCACAATATTAGATATTATTATTTTAGGTCTCAACTGTTACCCTAAGTTTCTTTATACACTATAAAACCCTTAACTTTTTACACCCTTTTAACAATTTATGTAACAACGGTTTTCACGCGCTTAAAATTAGAGAAAATTTGAGCTTTTTAAACTTATAAAATAAAAGCCAGCAGCGGTAGTAACCAACATTTTACAAAAGATAATATTGTTTATCTGACTTGGCAATGTATAAAGTACAACACCATATACCAAGTCCCAAAATACCGCCACGTGTTACCCAACTAGTTCCGACCATCGGATCACATATATATACAACGAGCAGTTTTCCGCAAAAGGTATGTACAACAACTACCAACATGTCCCCGCCTCACATAGGCCAACAACTACACACCTGCAAAAAGGGAAAATTCAGGCACCGTTAGCTACAACTAGCTAGTGAGCACAGATTAACACATAAGCATCAATAAACATGTTATCCCAACTACGGGACAACACATAAGGCTATCCTAACACATAGCGTCGCGCCAACGAGTCAGTAGGAATCATATCTCGCAGGGTGGGAAGCCCCGCTCAATGATTCAAACTGGGTACCATCAGCTACAACTATCCGCAATGATGGGGGAGTGAAGAGCAGTCCACCAAACGCGTTACAAAGCTCGAAGCTCATCAACTCGGATCTCAACGGAAGCTAAGATCCCAACTCATGTTAAGGAGCGGCGGTTTGCAAGACCACCCCGGCGTGCTGCACACCGAGTACTGTTGATCCCCGTTATTCCATCAAAGGGATCCAGCCTTCGGGAAGAAAGCTGACCTTAACCATGCCATCAACAGTCCGGACCAATACAACAAACAACAACAACCCGTAGCGGGTTCAACGATACGCATGCGATTCATAACCAACTTGTAAAGCAGCTTAGCATGACAACAGTATATAACAACATGGCATAACATACCTCATATACGCACGTGTGCGACATCGACAACATATTCCAATAAACAACAGACAACGCTACTTACCGAGACTCATGGGAAACCGGTACTCACCTCGAGATTACAGGAGGCAGATATGAATTCGGGAATCCCAAGAGCACACCGAGTCGTCCGAATCACCTAACACATCACGTGTAGGTTCAGTCAACGTCTAAAAGTACTATCACTGCTTCTAAGCAAACTTACAACAAACAACAAGCAACAGGCAACCTGGAATAGCTCCTACGGCAGCAGAGGATGTGTCCTACGGCCACAGGACACCTTACAAACACCTCCTACGGCCGTAGGAATACATCCTACGCCCGCAAGAGTTCCTTTCCAAGAAACCAGACCCTACGGCCGTAAGGACCATACCCTACGCCCGCAGGAGTGATTCTTTGGGTGGCAACGGTCATAGGTTATGTACCCACGCCCGTAGGCTTCTTTCCTTCACCCGTAGGTGGTAAACCACACAAAATGCATTACTACGGCCGCAGAGAACCCTGCCTACGGCCGCAGAGACCACAACAACCCCCTACGGCCGCAGGGACTATATCCTGCGTCCGTAGGAACCTCTATTACAACAGGCTTCGTCCTGTTCGAACTCAGACCTGCAACTTCGATGTTTTTACCCATTTAATCGACTGAAAACAAGTTCCTACTACTTCTACATGTTAATTAACATTACCACAACATCCCTACATGTTTCTTGACCAACAAATCATGAACCAACACACACTTTAGACCATTAATTTACCTTTCTTGCAAAATACCCACAAGAACTAAGTTCATATACAAAATACTTACAAAGATGAAGGGATAGAACTACTACAACACTTGAGATTGATTGTTTGAACTCCAAATCAGCAATCCCTTTTGGTTCCTCTTTGAAATCTCACAAGAACAATTATGTGGGTGTTTGTACGTATGCAAGTGTGTGTGTATAGTGTGTGTTTTGTCAAGGCAGGGGATAAGGGCAAGGCCCTTAGGCCGACTTAAGTGGGTTTAATAGCCCACTTGTGCATTTTGTTCTCCTATTCAACTTTTAAAACAACTAAGGTTTATCCGTTTCAACTAATGGAGATATTTTCGGAATCATTAATTGAAACCGTTAAATTATTAACCAACTCTATCTATTAACAACACTTTTCCAACTTTAGCCACGTAACCAAGTGTACCATTTATTAACAACAATTAACAACAAAACAACTTTAAACAACTTGGTTAATATCCACGTACAACTAAACAAGCATAAGGTACAACTATTTACTACTAGGCCCTAAATTAGGGTGTTACAAATCTACCCCCTTTAAGAAGATTCCGTCCTCGGAATCTGATCGTCCACAAACAAGTGAGGGTATCTAGCTCGCATGTCGTCTTCGGTCTCCTAGGTCATATTCGAACCTAGGTTGTATTTCCACTTGACCAAAACCAGCTTTATTAACTTTCGGCGCAACTTCTTAATCTTTGAACCAAGTATTTCAACAGGCTCTTCAACTAGACGTTTTGAAGCGTCTACTTTCAACTCTTGCAGAGGCAGAATCTGGTTTTCCTCCACTTTACACTTACGCAGATAACACACGTTGAACGTGTTATGAATTCCAAAAAGCTCTGGTGGCAACTCAAGCGACACCGTCTAGTCGTTAACCTTACGAAGGATTTTAAATGGAACAATATATCTCGGACTCAACTTACCCTTCCGACCAAATCGAATAACACCTTTCCAATGAGAGACTTTTAAAAATACCCTATCGCCCTCCTTAAATTCAACAGGTCTACGTTTTGGATCTGCGTATACCTTCTGTCTATCCCGTGTGGCTTTCAACTTTTCACGAGTGATTTTCACTTTATCAGCTGTGATTTGAACGATCTCGGGTTCGGAAAATTGCTTCTCACAGGGCTCGAGCCAACATGTTAGTGTGCGACAAGGCCTTCCGTATAACATCTCGTATAGAGGCATCCTAATACTGGAGTGATACGAGTTGTTGTAAGCAAACTCGATCAAACGCAAGTGAGAATTTCTCGCACCACCGAACTTGAGGACACATGCGCGAAGCATGTCCTCCAACGTCTGAATCGTTCTCTCTGACTGGCCATCTGTCTGCGGATGATACGCCGTGCTCAGGTGAACACGAGTATCAAGTTCATTCTGCAAACTCTGCCAAAAATGGGAAGCAAATCGAGCATCACAATCAGATACAATCGAACACGGAAAACCATGTCGTGACACCACTTCGTTTACACACAACTTTGCTAGCTTTTACAATGGAATAGATTCGCTGATAGCTAGAAAATGAGCGCTCTTGGTCAATTGATTGACAATGACCCAAATTGCATCATGACCTCTAAGGGTTTTCGGCAACTTTGTCACAAAGTCCATCATAATGTGATCCCACTTCCACTCAGGGATCTCAAGTTGCTGCAGATTACCATAAGCTTCTGATGTTCTGTCTTAACTTACGCGCAGATTTGACATTTCTCTACAAAAGAGGCAATGTCTCGTTTCAAAGTAGGCCACCAGTACAACGTTTTCAAGTCGTGATACATCTTCGTGCTGCCCGGATGAACCGACAGCCTAGATTTGTGAGCTTCTTGCAATATCAGATCACGATTACCACCATGGAGTGGTACCCAAACACGAGACTGGAAAGTCTTTAATCCGCGGGTATTATCAACAAGTTGATCTTTCAACTTTCTCATCAACTCAGTTTTCAGATTCTCATCTTGTAACGCCACTTGCTGTGCTTCCTTCAATTGAGCAAAGATATCGGGAACCATAGTAAGTTTCATGAACTTTGCATCTACAGAAGAGCTTTTTCTACTCAAGGCATCCGTCACCACGTTGGCCTTACCAGGATGGTAGCGAATTTCACAATCATAATCTTTTATCAACTCGAGCCATCTACGTTGTCTCATATTGAGCTCCTTCTGCGTGAAGACTTATTGTAGGTTCTTGTGATCTGTGCAAACCACACACTTGGTGCCGTAAAGATAGTGCCTCCACAATTTCAACGTGAACACCACAGCTGCCAACTCAAGATCATGAGTCGGATAATTGCCTTCGTGAGGTTTTAATTTTCTTGAAGTGTAGGCAATCATTTTATCACGTTGCATCAACACACACCCCAATCCGGAGTACGAAGCATCACAATAAACAATGAAATCTTCAGATCCGTCTGGCAAAGAAAGAACTGGAGCTTCGCACAATAGCCGTTTCAGAGATTGAAACGCTTGTTCTTGAGCTTCCACCCAAACAAATGCAACATCGTTGCGAGTTAATTTAGTCAGAGGACCTGCAAGTTTAGAAAAGTCCCGGATAAACCGCCGACAATAACCAGCTAAGCCAAGAAAGCTTCTAACTTCAGAAGGAGTTCGGGGAACTCCCCAATTCATAACCGCATCGACTTTCGCTGGATCAACTTTCACGCCATTACAGCAAATCACGTGACCAAGAAAATGGACCTCTCGCAACCAGAATTCGCACTTCGAGAATTTAGCATAAAGCTTCTCTCGTTTAAGAGTTTCAAGAACTTGTCGCAGATGCGACTCGTGTTCAGCTTCAGTTTTTGAATAAATGAGAATATTGTCGATAAATACAATCACAGACTTATCAATAAAAGGATGACAAACCCGGTTCATCAAGTCCATGAAAACAGTATGAGCATTGGTTAAGCCGAAAGGCATCACCAAAAACTCATAATGACCATAACGAGTACGGAAATCCGTCTTTGGAACATCTTCGTCAGCAACTAACACTTGATGATATCCCGACCGCAGATCAATCTTTGAGAAGCACGTCGCTCCCTGTAGTTGATCAAATAAATCATCTATCCGCGGCAAAGGATACTTGTTCTTTACCGTTTGCTTATTCAGCTCCTGGTAATCTATGCACATTCTCATCGTCCCATCTTTCTTCTTTACGAATAGTACCGGAGCACCCCATGGAGAAGAACTCGGGCAAATAAAGCCTTTGTATAACAACTCCTGAATCTGCGTCATCATCTCGCGAACCTCGGAAGGAACAAGACGATATGAAGCTTTAGCCACAGGGGTAGCCCCCGGAACATGATCAATACGATATTCAACATCTCTAACTGGTGATAACCCAGGCAACTCGTCAGGAAACACTTCTGGATAATCGGTCACCACCGGAATATCACGAACAACACGTTTTTTCAATTTAGCGTCAATCACATGTGCTAGATAACACTCGCAACCCTTCGAAACTGACTTTCTTGCTTTCATTAGAGAAACGATAGGAATATCTGATTTTCTTCTTTCACCGCGAGCCACAACATATGACCCGTCAGGTAGAGGAACTTTAATCAACTTCTTGAAACAAAAAATCTCAACGTTTAGCTTGCTAAGCCAATCCATCCCAATTACAACATCGAATCCCGCAATCGGCATAAGAAGAAGAGAAACCGGAAAACTACTCCCGTTGATATCAATAACCGTTTGAGGGACATTATCAACAACTGGAACTACTTTACCACTAGCAGTCTCTACTCTTAATGGCTCAGATAATACAGATACATGCATTTGCAGTTTATCACAGAAAGATACAGACACAAACGAATATGTAGCTCCAGAATCAAACAATAAACATTTTGGGGCAGAATTAATAAGAAATGTACCAGTTATCACGTCCCCAGCACCTTTGGCCTCTTCGGCCGTCATCTGAAATGCTCGCCCTTTGGCTCGGGAAGCACCATCCTTTTTCTGCCCAGAGGTAGATCCACCAGCACCGGTACTCTGCTTCGACCGGCAGTCAGATATTCTGTGCCCTGGCTTGTGGCACTTGTAACAAACATTTTCCTTGAATTCACATTCGGCAACCACGTGCTCCTTTTGCCCACACCGTAAGCATCGAGCAGTGGCTTTAGAACAGTCACCACTGTGATACGTACGGCAAGTTGCACACCACAGACGATCCACCCTCGGCTTCTTCTGGGAATCGAACTTCCCACCAGCAACAGATTGTCCTTTAGAAGGACCCGGCTTTGTCGACTGCTGAAACTTTCTCTTGTGACCTTCACCACCTCGGTCATCTTTACCCTGGGTATGATCATCTTCGATTTGTCGAGCTATTTCAAACGCTCGATCCAAACTCTCAGCTACTCTAACATGAGTACGATAATCAGTTGGCAACATTCCTACAAACTTTCTTATCTTCGCAACATCATCCGTCGCCAAGTGAGGAATAAACCTCACTTTATCAATAAAAGCTTGGATCAGAACATCCACCGACTTGTCTCCCTTACGGAGAGTGTTGAACTCTCTTTCCATCTTCTCCATATCATAATCTGTACAATACCGTCTCGTCACCTTTTCAGCAAACTGCTCCCATGTCATGGCATCAACAACCTTTTTACTCAACGTCGCTTTCACAGAATCCCACCAAAACAAAGCGCTACCCTTCAACATCAGTGCCGCGTACATGACCCGATACTCGGGTTCACAATCACACGAGTCAAACACCTGATCGGTCTCCCGAAGCCACTGCACGGTATCTGAAGGACCATCACCGCCCTCAAACTCCTTCGGACCGCAAGAGCGAAACTTCTTATACGAACACTTCTTTTGTTTCTGACCCTGCATTGCCGCTAACAACAGGTCCCTCGTGAGTCGGAGCTCTTCCTCCAGACGTACAATACGCGCTGCCTGATCTGGATCTTGCCTTAACGGCTCGTCCTCATGCGGGGCAGATCCTTCCTCAGCTTCAGGATGAACGCTTGAAGCTTCATCCTCCATACGCTTAAGAGCCTCTTCAGTGTTAACGCGTCGTTCTGCCATTCTATATCAACTTACTACATACACGGAAACAACGTTTAGTACTCTACTTGCTCAACAACTACTAACGCTACAAGTTAGTTTATAACATGCAACTACCACATAACGCTCATACTCAACCCCAAACACCCAACTAGGAACACTTAACGATGGTCGGTCCCGAGCTTGAGATTGAATACTCCTACGAGTACCCAATTCCTCAAACTTAGGCTCTGATACCTAATTGTAACACCGGTTTTCACGCGCTTAAAATTAGAGAAAATTTAAGCTTTTTAAACTTATAAAATAAAAGTCAGCAGCTGAAGTAACCAACATTTTACAAAAGATAATATTGTTTATCTGACTTGGCAATGTATAAAGTACAACACCATATACCAAGTCCCAAAATACCGCCACGTGTTACCCAACTAGTTCCGACCATCAGATCACAGATATATACAACGAGCAGTGTTCCGCAAAAGGTATGTACATCGATTCATTGCTGCTCATGGATTTCGATTAGAATATGGGGAATCTAATGAAGAGACTTAACTCTTACTAATTTACGATCCATACTCGAAGATACACTTTTCAATTAAACCCTTACCTGATTAACGATTTCGATTATACTACTCAGTTTTTGATTCCACTTCATCCTAGTTTACGATCAAGGGCTCAAGAACATTTTCAATTCCTTTAAACCCAGCCGATCACACCAACAAAAGCCCCATCAGGCTACTTTATTCCCATAGCATTAGCTCCCTATTACTCCATACACAAATCCCTTTGAATTAATCGAAGTTCTAACATGAATTAATGATTCAAAATCCCTAATTAAACCTCGGTTCTTGTACGAGTTGGAACAGCACAAAATCCTTTCAAATCTCCCCCAAACACAGAATTAAACATTATAAATTCAACGAGTATGCAAAGACAAAGTGCAAATGTCACAATTAGTCATTCCAATCATAAGTTCTCATACCTTAATTTTTTGTTTGTTTGCAAGAACTCGTTTATGGATCCAAATTTAAAACATTATTACATTTGAAATAAAAACAAGGTATGACACCGATCCATTGCCATCTCTAGCCCGGCGACAGGATGGACGGAGGTGGAGGTGACATCATTGTCGACATGTGGCCGAAATGTGTCGGAAATGAAAAGTCTTTCCTTGAAGGGATTTCAAATCCCACCTTCGTCCAAAGTATTTAAAATTCATAGACCACATTTCTATTTTCTAACCAAACATTTTATTTCAAGAAACTAGGGGTGAGCATGGTACCGGACCTGTACCGATACTGATTTTATCGAAACTGAATTTGGTTTTAATAAGACGGTATTGAATATCATACCGAGTATTCATATACGGTACTAGTATCGGTACCGGGAACCTATTTTACGAGTTGGTTCGGTAATAGTCTCGAATACTAAGCCTCGAGTGCCGATTTAACAATATTATAAGTATCAAGTACTGAACTGAAAATTTTAACTCGTTACTAGTTTCGGTACAGTTCGGTATCTTCAATACCCACGCTCACACCTACAAGAAACATGGATACAAATCCTATAAAAGTTCTACGAAATCTTGTGAACGATAAGCTCTTGGACAATACAAACACCCTCTAACCCACAATTATTAATCCTCTAAACTCGAGCTCATTGGTTATATGTTGATTAATATTTTCCTTAAATAATTTATATAATATATAGAGTAAATTACAAAAATTGTCCCTGTGGTTTGCAAAAAGTAACACATTTGGTCATTTATAATCAAAAAGTACAAAAATCGTCCTTGTGGTTGATATTTTGTAACACATTTGGTCCCTGTGGTTGACAATTTGTAACACATATGGTCCTTTAGACAAACGTCCGTTTAATTTTCTGTTAAGGGCCCCCTCATGTGCCATGCACATGAGGGTATTTTGGTCTTTTACCTTTTGATTTGGGGTTCGAACGCAACCATCAAACCCGTGCTCCGAAATTAGGGTTCGTAAATCGTTATTTCAGTTTTGTCCTTTGATCTGGTTCCGCCGCCGCCGCCCTTGGTTCCACCGCCACTGCTCCATCATCTCTACACAAATCCAGATTGGGATGAAGGTTTGGTTTTTAACTCTTTTTTTGGGTCGATTGAAGCAGAAAACGTGTGATTTTTAACTCTCACCTTCGAGTTTTGAGTTTTAAATCACGGATCTGGTTCGAGGGTTTTCTCCAGCACCGTCTAGGGTTTTCTCCCGTCACGCCACCACCACCACCTCACCGCCGCCACTTTGTTTATATGGTTTCATTCTTCTTGATTATCATCTCTGATTTTTTTTTGTGTTTGTGTAATATTTAGATTTATGATTTCAGTATTTGTTTTTGTTCATCATCTTTTTGTTAGGGTTAGATCTGTTGTTGTTTTTCATATGTAAATCATTGATCTGTTGTTGTTCTTCATCTGTAAATTTATTGAACAAATATCAGATTTAATTTTGTTGCTGTTTATCTGTTCTTCATCTGGAAATACTCAAGAGGAGAGAGAGAGAGAGAGAGAGAGAGAGAGAGAGAGAGAGAGAGAGAGAGAGAGAGAGAGAGAGAGAGAGAGAGAGAAAGAGAGAGAGGTGTAAACCACATGAACGATTTCTGTACTTTTTTATTACGAAGGACCAAATATGTTACTTTTTGCAAACTACATGAACGAATTTTGTAATTTACTCTAATATATATTTTTATATTTTAAAATCATTGGGTCAGAATCAGATTATCCATCCATACACCAGGCAACTGCATACAGAGTCGAGCGGCAAGCGTACTTACCCGAGGTGTAATATGATATCCTCCTCCGTCTACGTTCGATCTTCGCCGTCATCGTCTCCATTTCTCGGCACTTCCCTCTTTCCCCATGAATTACACACTTCCTTCTCTCAGTATCTTATTCCTCATAATAACAGGTACTCTCTTTCTCTCTGTTTTCTACACGAAACAACCAACATCCATTAATATATGGAGCATAATTTTGTTACAGTATACTTTTCGACGTATTGTGATTACTAGCATATAATTTTACTTCAAAATGAATTTCGTGTATGTGTAATTTACCACTGTCGGCTATGTGTAATTTACCACTGTCGGAGTGTTTGAAGTGTTTAGGGTTTAGTTAGTCGTATTGAATTGTGCCAATTTAGGGATTTTAATGTCATTTGAAATTCACCAAGATAAAACATGCAGGATTCTGGAATATGATTTTGTTCATAGTTACCAACGTTTTGTTTAAAATGTCAATTTTTAAGTTGAATGATTGTTGGATATTTCAGCTGATATGAATTCTTGATTGAAAATGCAGTTATCATGCTAAGTATAGTTAAACAGTTGTAGATGATCAGTCTCGATGCTAAAATAGATATGATTTTGGCTATGTGGTCAATTTGGGTCATGTTACATGTAAGTCCTTAAGAAACCAAAATTTGTTCGACACCTTATACAATTGAGTGTCTGATTACCACAAATTTAATCAACAAAGCACATTCAAACATATTTCAGCCTCTTTTTTTTAGAACTAATTATCCGATTCTGATTATTCCATATGACATATTGCAAAACACAATGTCAAACACCTTTAATTCTATATCTTCTTATGCGTTGATATATATACAAACGAATTCACCAAGTTTTTGACATTATATTATCAAAAGAAATACTTATTGCTATACCAGATAGTCATGGTCATGGATCCAAAAAATATTGAAAATGTAGTAAAAAGCACATCATTTTTCTTGTCATAACTATCTCAAACCATATTATCTGCAGTTGGAATCAACAAAGAAACGTTCCAAATACCTTTTCAAATTATACTTTGAAATGCGGACTTGCCAAGGCCAAAGAACCACCTTCTCCAAGCCTAGAGAGTCTTGTAAGAGAACCTCATAAGTATTTTGATCAGGCAATAATCACGGTACGCGCTGGAGATGGGGGTCATGGTGCTACCCTTAGTATGCATAACACAACAAAGGCCTCTTTGAAGTCACAGAGCAAAAAAGACAAAGAGAAATCAAGGATAAGAAGTTCTTATAAGAGAGACTTTGATGGATCACTTATTATGCCAATGGGTGGACATGGAGGTGATGTTGTAATTTATGCAGATGAAGGGAAAGATTCGTTATTAGAGTTTCATAAAAAGAGTCGATTTAATGGAAAACGTGGGGGAAATGTTGACACGATGGGTGTCTTGACTTCTCAATTGAGAAATGGCTTAGCTGCCCCAACGTTGCGTATTCCTGTACCTTTAGGTTGTTAATATTCTTTAATATTTACTTCTTTTTAAAAATTATTCCAGACCATAATTAATTGTTTAATTTATTGATAGGTACTGTTGTGAAGCATAAACGAGGAAAGTTTTTAGCTGATCTAGCTCGTCATGGGGATGAAGTAGTTGTTGCTAGGGGTGGTCAAGGAGGGGTGAGTAATCCTTGCTATTTGGTGGGAGTTTTGATGATGAAACATCTTATAATTGATAAACTGGTGGTAATGAGAAGAATAACATATACTTCAGGTGTAGAATTATAGTTGATTTTTATTGAACCTTAAATAAATTCCTCCAAGACATGTAAGTATTGCCTAAATGTGGAAAACCATAGGTGCTTGGTGACTAAACCAAAAGCGAAAAGGCTCAATTGATTTTGGACATGGATTTACACGTGTCTCACGACCATTATGAAATTTGAGTTTTGACTTTGACTTGACTTTGGTATTCAAACGCACTTCGTTCCTTTGCTTGTGGCAGATTAGTTTGTTGGAAATGCCGGAGCATAAAAAGAAGAAGATGATGAATTTGACAACGAATGTGATGACGGATGAAAATGATAAGGTAAAGATTAGTATCGTTTTACTAATGTTACAATGTTGGACTTACACTATTCTTTCTGTAAATTACTCCTATGTCTTTTAATTGTTTTCTCACGTGAGTAAATTATTGCCTAGCTTGTACATGGTACTTTGTTTCATATGCCAGCGAATCCATTTTTCTAGAACGAAAAATTTTTTCTTCGGATTTTGCTTCCTAGTTTTGTTATAGAGAGGTATCCCTGTTCAAGCTACCGGGGGAGTCGAGCCTTTGGCTCAGATGTGCACTACCTAGTCGGTATTCCCGTGGCTGTTTCCGGGAATACCTCTGGCCAACCCAAGGACTCCCCTATTGAGGTTTGAACCCATGACCTGTTGTGAGAATCAGGGACGCCGACCACAAGGATACCTTGGAGTTGGTTCCTATAATGACAACTGTATAAAATATTGACAATTTGTTAGCATAGTCGTTAGTCTGTAACTGTTCTGGTGCAAGTTTAGTGGTACAATCTGTTAGCATGACCAATAAGAGTTCAACATTTTCCCTTTCATGTGGAGAGTTCCATGATGATTCAGTTCTGAAGTACTTATGCTCTTGAAGTACAATCATACATAATGCAATAAGATAATATTTTCTGTTGGGTGGGATATACATACATATACTATCAGCAGAGCAATACGTAGTACTATTTGTTCTGTCTTCTACATAATAAATGAGCAAGAACATAACATGTTACTTTAATATGTAACATAATTTATAGTATACTTCTGTTTATACTTGAATTAAAGGTTTGGTTTTTAGTAAATTTCACATATTTTCTGTTACTTATACCTACATCAATTAAAAACTCCTTTCACATACAAAAGCTTATAAATTATACCAGCAATGCAGGTGTTGGTTCTTGGTCAACCTGGTGAAGAGGCCAGTTTGCAATTAATACTCAGAGTTGTTGCGGATGTTGGTCTTGTTGTAAGTACCATTTTTCACACGTTTTTTTTAAAATTTTTCCTGGTTTAATTTATCATAGACAATATCATAATGAGTAAAATAATTTAACTTATGGAATCATCGTGCTGATGTTGTATGACTGTTAAAAAAAATGGATATAGTAATCTTATCGATTGAATTATTATCTAAATTTTTAGGGACTCCCTAATGCTGGAAAATCGACACTACTCTCAGCTATAACACTTGCAAGACCTGATATTGCGGATTACCCATTTACAACTTTAATGCCAAACCTTGGACGCCTTGAGGGTGATCCGAGTTTAGGGGCAGGGAAGTTCTCATCTGAAGCAACATTAGCAGATCTACCTGGTCTTATTGAGGGGGCACATTTGGGAAAGGTAACTACTCCATTATTTATCTTTTAATTTTTTAGTGTTTTTTTCTCTTCAATTATTAGCTGATATTAGAGAAAGTTATAATTTTTCAGGGACTAGGGCGAAACTTCTTGAGGCACTTAAGGAGAACTCGAATGTTGGTCCATGTTGTTGATGCAGCCGCCGAGGACCCTGTGTATGACTATAGAACTGTAAAAGAAGTATGATTTTACTCTCTCCTTCCAAACATATTAAGAAAAGTCTTAGAAATAAAGTGTGGATATAGCATATGCATAACTTGTTACTTTTGTATTTTAATTTTTTAAAATATGCATATAACTTTCGCAGGAGTTAAGGATGTACAACCCGGAATATCTTGAAAGGCCGTATGTGGTAGTCTTAAATAAGATTGATATACCTGAGGTTTGTGATACTAATATCAATTGTATTGTGTTATTTCTTTTAGTTCATTTGATTGCGCTTTCTTATTTAGTTTGTTTTAGTTTAGTCTCTTGTTACCTATTGTGAGTGTTTTAGTATAAATAATGTATTATTGATTACAGGCAATGGATAGGCTTCCTTTTTTGGTTGAAAAAATACAGAAAATTGGAAGTGAAGAATCACCTGCTCAATCTCTATCGGATGAAGGGGGTCTTAAAAATTTAGTCTCCAACGAGGATAATAAAATAAAAGAAATCGAGGAGTATCCACGACCTGCTGCTGTTGTAGGCGTTAGTGTTCTGTAAGATTAATAATCTTCTTGATCTCTTTCTATTTCACGTCTAGATAAAAGACATCAATCAGCTTCCCCTCTTTTTCCTATGTGTTTGTGTTTATGTTTATGCCTTTTCCTTCTTCTGGTGTACTGGCTATCATGACTCATATTCTACTTATGTGACTATTTGCAGGAAATGCATAAATATCAGTGAATTGCTGAGGGAAATCAGGTCGGCCCTAAGAATATGCCGGGAATCTGAAGAAGCAGTTTACCAATCTTCTCTGCAATGAAAAACAGCAATTGATAATGTTAGTATCCTGTACTGATTTGCATGCACTCTTCAACTAGAGAATCTTTTTTTTGAACCTTTTTTATAGACATGTAGAAATTCTGCCTCACATTTGCCATCTTTCAAGAACACTAATTCACCATCACAATGTAGCCTGCTTGCAACTTGTAATACTCTTATCATTATAGCAACTGCTATACAGACACATAAAGTAAGCATTTAGCTATTATAAGGCAGGATCTCAAATAGGGTCGAATTGGTTCTAGTATAATATATATAATTTTTGACAACTGGTTCTAGTATAATTGGGCCTTGATCAACCATTCATAGTCCCATCCATTCGAAGGGCCATACATATTGGTGCCGACCAGATCTGAAGTGGACACATAATGGGCCAGTATCTTTTCGGCTCACTGGGCCATTGTCTCAAGTAGGGTCTTCATTTTGCATCACATAACTGCCTCCCAGTTTTTAGTGGATTAACAATTGTGTGAAATAAAGTACAATTACACTACATCTGCAGTTCCCAACTTATAAAAAGCTTACTGAACAATGATAAATGTCGATCCTTATAAATATTCTCTTTATTTTATATTTTTTTGCAGCTTTTCATTCTTTCTCATTCTTATTTGATTCAAAATTTCTTTAAATCCAAACAAAAGGGTAAGGAGCAAGGACATGAAGCTATTAATACAACCGACTGATCATATGATGGAACATGATATGTAAGCTATATCAAAACTTAAAGATGTGCAAAAATCAATTTACTAAATTTTGATAAAATGAACTTAAATTTATCATTGCATATGTGCAACCTCCTTCTGTGAGTGTCTTCCGAGTCTTCATGACCTGCATTCTAACTCAGATAACACCTATTGAGAGGATTGCTCAAGAGAAAGACTTTCTATTTAGTCCAAGCTCTTAGTCCCATTGCTAACTTAATCATGCTCATAGTCTTGCTAAGTACTCGACTTAGGAGACTCAGTGTTCTAAAAGCCATCTTGGTAAAGCGAAGACTATAATGGACGACCAAGCTCAACTTCAAGACTACTGGGAGCTTATGGAAAATGTGGGCTTCGATGACAAGGCCGAAGAGAAAACGTGGGCAACAGATCCAGGTGTGAAAGTGGCACCCTTTCTGTATCTTCAAATCATTATCTCCATCTATGAAAGTTTTGTTTCGCCATTGAACCTGAATATTTGTTTTCTCATCTTTGAATGTACTTAGTGCCTCACAAGCATCTTGTGTAAATATTTTCATTTTCTTAATGAAAGGACATTTTGTTTGCTGCGTTGTGTTATGTATTTGTATCTTATTTTGACGTCCATTAGATTTTAAGATGTGTGCTTATACTCCTAGACATATCTCCAAGTGTTTATCGTGGACTCTCTGAAGGAGTTGTGACATAGACCATGTCCAAGGACACTATGTTCCCTGCCAACAAAGAACATTTTGATGCAACATGTCTGCGAAGAGCGGAAAGGACTGAGCTTGTTCAGTTTTACGTGGTTGCTGCGTGTAGCAGGTCCAATTGCATGAATAAGTAACAATAATGAGTTTTAATTCATATTTATATGACATAATTGTACACTCTTCATTATATAATATCATTTTCTTAGTGAGTTCTGGGGTGGGATTCATCGGTATTTTTACTAGTATGAATTTTGATTAGGACGGCATGGGGCTTGTCTACAACGGTCTATTTTAGATACGTCTTCTTGCTCGCTAGCCTATATTCTATATGCGCGAGGTTAAGCTCTAGGTCCTCCTTGTTCTTATCTTAGATCCCTGTGAGTAGACACATATACGTCTCTTTGTAGGAGCGTTGTAGTCGCATTGACCAAGCTGAAGGGGTTCTCCCTATGCCCGTCTTCAGTGTCATTCTATGACCTAGAGGACACTGGATAACTCATCTACACATCCATTGTTGCATCTTCCAAGTCTGGCTTTTACGCATGCACAATATTCTGTTGGTGACTTCTACCTAGCCATCCGTTTGGGGATAGGCCACACATGTGAAGCACTGTACTATATATAGAGCCTCACACAAGGATTAGAAGGATCATTTGTGAATTGTTTCCCTTGTCACTTATGATAAATAGGTAACCCCAAAGTGACAAACAATGTTGTCCCTAATGAACAACTTAATATTGTCCCCAGTAATGGTACCCTAGATGTTTGTCTCCACAAACAATTTTACCCCTCTTGGGCTATGGGAAAGGGACCAACCATGTCAATTGCACACTTATGGAAAAGCCATGCTACCTTGATAAGAATGAGACTTTTCTTAGGGGTATTTGATAGTGGTGCATTAATTTGGTAGGATTCATACTTATTAGCTCTTCCTTAGTGTCCTTATGCATTGAAGGCTAGAAGTACCCCAACCTCAAGACCTTGGATACCAAAGACTTGGGTCCTGCATGAATTTCATACGTTATAAAGTGCATGTCTTGAAGGACCTCATTGGCCCGCAGAGGAGAAATACATACAAACTAGAATCTCAACTGGAATTTCTAAAGACAACACCTTCAAAATACACATTACAATCTTCATTTTTAGTATTCTAGCTTGGGCATCATCTTCTAGAAGGATTCCTTCCGTTAGGTATGGGTGTCATCCAAGATTCTTTTTCCATATCCATGGGAGGTATGACCTCCGCTTGTGAATGGTGTCCCTAGTATTTCCACAAGTACATCGTTTGTAAGGTGCTCAAATATGAAATTTGTGAACCTGCCAAGGGCATAAGCCTTTTTATTCTGACTTGTGGGATCTAGGAGATCTGGGCGTGTTTGAAGCTTTCCATGCACCGATGTATCTATTCTAAGTACATTTTCATGCTCATGTATTTTGCCTCGAATGCACATACTCCACTTATGTTTTTTTATCTATAAGACATCTACCCAAATCCGAATCAGTGAAGCACATGATGTCTAGACTGGTGTGCTTCAGATACCATAAACCAAGATTTATGGTTCCTTTGATGTATCTAAAGATCCGTTTGACCGCTTCATGATGTGAATTCTTTGGATTTTCTTGAAATCGAGTACATCTACCAACATATACATAATATCGGGTCTACTTGTTGTCAGATTAAGCAAACTCTCAATCATACCACGATATTTAGTGCTATCAAATGGTTCACCTTGCTCATCAAGAGAAAAATCACATGTAGTGGCCATTGGAGTATGCATAGGTTTTACATTTTCTAAATAAAATTTCTTTAACATATCTTTGATATATTTATATTTTGATTGATTGATAAATGTACCATCCTCATATTGCTTAGTTTGTAGTCCTAGAAAGTAGTTAGGTCACCCATGATGCTCATTTCCAATTCTTTATGCATAATTGCAGAGACTTCATCACATAGTTCTTGACTTGAGGAACCAAATATAATATCATCAACATAAATTTGAACAAGTAGCATATGGTTGTTCTTTTTTTCTTAATAAACAAAGTATTATATACTTTTCCCAATTCATATGCATTATCAATCAAGAAAGTTTTTAATTTATCATACCATGCCCTAGACGTTTGTTTTAATCCATATAATGCTTTCTTAAGTTTGCATTCATGATTAGGATAGCAAAGTTTTCAAAACCGGGAGGTTGAACAACATACGCTTCTTGATTTATGAATCCATTTAGAAAAGAACTTTTAACATCCATTTGATAAAGTTTGAAATCATGAGCACAAGTATAAGCAAGTAAAATTCGAATAGATTCCAATCTAGCAACCAGAGATTATGTTTCGACATAATCTAGCAACCAGAGTAAAATCTTGCTTTATTCCTAGTTACATTCCCATTTTCATCTACTTTGTTCCTAAATACCCATTTGGTTCTTGTTATGGTATGACCCATGGGTGTAGGAACTAAATTCTAAACTTGACTTCTAGTAAATTAATTAAGTTCTTTGTCGCTGCAAAGGATATTCGATACGTGATTGGGAGACTAAAAACTCTTGACCACCAGTCTTTGCCTTCAGGCGTGGACCTTCGTCTTCAGAATGGGGTCTTCGTCTTCAGCCTTGGAGAAGTTTCCTGAGAGCAAACATACAAGTTAGCCTCACCACGAGCCCCAGCTCGTGACCAAGCTCGGGTGCGAGAATCAGTCAATTGAATAATTGATAAACACAGTAATTGTAGAGAGAAGTGTACGATTTCAGATGATTAAGTTGTTAATAAATGAGTTGTATTTATAGAGTTAGTAATCTGGGTAATAACCCTTGGTCTAAGGTACCTCTGCCAGGCTGAAGTACACTCAATTAATGCTAATATGTACCTTGTGTCAACGTAATTAATGTGTGAATGACATTTAGATCTTCAGTAATTAATGGTCCGGTTTCTTTCTGCTCTTGCTGTATTCAATTGTACGTTAAGTTGAATTATTTGTACATAGACGCTAGTATCTAGACTAAAATTCTTTTATGCTGTTATCCGTTTTCCTTCGTCATACGCGGTCTGTCTGCCTTACGAAGGTAAGTCTAAAATACGGAGGTACGTTCGTTCAGTTACACTGACAAGTCCCCCAGTCTGATGTATGTGGTTGTAGACCAGATGTATCAAACTAAAATTCTAAGTCAAAACTTTTTGGATATTTCTTTTATTTATGCTGTTTCAGTTTATTATTATTTTAGTTTGGTGGGACCGTGCATAAGTATCTTTTATGGGGATAGTAAGAATGATTACATGAAAGAGGAAAAACGGCTACCCTCATGAATGCATTTTCTGTTTTGTTGACGTGGCGACATGTGATTGGAGCCTGACGCTGACAGTTACTTGTTCGTGGGGGCCACCTGTCCGTTTTCCCGAGAAACCTTTAAATAGCGGGGTTCCTTTTCAAAATAACTTTTCCCCTTTTCTTTCTTCCTTGTCTGTGGGTTCGCTGCCGCCATAGTCGAAGTTTCCGACTGCTTTGTCGCTGATCATTAAATCAGGTGCGATTTCTTCTTCTTTGTTATGAAAAATGGGTTTTAAACGTGATTTAGCGACTTCACTATGTTGTTTGAATGAAAACTCTTTTCGTGATTTCGTTAATGCTTATGATATCCCCGCTATGTACGATCCTCTACTGCCGAGCCCTGCAAGTTCCATTCATGATAGTCCTCCTGGATACTTTGGTTTATACACCAAGTTTTTTGATTTTGCAAATGTTCGCCTTCCGTTTACGAAGTTCTTTCTTGCTGTAACTGAGTTCTTCTATCTCCACTTGTCTCAATTGTCACCTTTTGGGGCTTTGAGGATTATTGGTTTTGAAATCCACTGTCGTGCCTTGGGTCTCAATCTGTTTTTTTGTTTCGGAAAATTTTCAAATGTACTCGGTCTGGTGATTGGATTACCATCGAGAAAAGGAAATTTATTTGGGTTTGCAACGAGTATCCTAATCTGAGGGAATGGAAAGGGAAATTTATTTGGGTTCGTGAATCAATGGTCCCGTATAAAATGACTTGGAAGGATGATGATGTGTCTATGAAAGACCACGTTCCTGGATGATGGGGAAGTTGATATGTCTTTGCACGAGTTGCTTGCTACTAACGTTCTGGAGTATCGTCCGCTGCCTGAAATGGCGCTGGTGTTAGGTGGGGTTAGTCTGAAGTGGGGTTTTCCGGGCCAGTGCCCATCTTTTAAACAGGGAGATCAGGGTACGACGGGGAAAGCCTTAAATATATATGTTGTTGCTTACATGTTTCATTTTCCGTTGTTCTAATTGGTAGTGTTTTTCTTTGCAGCAATGAGTTTTGTGGAGTTTCTGAGTATGGAATCTTCTGGTGAGTGCCAGTTAGTTCTCGAAGATGATCATGGGGCAGACATCATTTCATTGAATCGAGAGAACCTTGTCCTTCTTGACGAAGATCATCAGCTTGCTCTTCTTGAACCCACTGGCCCAGAGCAGTCAGCGAAAGTCGGTCCTTCTGATGCTAGCGGTTCTTCTAAACTGGTGGTAAGGATACCATTTGCTTCGTCTGATCCAAAGGCGTCTGCGAAAGAACCCAAGGTGGTTGCCAAGAATGTTCAAGTACCTTTGAAAGGTTTTAAAGCGCCTACTAAGGACGCTAAAGTGTCTATTAAGGATGCTATTACTCCTCCTGGCTATATGGTTGTCAAGGCTTCTGCTGGTTCAGTTGTTTCTAGATCTGCTAAGAAAAAGGGGTCTGTTACTGGTCCTTCGTCTCGTCTGAAGAAGGTCTGCGAGCATCGAAGTAGAGCTGCAAAGGAAGGTGTTTCGAAAGGTCCTATCCTCGTTCCTTCATCTGACGAAGGTACTACAGCCGCCATTGCTGATTCCAATATTCTTCCACTACCTTCGACTGAAGGTCATTCCTCAAAGCGTTCCCGAGATTAGTCTGGTGCTCCAGATATTGGGAAGAAAATCAAACTTGCTAATTACGGAGAATCATTATCCTGATGAAGAGACTTTCGATATGTCTAGTGGTGAAGCTAGCACTAATTCCTCTGCATCTTTTTATTGTCCTCCTGATCCGGAGACTGGAGCAACCCCTTTTGTTCCCCGAGTTCAGCGTCTAAGACACGATTCCGTCCTTGACGAGATTCCAGAATGTCGTGATTTTCTGTCGAACATTGTTTTGCCTGCTGAAGCGTTTAGGCTTGAACGCGAAAGTCACTCTGATCTTGTCAATCAAATGTTCTTTCACGGTGTTCAGTTCATTCAGAGCCTTCCTGAACTACGACGAAGGTTCGTGAGTTTGCATAACCAAAATGTGTTTCAGGAGCGAGAAATTCGTCAAATGAGTGATCGGATTAAGAGTTTGAGGGCGCAGGCAAAAGATTGTTCCAAACTACGGACTTCCGAGGCTAGTCTTCAAGGTAAAGTGGCAGAAATGGAGCAGTTGGTTACAGATAAGTCGAAGGAGGTGGAAGAAGCTACTGCGAAGTCCTTAAGGATGGAGCAAGAGATGAAGGAAATGAAAGAATTGGTTGCTAAAGCTTCTGACCTTCAGCGAGAGGTAGAAGATCGCGAAGGTCCCTGCTTTTGAGAAGGAGGTACTAGATCTTCGTCAAGAGCTGACTGCTTCCAACAATGGTCGTAAGTATGCAGAGAGCCTGAATGCCGTGCTTGGTCATGATCGGAAGTGGTTGATCGCTGAGGGTCCTAAATACTTTTTTGAGAAGCTGCGAAAAAGCGCCGAGTTTGGCCGTGCCCTTGTTGATCTTCAGAGGGATAGTTTCTTGGTAGGTTACCACAAAGGTTTGGTGAAGGGGGAAGCGATGACGAAGGTTGGGAGGCCCATATCAAGCTCTAGTAATTTTAACCCAAAGTCAGGTGAAAAGTTTAAGGCTGCTGCTATTTTATTTGAAAGTATTTCTTTTCCGTTCTTCGAAGAACTTGCTCGCCATACCGCCGAATCTTTGGAGGAACTAAGGAAGGTTGATCCTGTCCCTATTGCTACTGCGGTTTCAATGTCTGTTGCTGGTACGTCTGGCGATGATGCTTCTGCTCCTCTAATGCGTAATTGCTTTTTCTGTTTGGGTGATGACTAATTGCTTTAAGTACCTATCGTCTGTAATGAAACAATTTGTGATGTCTTTTGATGAACGGCTGTTTGTTTTTAACTTGGTACGCGACTCTGTTTAATTGTTATTGTATGCATATGATATTTGGTGTGTAGCTTAGCCTCTCGTTTGTTTTCAGTGTGTATGCTATATCATTTGTAGTTTTTGATATTTCGTTATCAGCTTAGATGCTTATACGAATATGTGTTCACACGTGTGCATTGTACTCGTGCCTTAGGATATAGTATCTAAAGTATGGAGGTGGATCCATACCTCTTAGGCAGTTTGAGTGTTTACATACCTTGCTTTGAACTAGGGTTTTTGGACATATATCTGTTTTTTGGCGAAGATCCTCAGGAGATCTTGTCGTTATTTTTGAACGTTCAAAGTTTTCATATGCATTATATGCATGATATGATACGCGTACGGCTTAGCTAAGGCCACGTATGTAATTTTATCGTAGTATGAAGATAAACGATATTTTTCATTGAGAATTAACTCATTCTAACGATTGATGACTTTGTTGTTCATAACAAAAGTTTACAATGTTTTTCCCAAAAGTTTCTAAGAACCATAAAAAAAATTAGTTCTCAGATTTGCAAGCTTCTACATGTATTACAAAAAAGGGTTGGCTCCTTATTATCTCCACTTGGGAGGGTCCCTGTAGCTTCAATGCTTGCTTTTACCTTCGCCTTCACATATAGCACCTTCGCAGATTCATCCCGTTCCACGTGCGGGGTATTGATCTGCCATGTAGGTCTTGTATTTCGTACGATTCACTCTGATTGGCCTTTGATATCTGGTAAGGACCTTCCCACTTGGGTCCGAGCTTGCCTTGATGCTCCACTCGACTTGCTTCATTTTTCCTTCACACGAGGTCGCCTACCCTGAACGTGGTGGGTCTCACTTTCCGATTATAGTAGTGTTCCAACTTCCTTTTGTATTTCGCTTCCTGGATTTCCGCGATCTCTCTTCGTTTTGTTAATGCATCCAGATTGAAACGAAGATTAGCGGAGTTTGCTTCTTCCGTCAGTGTATTAGCACACCTTGCTGTTGGCATCCCTATTTCTGCAGGGATGACGACCTCTGTTCCAAACGCTAGACTGAATGGTGTATCTCCTTGACTAGTTTTCACCATGGTTCGGTGGGCCTATAATACATGACTAAGCTGCTCGATCCAACCACCACATTCGTTTTCTAGCCTCATCTTTATTCCTTCCACTAAGCTTTTGTTCGCTCTCTCCACTTGACCATTTGCTTGTGGGTGTGCCATGGAGGTGAAGATTTGGCTTATATGCAGATCTTGACACCATTTCTTGAAAGGATTATCGGCAAACTGTCTGCCATTGTCAGTAACTATCTCTTGCGGGACTCCGAACCTGCATACTATGTTATCAAAAGAAAAATTTTCCACTTGGGCCCCAGTGATCATTGCTAACGGCTTAGCTTCAATCCATTTGGTAAAATAATCGATAGCTACCAACATAAATTTAACTCTTCCTAGTCCTTCGGGGAACGGACCCACAATATCCATCCCCCATTTTCGAAATGGCCAAGCTGCCATGATGGTTATCAAAGGTTGCTTGGGCTGCTTTGGTATCGGTGCATGTACTTGGCAGGCTACGCAACTTCGCGTCACTTCAATTGTATCTCGATGCATCGAAGGCCAATAGTAGCCCAATTGCATTATCTTTGCTACGATCGACCTTGGGCCTGCATGTAGACTGCAAGCTCCTTCATGTACTTCTCTGACGATATAGTTTGCTTGGGTT
The DNA here is from genome assembly GCA_947179395.2 of Pulicaria dysenterica. Lineage (NCBI taxonomy): Eukaryota > Viridiplantae > Streptophyta > Magnoliopsida > Asterales > Asteraceae > Pulicaria > Pulicaria dysenterica. The sequence continues at coordinate 19,643,446 of OX359290.1, read as the reverse complement.
GGTCCTACGCATCGTAGGGATGGTCCCAAGTATGACCTTCTGTATAGAATGTTGTCGATAAGCTCGTACCTGCTTGCTTCTATAAGAGCTCGGTCACCTTCTGTGGTTCCATCGGAGATACCAGTTACGAGAACTTTGATAATTGGTGTCATCCAGCAGTCTTCTTCTTCTTCTATTATAGCATTTACCTTCCCTTATTCAATAGACCTTTGTTCGAGAACTTCCACCAGGACCTCTTGTTGTAGATGCGTGAAGGCAACCGAAGCTAATTTGCTTAAGGCATCAGCTTTTCCATTCTGACTTCTTGGAACTTACTTTACTACCCACGTGTTGAAATTTTGGAGGATGCTCTTCACTTTATAGAGGTATTTGATCATGCTAGTTTCCCGTGCTTCATATACCCCGTTTATCTGGTTGGCTACTAGCATCGAATCCACATATGCTTTGAGCTTCGAGACGCCTAGCCTCTCTGCTATCCTTAGGCCTGCTATTAGAGCTTTGTACTCTGGTTCGTTATTAGACATATGAAAATTGAAGCGCAGTGCATACGTGAACTTTGTCCCGGTGGGACTGCTTAGTACTAGGCCAGCTCCTCCTCCTGAAGAGCTCGAAGCTCCATCAGTGTAAAGTTTCCAAACATCTTTCTGGTCCGTGGATCCTTTTTCTTCAGCTTCTTTATTTCTCTTTCTTGTACCAGTCCCAGATCTTAGCTTGGTAACTTCGGGTGCTACCTTCGTTGACCCTCTTGTGATAGTTTCTGATGTTGCTTCGTTTTCTGTGATGATCTTTGCTGGTTCTTTTTCCTTCTCCTCCTCTGGAGCATCTCCGGTGTGTTCTACTTCTTCAACCAAGAAATCTGCCAATATTTGACCTTTGACAGAAGTACGTGGCTCGTATGATATTTCATACGCGCCTAACTCTACCACCCACTTGGCCAGCCTCCCGGATACATCCGGTTTGGCCAGAACCGCTTTGATTGGCTGATTGGTTAACACCCGGACTCGGTGACCTTGGAAATATCGTTTCAACCATCTCGAAGCGTGTATTAGGCATAATGCCAGCCGCTCCAAAGGGGGATAGTTTGTTTCTGGCCCTTGTAGTACCTTGCTTACGAAATATATTGGAAACTGCACATTGTTTCTTTCCGACATCAGTACCGCACTTAACGTCTTCGGGGTGCTGGCTAGGTACATCAACATGACTTCTCCCTCCTTTGGTGCTACCAGCATTGGTAGTTCCGATATTACCTGCTTGATTCCCTTAAAAGTATCCTCTGCTTCGTCTGTCAATTTGTAATTTTTCTTCGTTAAGCAATCTTTCATATTTTTGAAGATGGGCAGGGACCTCTCTGCTGCCTTCGACACATATCTATGCAAGGCGGAGAGTTTACCTCCAAGGCTTTGGGCTTGCTTTAGCGTCCTTGGAGATGGTAGTTCTAAGATTGCTCTTGTCTTCTCCGGGTTAGCTCTTATCCCTTCTGGTGTGATAAGGTGCCCCAAGAACTTCCCCTTCTGGTGTGATAAAGTAAATAGACATAAAGCAAATAAAACCTAATTGAATCTAACAAATGTGCACCAAAGAATTCACAACTATGAGCTTTTAAGTGAATGAATGCATTATTTTCATAAAGCTGACACCCAACCCTAAGTCCTGCGTGTTGAGTATTGTCTTATATTAAGCGAGTTTGACTTTATAATAAAAGGTCCTAGTTACGCTACTCATAACTAATTGGTTTTGAGTTGAAACCCTGCGACCTTAGATTAAGGATAGATTAATTATAAACTAAGAAAAATTCAATAGAAAAAAATGTGCAAAAAAGAATCACATCTGTGAGATTTCAAGTCAATAAATTAATTAGTTTCATAAAGCTGACACCCAAGCCCTAAGGGTCGTAGGTTATCTCGGTATAGAGTAACTAATCAATGAGTTGGTCTCCTATAATGAACTAGAAACCATATAGTCAAATTTATCCGTAAATCTCTTTATGAGCGGGTCTAAAACATGACAATTCATCAGGTACAAACCTAAAAAAGTGAGACTTCCATATATTTACTCACTCACTGCCACAAACATTGCCATGATCACCAAATACTCTATCACCAAATAACGGTTCTAAACCATACCCCTAACCTTGCTATGATTACCAAATACTTGATTAATCCAATTAAGCATTTGAGGTCTGTAATAACTTAAGAGATCCCATTAACCTAACATCAATGTCATAACCAAAATTGTAATCCAAACCAATTCATGATAAAATCTAACAACATATACAAACTTATCTAATAATACTATGATTCTTCAAACACTCATAAGATTCTTCAAAGGACAAAGAAGATGTTAGATGTAAGGCCAGTGAGCATCTGAAGTGCTAAAATTTCATTTGAATCTTCTGCCTTCCATTGTATTAACATGAAGGTGCTTCAACGAATTAGAGTTCAATGGTTTTGTTCTTCGATTGAGGCACACTACACTTGTTGCTGCCTAGTTGACCACCACCATCACCTTCAAAGCCGACCATCGTCGTCGCCTTCGAAGCCGATCACCACCCTCGCCTTTGAAGACGACCATTGCCGTCTTCTTCAAAGACGACCACTGCCTTCACCTTCAAAGACGACCACTGCCTTCTATCTTGATGTTATGAGGCTCATTGTTTCCTCGAGCCGGTCAAGTCCGCGACTCTTAAACTCACCGCTCCTATAGCAATGGAGGAGCATCCTACATTGGTGAGGCAAGGGGATTCTTCCTCCTATAAGGAGGGGGATCTTACTCCTACAATCT